>OX438771.1:6159589-6759589 GCA_949316455.1 Acleris holmiana | reverse complement strand
TGGAGTTGTAGCTATTGAAAAATAAATTGCATGTGTTGCGACAAACGATCATCACTGTTTATGCAAAATTCGGTTCGCTATTAAAAAAAATGAATATTTAAGTCATGATAAATGAACTCAAAATTAAAGTATTTATTTCAAGACTTAAAAACAATTATCCATAGCAAAAGGTTGGATTGTGTTATGAATAACCTCTTTATCATTTGACTATCTTTGAACTAGGTACCTATTATAACTAAAACTTCTAAAATTATTATCAAATATGAACTAAGAATCTTTCACTAATCTTAAATCATTCCTCTGAATTTATCAAGGTAATAAAGAGGCAATGTTGATCTCGTTAGAATGTTGTAAGGAAGGAAGGGATTATGTAATCAACATTACTTACCATACAAAATAAAGCTAATAAAACTTAGTATACAGCTGTTCCTGTAGGTACCAAGTAAAACTAAACTGAAAAAAGTTTCATTTTCGTTGTTTTATGATCATAGCACAGTTCGATCAAGAACCTAAAGGTCATTAAAGGTATCTCTATCTGTACCAGAGAATATAATATCAAATAAAATAAAATGTTCAAAAAAACCTCTTGCACATACATACATAACATCACGTCTTCATTCCCAGAATGGGATAGGCAGAACTGCAGAATAACAACAACTCTAAAAATAATTGTTGATGATTCAGTAACCATATTTTGAACAAACAGGCTAAGATACCAGTGTATTTATACATTATTTTCTGGTATCTTCATTGTATTGTTTTTGTTTTATTTTGTACAATAAAGTGTTTACATACATACATACATACATACATACATTAGTGACAGGTTGTAAGCCCATCGGCGGACAGTACTACACAAACCTTTATATACTCAAACAAAAATAACAACCATCGACGATTTGAGAACCTCTTCCATTCCTTTTCTTGTTGGTGTCAGTTTTCCTTCTTGAGATGCAAGTGTTTTATTAAAAACCACCTTCAAACACCCAAAAAGGATTTTTTTTTCAAATACCTACAGTTTTTCTTAATTAGTCAAACTAAAGTGGGCAGTTTTTGGTAGTTCTGTAACCACATTTTGCACTATCAGGCTAAGATGTTTACCAGAGTATGAATAAAAACCAAAACCCTAAAAGTTACTTTTTTACGAATCGTAATAGGTCAGTCAAACTAAAGTGGGCATTTGGTTAAAAATATGTCGCCGACTTCAGTTTGACTGAACTATTAATTACTATTTGAAAATAAGTTACTTAACTAATTTGTTTTATAGTTTTAGTGATCGTAATATGCGTTCATAGACCACTTTCCAATGAATAAGAACTACGGGATATTTCACACTCACCGCTAGCAACGCCGCGGGAAACTTATAGTGTATATATTTTAACCATAAAAATGTGCTTCGTCATAGTCACTCAACTATCTCAATGGATATCTTTTCGCCACCCTTGAAATAGGTAAGTACCATTGAGGAGTACCGGTGCCCATCTGTGGTCTTTATCATCAGTTCTACTTCACCAAATAGTTATTGAAATTACCAATATAATTATAATGTGTGTCTTTAATATTTAAGTTATCTCAAGTTCCCCACCGATCCCTTGATCAGATACACTTGATAACAATGGGACCACCTCGGGAGTATAACTCTATCAAACTACAAATAATTTTCAAAATCGACCCACAATTGACGGAGTAATCACGTAACAAACACACAAAAAAACAATATAACTACAGTCGAATTGAGAACCTCTTCCTACTTTTTAAAGCCGGTGTAAAAATAGCAGATGGGTTGCCTTAACTTCGGAAAGGTAAATTCATGTTTAATTGTTTATGGGCTGAACATCAATAACGCTATAATAACGGTCGAGTGATTTGTAAAATATTGTAATAAATTTAGTTTTTCACAGTCGTTCACAAAATAAATATTATTTTACATAAAAGTTTTCACCGTTTAAGACTCAATCATACTGTGCATGCAATATTCATAATTGGGATAAAAAATAATCTACATCGCATATAAAACGTTATATAAACTGTGTTTTTACTCCGATATCACACAGGATGAAACCTTTTTACGTTATAATTTAAGTTCACTGTGGTTCGCTCACCAAATGAAAATTCACTTCAAAATAAAACACGAAATGTAATTAAAAAGTCCATTTACGCTTGCATCAGTGACGTCGCTATTCCGCGCAATTTTACTACCCGAAAAACCAATGGCTGTCGCGTCTCTCGACGATTCAATATGGATAATAAGGAGTGACAGTTGAGAGTTTAATAGACTTACTCCAGAATAGGGACAGTTTTGGTATAATTGACATCATACACTGCCGTGCATGTGACGTATTCAATTAGAAGTAGACTGGATACCAACCAGCGATATTCATGAAAATCCATTTTGATTTGAACCGAGAACATATTGGCTGGTTTTATTTTACAATAACCAGGGCCTCTATTCAGGTGCGTTAAAACAATATCGTGTTTGACACGTTTAAGAATCGTTTATGTCACAGTCGCCATTATTGTAAATGACATAAGAGTTATCAAAACGTTGACAATACGGAAACAGGTCAAAAACGATATCGTTATAACGCAGTTGAATAGAGGCCCTGGGACTCTATTCAACACGATAATTCTAATTAGTTTTCACTCCGACTAAGGTGTATTTTGCCAATGCAATGTCGAGTTGTTTATGGTCACTTATAAGAGAAATAAGTCATGGATATCACACGCGATGACCATTTTTCGGTAAAAAAGTATTTTCTCTTACGGAGTAAACAGAAGCACGAGCTGGCGTAAACTGCCAGACGGTCGCGTCGAATACTTATGTCAATTTCATACATGTTAACAGTTTTCGAAAATCGTTTACGCTTACTGATAATATTTCAGAAGCCAACATACAATAGTGATCTCTTTGTTCCAAAGACGAATATAGTTACGTTTTAATGTATAAAACTCGTCCTCACTTTATTTTGACGTCCGTTTTCAACGAGCAGCGAGTTTCTGTGAAATGCTGAGATAAAATTCGTACACTTCTTATTCTTTGTATACTTCTTCTTGTTTTATGCGGGTAATAAGAGTTTTTGCAAGGTCTGTCCGGATCTTTAAATACCATCAACTTACCCGTTTATTATGGCGCCAAGCAACAGTGTTTTCTTGTGAAATGAGTCTTTAATTTTGCTTCTGCATGTCTTAGTGGTGGTAGAACGTGGTGAAAGGTCCATTAAAATCGCTATCACCATCCTACCTACCAATTTTCCGCCAAAGATCAATATTTGCATCATGTCCTGATGCAGAGGCAAAAGACAGCCGGTAAAATAACTAGCGTATAAGGTCAGGTGGGGCAAGTGCGTCAACGGGGCAAGTGCGAGTTGGTTTGATGCACTTGCCCTGTAGACGTATTTCAGTCAATTGTGGTATATACGTGTACAGTGCATTAAACCAATAATATCTCTAGTAAAAGTATATGGTTTGTCGCACTTGCCCAGGGCCTCTATTCTACTGCGTTGTAACGATATCGCGTTTGACGTGTTTTAGAATCGTTTATGTCACAGTCGCCATTATTTCAAATGACATAAGAATTATAAAGACGTTGACAATACGGAAACAGGTCGAAGACGATATCGTTATTACCGTGTAGAATCCCAGCCCTGTTGACGAACTTGTCTCACCTGACCTTAACCATTCCATCTTAGTTATCAGCAAAGGCTACATATTTGGTATTTGACATTGATGTCCATAGGCTTGTTCTACATAAATTGCCACCTGTATGCTCGTTTGCCTTCTCCACACCAAATAATAAATGTGTTATACTCAGAGACCACTAACCAGAAATTGAAGCAAGTAAACCCATTTCAGTTAAACTTAAAAATAATTAAATGCGCGGCGTTCAGCGCTGCGCAGCGGAGATGGCAGCGAAATGTTGTTTCGAGTCAGGATTAACGTCGTGGTTTACAAAGGCTTGTCTTTATCTCATCTCTTGCCTCTGGTAGATGCATTTAATATTAATAAGGGGCTCTATGTACACTTAAAAACCTTTTAACTGTACTATCGAACATTGACAGTTTGTGAAATCAATGGCTAATTCGTCTGCGTAGAAGTCGTTTATCACTCGTGATAAAAAGTAAGCAATGTTCTTTTTCGGGATTCAAGCTATCTTCATCAGCAGTTTAGTGGTGAAAGAGTAATAAACAGACAAACAAAGTTGTTTCACATTTTATATTATAGGTTGTTTTAATAAAGGGTGTTGCCTGTAATAGGAGCAATAAATTTAGGGATCGTTTCTACTCGTACACCACAAACGCAACAACATTTATTCTACAATTTTTGAAAATAACTTACTGTTTACCAAACATTAATGAATTTCGATTTTCTAAGCAAGCAATGTATTGCGAATGCTACAAAGTTTGTAGGCTGACAGTAGATGTCAACTGGACTATTGGATGGAGTACATTGAAAATTATATTTAGTTTGTTCGAAAATATCCCAAATAATAAATAACATGTTTTTTCAAAGTTGTAAAACAAAAATGTTCCTACGTTTATAGTGTAGAAACGATGCCTCAATTTATTGCTCCTATTACAGGCAACACCCGGTATAATTAAATGCTTAAAACCGTTTCCCCGTGTGGTTGCTGGGTTAGAATAGTGTCACTCCATGTCTTCCCGTGGATATCGTAAGGGGCAACTAAGAAAATATGGGCTTGTAGTACTGTTAGGCGATGGGCTTGCAACCTATCACTAATGCACTAGTAAAGATCTTGGCCTGAATGTGCAAAATGTGGTTACAGAACGAGTATTTTTAGAGTTGTTGGTATTTCTGTAGCTCTGCCTACCCCACTCTGGGAATTAAGGCGTGATGTATGTATGTATGTATGTAAATGCTTAAAACCATGAACCGACTCCAAATTATTAAGTTTTGTTGACTTTCCATGGGACCCATGTCCAGCCCCCTATTTCACCATCGCTATAATGACAGGTATATGAATCCCATTGTTGTAGAAACCTAACATTATCTAGGTTGGTTAAATAAGGGGCAGATCTTGATGTAATTAGTTCTACCCTGAGATATTAACCTACTTAGAAAAGTGAATCACTACAATTGGTTAACAATTGGCAGCAAAATCAAGTAACGTTGTAAAAATAATAGACGATTTGAGTACATTCTCCTTTTTCGTTAGTCGGTTAGTAAGTACTTCGATATATATACGTTTTCTTTGTCCATCTCCGATCCGTCCGTCACAGTCAACCTTTACCAAATTTTACTTCGAAAAGTCGAGGTGTTGAACCGTGAAAAGGAATTACGGTGTTAGAGAATACGCGAAATATAAATTGTGTTTTATTTTGATTGAGAGTAAATATAAAAAGAAGAAAGCAATTATTAGAAAAAAATATTTATTTATGTTTGCAATATTAAACAATATGCAGCTGTAATACATTATGGCTCATTAGAATTAAGTACTAAAGGTTTCAATACCTGGCAGAAAATGAAACAAGCGCACTCACATATATAATTTGTATTAAATCAACAATATTTCTTAGTCTTTACATTCTTTGGTATAATTGTCAGCTCGTTTAGGTTTTTAAACTAAATTCACAATCTTCCTTGACTGAATGAATACATCTATGTATATTTATTTATTATTAATTTACATTCTTAATTTAGCTCTAAGTATTATTCGCCCAAAGAATTGTTTGTATTATTAGGAGGATTTGGCACCCTTGGAGCGTGGCTGCTGACCCTGGAGAAGTCACTGGAACAAAAAAATAGTAATTAAAAACAAAAATGTATTTCATATATGTATGTGGTCATCACTAGAGAGCGGATTTAAAGTAGCGATCACAAGTTTAATATGGATAAGACTAGTATAAGTACGTATTTGTTTTTCATATCAAATGTACAAAGGTCATATATCGACACAAAGGATTTATGATGATACATAATGAAAATAGATGATGATGATTTGTATAGGTTTTCATTTTTAAATATGTGACGCTTATTATCTAGAATCCAAGTATAATTCAAAACGGGTCTACTATTTTTGAGCTGTATAAAACACCTTTAAATAGAAAAAAAATGAACTTAATTAACTGTAAGAACTATAAACAACATGATATCTAATAAATAAATTCATGTATCTATATATCTAACCAAACGCACTAGTCATATCCATATTAAACTTGTATACGCTACTTGAAATCCGCTCTCTAGTCATTACCAAAACTAGAACAACCCTAGAGCTAACATCAGGTAATATTAAAACAACACAAACACCTTGAGACAAGCGGAAAATTAAAGAACGATATAAGTATTGGAAGTAATCTTTTTCCTATGCTGAATCTTATCTCGAAGACCCATCAGTCAAAAATGCTATGGTGTTTATTGTATATCAAACTTTTCTTTATTTTTATCGTATCAGTGTTAATGTTATTGTTGTTTGTTAATGATGTGTTAAAAATTCACAGTTGAGTGATTTATAGCTATGATTTATTTTTGTTGTTCTTGGAATAAAATTGGCATGCTAGTTTTAAAACAGCTAAGTATTCGAATCTGTTAAGCCTAGTAGGTACTCGTTTACTTTAGTTTAGTTAATAGTGAAAACGCTGTAACGTTCGTATTAAATTGAACTTCCATATTATGACACTACTAATAGGAAAAATCTTGGTTGTAGTTAGCCCCCTTCTATTTAAAAGGACTTTATTTAACCTAGCTTTGTTTGACCAATATGGGTCTTCGAGGAAAGATTTGGCGTAGAAAAAATATTTTTACTATAATTAAGAAAAACATGATTGTAATGTTAATAAAATAAGCCCTAATAGGGCTCCGTATGTAATGAGACAAAAAAATGCCGTAGGTAATATTACTGAAGTGTCTGTCCGTTAATTTTCTCTGAGGTTTTTATATGTGATTCTAGTGATTTTCATGTTAGCCGGAAAATAACAAAATTCGATTATCGCTTACGAGCGATATTTATTTTATCCAATTAGTTATATTGAATAATTATTTAAAAATAAAACCAATTACGGTTGAATTATTTTCTCATAAAAACGTTATTGAGGTAAATGTACAATTATTATTATTATTATTATTTATTTAGCAGGCAGCAGTTGGGACAACTGATAAATGCCTGTATCCATTTGTTCCTATATCAAGTGTTCTTTGTACTGCTGAAGTATTGATCCAACCGGTTTTTAAATTGATTGACATTCAGGACTGAGACTACTTGTTCTGGTGGTTTTTTCCATGGTTTCACTACTCTGTTACATAAGAAGTGTCTGCGAGGATTGTTATGGGAAAGCTCAGATAGTAGTTTAAATTGAAGGCCCCAAAGACGAGTGTTGGTGTTAAGCTTGAACATTTTATGAAACTCCTGTAAATCGTAATGTCCTGTGAGTATCTTATAAGGTTATTACATATAATATTATAAATAAGAGTATAAACATAATAAACTATGCTACACTGAGTAATTATTATGAAAATAAACAGATAGATATATAGATAAATAGAAAAATCAACACCTATATAATAAATAAACTAAAAAATATTCGATATGAAAAAGCTTACTATAATATAACAGAGTATCTAAGTGATTAATTATATAAACAGATAGATATATATAGAAAAATGGAAATATTCAATATTGATTAATTATTATTTGGATAATCCTCCTCTCTCTTATATTGCTGCGCCCAACAGGGTCCATAGTGTACGAATATCACCTATGTAAGTGTATTATGTATTATTATGAGTGCAATAAATAATTGAAATTGAAAAATTGAAAATCGAAAATATTAAAAGAAAATCCTGAAACTCAAAACATATTAAAATAATCCTTGAAAATTTTAACGATGACACATTTTTATCAAATGACTAAAATATATTTAATTAAAAATGTATAATAAGCCGACGTTGAAATACCCCGCATAGTAATTTTCGCTAGCGACATTTTAAAATGTCCACCTGTTCATTTTAATTTCAATATGCTTATAAGAATTCATGTAGTTTTATTTTTACTTCTACATGTTACATAAAATGTTCTAAAGTTGCAATGCTCCCCGTCTATTTTGCCTCAAAAAGCCGTCAGTAATTTAATTTTCTCATCTTTAAGCTCGACGCACAGAGAGCAAGACGAATTCAACCGAGACTTTTGAGGGAATTTTATAAGATACTTATCAAATAAATGTTGCAAAATAATTACAACGAGGAGTTAATTCACCTTGTGTAAATTAATAGAGGGCAATTTAGTTGATCTTGTAATTGTTTTCTTTAGAGTAGTACAATAAGCATAAGGGAATTTCAGTAATGGTTTGTAAGATTCGTTTTCAAATAATATAAATGTATTTGCATCAATTCAGTTAAACTGTATTTCAAATAACTTAAGACCAGTAATGCTTGAATTGGTAAATGTTTCATAGTTGGTTAGTCGACGGCGTCACTAGAGTGAATATTTTGCTATCTGCTTATCCTCGTGAGACCCGGTATGCTATAGGAGGTACAGTCCAACTCATAAGTAGCTGTATATTTTAGTCCCTTGTCCCAAGAACGTATTAAACTGAAAGTGGTTTGAATCTAATATATTAATAACTGTGACAAGGTACTAAAATGTTCAGCTACTTAGGTATGAGTTCGACCGTACATAATCAAGACAATTTGGTTTAAACTTAATTTTTATAAATATAAAGTTAATTTTGATCTGTTTCAAAATTCAAAATGGCATGACTCGATGTATAAATGTGGAAGAAGCGAAAGAGCTTTGTCAGGATCATAGCAGGTGGAAAGAAGTGGTCTCTGTCTACCCCTCTGGGAAACAGGCGTGATTTATGTATGTATGTATGTAAAAATGGCATTTAAGAGCAAACGATATTGAACTTTATTCAGTTGCTAGTAGATTCAAATTCCCACTCACGAAAATCTCCGTCTGTAGAACGGTGGGCCTGACGAGGTTTTAGCTTGGTGACCTTAGACGTGTTTTGCCACATTTTGTCCCAATAATTAGCCCCAAATAATTTTGAATTATTGACGGTCATTTTAGTTTTATATTATATTACCTATTTGGAATAAAGTATACGGACTTAAATTAATTCGACCATATTTCTGGATATTGAGATATACTTTAATTTGTATAATTCTACTCATGACATATCGGACTGTCACTTGGTTGACTACATAAAAACTGGAATTCTGCGGCCTAAAATGTTGCATATGGGTTCTGCTTACTTGTAGTTAGAGTTAACTACTGTACTATTATGAATACCATTATAAGCTCTAGTAAAATTAATGGGAGAGGAGTGGAATTGACCAATCAGATTGTAACACACAACGTCACACACGCAGATTATATTAAAGAAGTTACTTTTAACTTGATAGACAAGTTACTAACGGTGGAGTTCAAGCACATCTTTAACTGTCAGAGCCTATAGACAACATTATAGGGTTTCCTTTTTTAATTAGGCAGCTTAATCTTCTAGTGTGCTAGCTCGTGCCACTCACTCAATCGAAAACCAGTCTTTTTAAAAAATATAACCTATCTGATTAGTCATTACCTACTTTGCTTGAGTAGAAATAGACGCTAACTTAATACTCGTATTCTAAATGTGTAACAAAAATACACTATTTTGTGAGCGAGTGTTAAAAATATGAGTTCCTTTTTTAAAAGAAGATATATATTTGCTTTTAACGCACAGCTTGCGTTTATGAAAACAATTCGGTGTAACAGATAAAACATCGTTAGAGCGGGTCAGCAAGAACGTTTTAACTAATCTACGTACCATTAAGGTGCCAGAGAAAACAAAAGAGATAGTCATAACTTGTTTTCGTTAATGTTTTTTTTGTTTTTATGAATATTGTTGTTCTAGCAATAAAAATCTGTTACGAAATATTTTTTTGCTTCGAAAACGAATGAAATGACAATTAATGTCAAACCTTAATTGAAAAAAAAAACAAAATAGATTTTGATGTCACTTTACCTCTCTCAATTATTATAATTGTACCTCTGCTAAAATAAAATGATTTTGCATCTGATAAAACATACAAAACATACAATTAGGAATTCTATGAATTAAATTAATTATATATTTTGTTTTTCAGGGCGTCCATGTGGAACTGATTTTTATCTAGAATAACAACAACCTTCTTTCCAATGTAAGTGCCGCTATGTGACAACAATAAATGATTGATTGAATAATTTCTAGGCCTCAAGCTTAGCCAACACGGCTTAAACAAAGCTTGTGGATCTCGCCTAATTCTTCTATCTATTGAATTGCAGCCAAAAACTACTGACAGAACAGTTTTTTTTACTGGATTATTTTCTCGACCAAACATAATATTTATGGTATCTAAATTTTTGGAGGAATGATGAAAATTTGCGAGATCAAAGGCCTAATTTTTACTTAAATAATATTGGAAGAATGTAATAAGAATGTCTCATTTACGAATTTGGGAACTTTTATTATATTTATTCTATATTATTATTGTGTTTCTAACTTTTTCGATGTCTTTCAATATCGTGATAAAGACAAAAATAACCATTATAACTTGATCTGGCTGCCCGTATAACATTACCTACCAACCTCCGACTTAGGTATTTAATAATCACTTGGTTACAATTTTGTAAGGGTTGTAAGTTTGTAAAGCATTACTCATAAGGAAAGAAGAACTAAGATATAAAACTGGTTGTAAAATGAGCAAATTATAAAAAAAAAAACACCCAGTAGGAAGCTAGTAAAGGAAACAAATATGAGACAGAGAAACACCGGCCGATCTCGTATTAAAAACAACGTAAGCCCTTAAAATATTAACACCGGGCTGTCTTCAAAAACCGCTCACAAATCATAACCTCAAAGATTTATGAACCTGAAAATAATTTACCGTGAGGGTTCAGTGTACGAGTTGCCACGCGTCGAAGATAAATTTATTATCTCCCGACAACGCCCTACTGTGTTGCCCTCGGGAGGAAATTGTCTCAGAAATGAGGCGGGAAGTAATAACTCATTGAGTTCTCAATGCCCCTTTAAGCGCAGTGATCTTATTAGTAGACCTTTTGATATAGATTTTGCAACGCAAAAAGATAAATACTAGCAAATGCAAAAGTAAGCACTATTAACTAGTAAATTTAAGTAAGTTATAGTGGTAATGACATTATAACTTTGCTGCGGACGAGTTATAAAACGCGAATAATAAAATAAAGTGAAATCTGTTTCTTAAGTAAGTTAACGTAGATTAACATTAATTATTTGCAACGTTAATGGATTGTTGGATTAAAGCACTTTGAGATCAAACTTCGCTTGGGAAAGTTTAAAATGAGATCATTGGTAATTAAATAAATAACATAATAACGGCCGTAAAAAGTAAAAGTTACTCTATTAACGGTAAAATTTCATGTTTTAACGTAATAAACCTTTTACTGAAGGTATAGAAAAAAACGAAGTGCCCCTTCTGTAATAAGCTAATTATCTAAAGGCAAGAACCTCTTGACAGTCTAGTTAGTTTGACTGCGGAAGTGTAGTTAAGAATGATGTAACCTCGGACCTTATGAAAAAACGAAAACGTGTTTTCCTATTATTTCTATGAATAAAACACTCTATATACGAGTAAAATTTACGATTTGTATACTATCGTGTCCTAGTCCAATGATAGAAACGATATGAACAGTAGGAATCCTCACCACGTTCAATCTTAGGATCCCCGTTAGCGGAGTAAAGGGCAATAGTAGAGTCATCCCTGTAAAGATCCCCCACTTTGGCCTCGCACCGGAGGATCGGCGCCCCCCTCTCGTGGTGGGCGGGCCACAACTGGATCTGGACGTAGAACTCAGAACGGAAGAGGCCTTCTGCAGCTGGTTGCGCCTGGTATATGCCTGGTGTGACCTGTTAAACACGGATTTGAATTATTATTATTAAAAAGACACGTGAAAAAGTATTAAAATTCCAAAAACCTTATAGCTATATAGTTTTAAGTAAAATAAGATATCGCTAAAAAGGTTAAAAATATCTGGTACAATAAGGAAAAAAAATAAAACAAAGAGAAGCTTTCGAAAATATGATATTTGGGTTTTAAATGTTGTAAATGATCCCTTTAACAACCTTGAAAGTCCCTTTATTTTTCTAGCAACCAAACTTTAAAGCTAGCAACAAGAAAAAATACATCAAGTTTTTAAAGATAAAATGGGTTTCTGCGGCAGGTGACACAGATTAGAGCCCGGTTGTTTACTGGAAATAATAAATACACAGTACAGTCTGTACATTGGTTTCCACAAGCGTTGAACTGATATGTACGCCTGATAAAACACGTTCATTTGGAACCGATCGAGCTGCTCGGGCAAGCTTACTTGACTGGGGAAATTCTGTGTATCCTGTGACACGTCTTTATCTAAAGGAAGAAACCGTGGCAAGTCGTGTCTTTGACACTAGCTGCCAATATATTTCGATTAGTACGAATTTCACCATACGATGTTAAATTTAAACAAAGTTAATCAACTGATAGTTCATACATTTTGACTACTGTTAACGCTCTAATCGTCGCTCTGTTAACTGGTTAACATCGTATGGTGAAATTGATACTTAACTTTATTCCGTTCATCAAAGCAATGTTTTGATCTTACCATGGCATCTTAAGTGTTAAAATTATTTCGTTTATAAAAGACTATATTACCTAACTCATAACTGAGAAAATTTGAAGTATTTTGAAGAGGCGTAGGCTTCCAAATTTTATTATAAAAGGTATGTTATATTAATTATTCGCAGATCAAACAAGTCTTTACACACACAATGTTAAAGTTGCAAAGTATGAAAACAATATAAATATGAACTACCTATTTTACTTACCCAGCAAGCAAAGCTACAAACGATACTGAAATACAACTCAAACAAACAAAGAACAAAGTGGAGAAGTTTAAACACATTGAAACAAACGTGTTAAAAGCACTCCAGGGGAAAACAAAAAAGCAAACAGATTCTAGAGGCTTAACACTCCATATCAGAAACGTTGCAGCGAACATTGCACTAATACCCTTATTGTCGCGGTTGAAAATGCAGGCGAGTTTACATTATTAAGTTTAGTCGGTGACAACATAAATAGCTTGTATTTCATGATAAACTTTATTTACTTTAGTTTTAAAGTTTAATTTACAGAAGCGTACTTTTACAATTCGTCGCTATAGCGGTAAATTCGTTGATTGTTATTTCTACGAGAGAGGCCCAATTTTCTGCGAAGAAAAGTAACCTACGTCATTTGAGTCTTAATATTTTGAAGCAAAGAATCTTGTGAAGCCTTTGCGTTAATGTTACATATAAGTTTAAATTAGAGAATATTTTATCTTGTTGGTCAATCTGTTTCCTGTCAACGTAACCTGCCAATGCCTTATTTTAAATCAAATCAAATGAAATTATTTATTTTTAAAACATAGGTAAAAATAATGTCGTAAAAGTAGGTAAGTACCTATCCCTATGTTTGGCCATAATAGGCATTTTCTCGTGTGCTAACTAATAATACAAAATACATTTTTTTTGAATAAAAAGACATTTCTAACTATATTACAATAATACTATCAGTGAAAGCCAACAAAAAAAAGGTTTCGTTTCAAATCTCAACGAAGCAAACATAGTTTTATTTTTGTGTAACCATCATCTTAAATACCTTTTTTAAGTATAATGATACTATCAGAGGAAGGTGACGAGGTAAAATGTGACCGCAGCCGTATATGTCGCGCCGTAAAATGGTTTATGATGCTGAATATGAGTCGGTTTCTATTTTCATAGCCGAAAATGCAAAGCACTGAATTAAAATATTAAAGATTTGAGCCTCGATATTGGTTCGATGTTGAACCGAGAATTCACTTACACCAAGTTATTTTAACCTTTACCACATTTATAAAAACTAGGCTAGTAATTTCTACGCCTAAGATTACGAAACCACCCACAACAATCAGAAATATTATCTCAGCTTTAACAATGGTTCATATTATAATTTAGATTTCTTTTATTTAGCCTGTTTTGGTTTCTGTCAGCTGGACAAACGTTGCATTTTTTTTACTTAGCCTTGTCCATCTCCTTTTGGGTCTGATCCTGCAACGATGTCCATCGGGTGGATGCCAATTGATGGTTTTATGGCCTTCATCCCAACATCAGCAATACCAGTTTCAGAACGCAGCTCTGTGTTTTTTACTCTATCCAATCTACAAGCGCCCAGTATTAATTTCCATTGACAATCTACATGACCATGACCATAACATGGACAAGATGCACACATCCATGAGTTTGCGTTTTAAAGAAATAAGAAGGGTGTGGTTACAGAATTACCAACAAGTCTTTTTAGAGTTGTTGGTATTTCTGTTGCTCTGTCTACCGAACTCTGGGAATGAAGGCGTGATGTTATGTATGTAAGAAGGGTATTTTTCATTAGATCCGTCATGGAGCGGTTTTATCATTACTTGATCTGCCTATCGATCTCATTGTCATACCGGTTTGTGAAGTACAGTATTCGGCCGACTTATCGACATATACATACGACATATTTACCATGATCTCACATTTTAGGCAGACTTCTAAGTGATACAAAATTTTGTCGAGTGTTTGCAATTATCTTTAGTTACCCTTTATTTACCAGCAAAATTGGTCTTATCCGGTTTATCTAATAAATACTTCTTCTTCTTTTAATTTAAGAGCCCTGCTCTTGTCGGTGAAGTAATTTCCAATCTTCTCTTTTCTCTGCCAGTTCCTTCACCTCTCTATATGACACGACAAGCATCTTCTCCTTAATTTGGTCCATGTAGCTTCTCCTCGGTCTTCCTCTGCCTCTCTTTCCATCTATAATGTTTTTGATAAGCTTGTCATGTCGCAATAAATGGCCAATCATCCCTCCTCTTCTGTTCTCCACACTCTCCAATATTCTAATAAATACATTCTTACCTAATTATACCTAGACGCTACCCGTTATTTACGTACATCACTTATCTTATGCACGACATAATATGTGCCACGTTCCAGCATCGGACAGTCGACGAAATAATTTATTTTACCCATTAACAGCGTCTGTTCCGGGCGGAGGCCAAGACCACTTTATTAATTATGTTTTGCGGGACCGGCAGCCGGTCTGAAGCGTTTCATAAACGATTGCGCGGTAAATAATTTAAATTAACGAACACATCATGGGCGTTTCACTGATGGAAATGGGTAAACATCAATACTATGGTTTGAACTCTTTAAATCCGATTCGTTTTAACGTTAGCCATATACCAAAAATTTATTTATTTCCGAAACTATAAATATTTCAGGATTTTTATAAAACTAACCTAACCTAACCTATAGGGTTCTACACGATGGTCCTGAAATAAATTACTCATGTGGCGAGAAATACCTTTCGATGAAATAAAAATTCTGCGTAATGATACTACACAAAGAGATTAAAAAACAATTAAATACTATTGTAAAACGTCGCAAGTCACAAGTACGAGTATTGCCAATGTAGTATGAAAAGTGAAAGACAAGTTTAGTGTAATACGAGTAAATGAGCTGTCACAGGGTGTAAACAACTGTATTTTGTTATTTTTTTACTGTTACTCATAAATATCCTTTTTTCCAATGTATCTGGGTTGTATCAGATTACATTAGTAACACGTGCAATAGGACATCATATTTTCTAAAATAGCTCCTAAAATTATTCAAACAGAGTATGTCGAGTTAATGAATTCTGTGGGCACTTGAAGCGGCCAGAACACCGCAGAGTGAAACCATAGCTATTCATAAACCGCCATTGCACGGACATAAATATTTTAACTAACCATTTACACAACATGGAGAGACTGGTTCAGGTGAGAATTTTAGATGAAACAAAATTCAAAGATTAAAATGAAGAAATATTTTGCTCTGCGAACCGCTGTCTGACCCTATGTATGCTTGGATCTTTAAAACTACGCAACAGATCTTAATGCGATTTTTCAGTAGATAGAGTGATTCAAGAGGAAAGTTTATACGTATAATACTTTATCCCGTAGCTAAGTGAGGGCAAGGCGCTAGTAAAGTGATACATTTTTCTTACCCTCTACGTCTTAGTCTTGCAAACTGCCTTAAGTTAATATCGGCTTAATACTATATTTTAATAACCATTCAAATTATAAATACTTAACATACGGACAACAATGACAATGATACGGCCACTTTAACACGTCCGAGTTAACTAGCGTTTTCCAAGAGGATAACAAACACTATTAAAAGAAAAAAATGTAAAAACTTTACATTTGGTAAGTTATTTCTCCGTAACCCTTTTAAAACTATAAAACAATTTATAAATTAATAGACATTGGAAAAACAGGTTATTTAAATTTGTAATTTTAGGTCTACAATACAATTTAAAAAAAAATACATGATTATGATGCCTCACACATTAAAAACATATTTAAAAAAGCGGCCAAGTGCGAGTCGGACTCGCCCATGAAGGGTTCCGTAGCAGCAAGTAACATAATATAAAAGTTCGTTGTAGCTTTGATCAATGTTTTTATGACGTATTAAAAAAAAACTACTTACTAGATCTCGTTCAAACCAATTTTCGGTGGAAGTTTGCATGGTAATGTACATCATATATTATTTTTACATTTATCATTCCCTTATTTTAGAAGTTACGGGGGGGGGGACACACATTTTTCCACTTTGGAAGCGTCTCTCGCGCAAACTATTCAGTTTAGAAAAAAATTATAATAGAAACCTCAATATCATTTTTGAATACCTATCCATAGATACCCCACACGTATGAGTTTGATGAAAAAAAAATTTTTGAGTTTCAGTTCTAAGTATGGGGAACCCCAAAAATTTATTGTTTTTTTTCTATTTTTGTATGAAAATCTTAATGCGGTTCACCGAATACATCTACTTACCAAGTTTCCACAGTATAGCTCTTATAGTTACGGAATAAAGTGGCTGTGACATACGGACGGACAGACGGACAGACATGACGAATCTATAAGGGTTCCGTTTTTTGCCATTTGGCTACGGAACCCTAAAAACATCAGATATTTCTGACTTATGAGGGGTATCGATGCTGATGTTGGCAATATTTTTTATCGAAGTTAATTTTGGTACTATGCAAGAAATTTTGTTACATTTCCTTGCATTGTTGGAGAAAAACAGTATACAAGCCTCGGCCGGGAAGGGCGGTTGCTGGACTGGTATATATAGCGCGGCCGAGACGCAGTCGAGAACTTATACTTGTCCTGAAATGGCCTATTTCCCGAAATGTGCAGTAGGTTTAGCGAACTAGAGGTTAGCTAACATAAAAAGGTAAATATTGTTCTCCTGTTTATTGCTTAATCTATAAGCATGTAATCAACTGCATTAAAGGCAAGTATTCTAAAGGAGTGTTTTATATTATTATACTAACACATACTCGTACATAATGCTAACAGAATATTATTGAAGACAAGAAACGGTCCAACAAACACGTTACCAACCTAAGTTTAAAGCAAACTAGTATTTTATTCAACGCTAGAACAATGCAGTAAGCTCAGTGCCAGAAACGAAAATCTCAAAAGCATCTCTCCCTGGAAGATCCGCTAAATGCGAGCTTCCGAAGCACCCGAAGCTTAAAACTCGCTTCTATAGAGGCATCTAGCTTTATACTAGTTATTAAGTTTGCTTTTCTGGATGTGCTTTAAATTTGAAATTCAACGGATTTTGAATAGATTTGTTAATATAAATGTTTATCTTGAGTTTGATAGACAAAGAAGAGTTTGCTTGTTGTTTCTTAATTTAAAGTTTGCAATAAACCTGTTGAAGTTTTCTTATAGTTTTGTTTCAAATAATAACAAAAGTATTCATTTCTCATGGTCTATGGATGAAAAAGGTTTTATATCGTAATTAAAAAATGTACATATTTATGTTCGCAATTGAGTATCAAAATAAACAGGTGAAAGGAAAAGAAAGAAATAAGATTGTTAGTAAATAAAAAAAACAAGTCTTAGAAATACCAGACAACCATTAACAAACAATGCATTGACTAAGTACCTTGGCTTAATGAAACTCTGCTCAACCATTGACTGAGCTGAACATCATTTCCTCCCAGATTTTAACATTGTTAATTAAATTTCCTTGTCTACTTTTACGCGATTAATGCCAACAAAGGAGATTGTGGAGGCGTTTTATTCGCAAACGCTCTGATATGCGCTCTGTGAATATTCATAGAATGATAAAATGTGGGGCGTTTGTATGTAGATTCTAATTATACAGAAAAATATTTAGTTGGCTTATTTTTTGTTGTTCTCCCTGCGTTACAATAAAGGTTTACTTGACTTTCCGTGCTAAGGGCGATGTAGCCTTAGCTTGTTATTATGGAACCAAAATACTTCGCTCTAAAAGTTTATTTACCAAAAGAGAAAATTAGGAAGGCTATACAAAAACTACTTACGGTGACGTGAACAATAATTCTTTGCAGACAATTCTTTGCAGAAATAGTCTGACAAAACAGTTAGTAATACTTAAATCAAATCGCTATTGGCATTGTTCTTACTGCGTGCATGCTGCAGAAAACTGGTGTTAATGGCAGTACATTTGACCCCAACACGCATTGAGTCACAATATAAAAAAAAAACTGGCGTGCTCACAGACTATGAATGATGATGATGAATTACTGACATTGTCTTCACTCACAGGCATGTCGTTAAGGAAGAAGGCCAGTTCTGGTGGTGGCCGACTTGGTCCCGACGTGCAGTTAGCTCGCAACACGTCTCCTGGCATATAGTAGTGCTGACTTGTGTGAATTGTCGGGGGAGATGGTGGTAGCACTGGAAATAAGAGAATCTTCAATATTCTGTTTTGTTTACTATGAATTTGGTCAACCCAACATGTCTTTTGTTTTTTTTTTCAGTTCCGCAGGCATCTTATCACTAAATGAGAACACTGCTTCTCTTACTATACAGACTTTACTTACCTCTTACTATTACGGACATAAGCTGTTACCTTCAAATGCCAAGAAAAAACAAATTTGCATATAAATGGTATTTTTTTAATTCAAATTTCAAAATATTTGTTCAGTAACTTAGCTACATTCTGCTAATGCAGAGAAAAAACACCGCAAGAAAAAAAAAAAGATTTTTCAACCAATTGAAATTAAAAATAATGACTAAGAAAAGGACACGACGAGGGCTTTACGTCAACAACTACAAATAAAAATATTGAAAAGTATTGCAAGCATGAACAGACAGGAACCTACAAACAGAACCAGTGCCGGGTATGGTGCATCTTACCTACTACATCCATGGTATTGGAGACGATAGAGGTCGCAAAGGAAGGTGCGTCGGCAGTTACTTCGCAGCTGAAGTTACCAGACAGGCCGAAGCTTACCCTGGTCAGCACCACTTGACTTTGGTTAGACCGGGCCAACTGTGGACAAAACAGAGAGTAAGTTTTTTGTTTTTAGTTTTCTAGTCAGAAGGAAAATTGTTTGGGCATGGTCTAAAGGCTGGGGTGTGTATAATGTGTTTATTGTTTTCCCTATTAATATTAGTATGGAGATTGGTGTGGGAGAGGTTACTTTTTATTGACAGTTCTTGAGGGAAATGAACGACTTCTACGCTGACGGAGTTGTGGACAACAGTTCTAGTTGTATTTAAATGAGAAAGTTTAGTTTATTCTTATTAGACGATGCAGTTAGCTTAGAGAGTAAATCCAGCCTGCGAAAGTATGTATGAATAGACGCATACATTTATTTCTAGTCGTGGACATTTTCTACTCATGTATTTCTCCATGTCGAGTATATTTATCTTTGTCTAGACTTATTATTACATTATAATTAAAAACTAAAATGAAGGTGACCAAGATAAGTTTGTTGTTAAGCTATTTTTTAATTTGTCCTTAAACGCGATTTAAGAAACAAATTTAATGCCGACACAAAAGATAACAACTATATTACGCGTATGATGAATTAAAAATAAAAGTTACCACGCCAAATCGTCACAGGAAACACAAAAGTTTAAAGACGTTAGGTAAAACGTATTTTTGCAGCGTATTAGAGGAACCTAAACCTAGCTCAATGCTGAAAAGGATAGTCGCTTACCTAATCGCAGCAAAAAGAAATGAACGCCGCGCGCAATTCCCGCAGTTTTAGGAATTACGGAAGACGGAAAGTCGAGAGTAAGGGAAGTTATACTTTTTAGCACATAATAAGATTCATGTATTGAACTTGGTTACATTTTGAGCAATAAAGTGTAGTTCCTGGTATACAAAACATAGTTAATTGTGCCTTGTTTAAGTTTGTTTTTTTTTAATTATCGTTAATTTTGTTTTCTTTCTTTTTTTCTGTTTACAATCTGATCGGATAATATTTTATTAACTAATTAATATGCTCGTAATTATCTTTAAAAATCGAGGGAGGTTTCTTTGAGGAAAAAACTTTAAAACACGCCTCTTTTCAAGTTCGTTAATGATTCATTCAAGGGGTCCTTTGATCATAAATTGTTTCAAGTAAAAAAAATGTTTATGTAAATTTCTGTCTCTGAGTGCAACAGTTGTAAACGTCGCATGTTTTAAAAGTTTTGTTTGATGAAATTGCTCTTTAAGAAAAAGAGGCTTTTTATTTGTTATTGATTAGTTAGCAAGTCTAAGAGCAAAAAAGATTGACGGTTATTCATTACTGAAAATCAATGTGGCGTGTTTATTGTGCTCATTGGTGCTAACGGCAAGACGTTATTTTATGCCCTTAATTATTTATAATGACGCGATTAACAATTAAGTAACGTATTGTCAATCTTGTCCTTTTATAGCTTTATTTTATCTTTCTTCTTTTGATTATGCTTAAACCATTAGAATCGCAAAGAATTCTAATGCAAAAAATATGCATAAAAACATCAGCACTCACTTCAAATTACTTAAAGACGCCCATTCCTTTACTCCAATAGGGTATTAAATAACAATGTGCCAGTCATAAAAAAATAAGAGCAAAGGGGAAACAGTGGCCCATTGAGTTATTATCACAGAAACACAGTGAAATAAGAGTACGGCATGATAAAGGGTTGAAATTTATGTACAGAAGCGAGGCCTGAGACGGGGAAAGATGGAGTTGTTCCCACGAAAAATGTGCCCTTGCTGCAGCGTGTGAAAATTGCCAGAATATTCCCAGAATTGTTGTGGAGATTTTTTGCGAGAATTATTTAATGTCTCGATGTTGCTTTGATTGAAGAGATTCTTTCTGAGATTTCTTTCCGTGCTGCTTATATACAGATACCCACACATACATATACAGGCACATTAACATAAAAACATTTTAAAGTGGTTACATCGTTTCTTTGCTTTACGAGATTTTTTTTATCTGTCTACAAAATCTCGGTTGAGTCGAAACGCTGTAGAAATTTGTCATACGAATACACTTTTCAGAGCTGTCTTTTTTTTATCCCAAAGCTTGTTTGGTATCAAGCATATTTTCCCATATTTCATTAACAGTTGAATGCATATCAATGTCTTTTTTTCTAAAATGTATTTCAGATTATATATAGCATTGCGTATTTGGTTGATATGATAACGTAGGTTGTTACTAGTAGTTTATTTTTTACCAATGATATTGAAACAACAAACGGATCTGAAAGAAAAAGTTTAAACTTTAAACATACCTACATTTTACCTTAACTCGTAAAAAAATAATATTACCAGCCTACAAGTTGGTAGTCAAAGGACTCGTCAATGTTACAAAAACATATCTTAAAAATCGATGATTCGAAAAATAACGTATAACCAAATCTTTTCAAATGAAAATGCGAAGCCCAGAAGTTTAGAGATTAAACAAAGTGTAATCGTATAAAGGCATATACGTAATTGTTAAGCGACCTAAAAAATCCAAGCACGAGGAAGCGGGTTGAAAATTTAATTAAATATCCCAATCTCTGTACGATGTGTCTATTTATAAGGACGTTAAGATAACAATTATAGTATGTCACATAGTATTGTCTGAGGGCGTCGAAGCGAACAAGCTTTGTGCTACCAATTGAGGTACAAGTGATGAGTTTATAGAGGGCGTATTATATGCCTAAGATGATAACAAATAATATGACATACAAAATAACGCATTTTAACAATTTTAATTTGAAGAGCCTAAATGTCAGCGAGAGTTTTTATTTAAAGAGAAGAAATTTAATGAATAATTTACCAAGAAAAATTTATGACCTTACATTAATTAGCTCTTTTTATCTTGCAGTTGTATTTACCTCTCGTCTGTCTTGACACAGATCTGTACCCTAACTTTGTATAGCTTTCAGTTTTTTTTTGACACTTCGGACTTTATCGTAATCTGAAGAGACTAGAACTTGTTTTTTTATACCTCTGACAGACGAAGGGTTAAAGTATTTGATATTACGAAGTAAGGCTGCCACAGTAATCATCCACATAATTAAATAAATAAGTACCAGGGACAATTCGAACAAAACTCCAGGCTTGTACTTTAGGTACCAGACAACGTTAAACATAGTTATACCGTCACGAGACCCACCATACGACAAACAAGGAGATTTTTGTGAGTAGGAATATTAAACTACCAGCAATGAAATAAAGTCTTACCTTTGTTTAATTTTGAAACAAATAAAAATGAACTAAATTCTCATTAAAATATTTTTAACTAAGTAAATTATTTGGATTTTGTACTATCAGATCAATAGAACCCTGACCTGCCATAGAACTGTGTCACAGTGACGTTACGATGCAAGTCGTAAGAAGTGTCAAACAATTTGTTGTATTATATCACTGTGACTCCGTTCTATGTTGAGTCAGGGTTCCATTGTGCTGATAGTACCTCTTATACATTGACCAAATTATACTCGCTACCGCCACCGCTCATCCCTAAGTCACACAAAATCAAGGCTTTCAACTAGTAATATAATTAATTCAAAAGGGAAACGTAAATATTGTTTATAATAATCCGGATGATAAATGGATAGCGGAACCCGTTTGCTGAACGGACAATTCTCGTAAAGATAAAGGCAGAGGAATGGAAACGGTATGGAAATGGACGCAAAAGGTTGAATACGTTTTCGAAATTACGGAAGGTACAATAGAAGAGGAAGATCCTTAACTATACGTTTGAATATTGAAGATTCTTGGAGGGTGTTTGTTTAAATTGGATGATATCTGGAGATACTGTAGGTATTCTTAAATAAATGTTTATTACAATCCATGTTACGTTTTTTTGTTTAAGTAATTTTGAGAGTAAGTATTTTTTCAAACATTAAGAACGCCAATTTGACTAGTTAAATATTTGTTTTGGCGCAGAAGCATGACATTTGACTGTTCGTTAAATAGTTTTTATCTCTTTTTGTATATTATTTTTCATTAATTTGATTGAACAAGCTTTAATTAGCTTATTACTCGTATAAAATATTATCGTAATTATGTTAGCGCAAAGTAAAAGTTTTTGTTTTTGTCATAAAAAGCATTTTCATTGTCGTTTAGTATCCGATACATGTCGAAACTAAAATAAGCATCTTCAAATTTGGTTCGTTCTTGTTTTTGACAGGGAAAATTTCTTTTAAGAATGATTAATAAAATAAAATATTATTAATTTATAAACCATTCCGATGCGTTTGTTTGGTTATTATAGTATCAGCTAACAGAGATAGTTTTAGAATCGGAATGGATATAGGTGACTTTTAATCTTCTCCTTTTTTAACAATTATCAGATCTTCTTCTTTTTCTTTAACAATTAGCAGAACTTAAAAAAGACCCGGTACAGAATCAGTGTTTAGTTAGTGAACATTTTAAAAACATAAATGATAAAATTTGCGTTATGTCATGTAGGCATTGTGGGAATAGAAAAATAAACAAAATAAGTTGGTATGTTTGTTTTGTGAAGGTTAAAGCCACGAAAACATAGTTTATTTTTGAAGGTTTCCAGGAAGACTAGGGAAGTGTTATTGTGCGTATCCCGCAATTTATCACGTCTAAGGTTCCGCACAATTTATAATAACTGATGTGAGATCCCTTGTTGCGGAAAATAATAACATAAAACCTCAAAAAGGGAGAGACCAGCCTCCAAATATAAAATTACGTATTTTATGCTTCAAAAATTGCTTTTATGCCTTTTGAATATTGTAACCTGTTGAGTTTTTGGAATTACGAATTTAAATGAATTTGTTACATTATACAATACATTGCGTTGATTTCGATAAAAAATATAACTTCATAGGGATTGTTTTTATACTCAACAATAGTTGGTTATTAAGAGGTTTATCATTATTTTACTGCAGGTACCTAAATACCAAGTTATATTTAACACAATTATATTATTCATTATTAATCATCGTTTTGTATAAAAAATGGTCGTTTGCTCTTTGTTGTAGTAAAATTACAAATATAACCATTTAAGTATGAATTCACAATTAGACATTTTCTTGCTAAACTAATCACATCTACGCGCCATCATTATCACCTTATTGTATCTACTAGATAATGAAAAAATAACATCAGTAATCGCAATATTCAACCACGCTACATTATTATTTTAGGCGAGTACTGGTAGAACTCGTGCCAGCCTCTGTACCACTTGACGGAGTAGAGAGGGGCATCGGTCAGCTAGTAGAGACAGGCCAGTGGGGCGTCGGAGTACCACTGAACAACTGGGCGAGTATTCGTGGCTCGGTCACACGGAGGCCTAGAAACGTTTAACACTTACGTCAACATTGATCCCAGCGAACGGAAAGATCTTTGTCGCGGGACTCTCAGTGGGTGAGTACCGGTAGAACTCATGCCGGCCCCTGTACCATTTGACGGAGTAGAGAGGGGCGTCGGTCAGCTCGTAGAGACAGGCCAGTGTGGTGTCGGAGCACCGCTGGACCACTGGAGGGATATCCGTGGCTCGGTCACACGGAGGCCTAGAAACTTTTAACACTTACGTCAACATTGATCCCAGCGAACGGAAAGATCTTTGTCGCGGGACTCTCAGTGGGTGAGTACCGGTAGAACTCGTGCCGGCCTCTGTACCATTTGACGGAGTAGAGAGAGGGCGTCAGTCAGCTCGTAGAGACAGGCCAGTGTGGCGTCGGAGCCCCGCTGGACCACTGGGGGGGATATTCGTGGCTCGGTCTCACGGAGGCCTATAAATTTCTAACACTTACGTCAACATTGATCCCAGCGAACGGAAAGATCTTCGTCGCGGGACTCTCGGTGGGTGAGTACCGGTAGAACTCGTGCCGGCCTCTGTACCATTTGACGGAGTAGAGAGGGGCGTCAGTCAGCTCGTAGAGACAGGCCAGTGTGGCATCGGAGCCCCGCTGGACCACTGGGGGGGATATCCGCAGCTCTGTTGCACGGAGGCCGCCTGCTCCTGTGAACAATGACAAAAGAGTTATACTCTAAACGGCTCTTGATCATAATGATCAGATCATTACTTAGATGGTCAAGGTGGGGTGGATAATACAAGTAAAAAGTTATATGGGTACAATCAAAGTTGTATAGACGCCCAAATTTTAATAAGATCTTTTAGACGTTTTTAAATTGGTATCATTTATTTTTTGATAATACATACAATAGGGAACATGGATACATTTTTTTCTTTCGCTCTCTGGAAAGTGCTATGAAAGAGAGGAATAACTATCTACGCGAAATAATTGACATGTAATTTTTTCATAAGATATGAAGCTTTAAAAGTCATAGTTCAGACCCCCTGCCAAAACACTCTATTATAAAATCGATGACAGGAATGACGTCACAGCTGTTGTTTCATGTTTAAAATATAAAGACCTTATAAAGAAATTTGCATTTATTTCGTAAATAACTATGTTTCAGTCAATACCGTTGAATTAAAATATTACGGAAATAAAAGAGGATGCCGATTAAAACAATCTAAACATTACAATAAAATTTTAAATTTTAACAAGTTTTAATTTTACGTAAAATCTTTATAAACGGGACAAAAAGTAGTATTGCGCTTTTTATGTTTTTTTTATACTTTTTTCCTAAATCGTATCCAGTAAACTCAATTCTGAACTTCATGTATGTTCTCTATTGAAACAGAAACAATGCTGTCTACAGGAAAAACGTCAGTGATATTTAAATACCGCATAACCATAACAACAAAAAACCGACGAAAACGCAGTAGTGCGTTTGGAATTCGTACTCTTATACTACGTTTTTGTTGTAAAGGTAGAGCCTACAACAATACTATTCATAAAACAAAAAATAATGAGGAATATACCTTTTTCTAAGCTTTATATCCGAAGTAGTTAAGTAATAGGTATTCAGTTATCTTTTGAATTGCTAAAATCTTGTCCTAGGGCTTTTAGATAAACACTCAAACTAACAAAAACGAAGTGATATTTATTGAATAAACAAACTTATGAAACTTAAAGCGGGGTTCAAAAAGTTATCCATCCGTTGCCCACAATTTAAACTTATAAATTCCATAACTAAAACTTTATACCATTTTGTATTTTAATGCTAACAAGGACACGAGAGAAAATTAAAACAGAATTCAGTGTAAGCAGCCATGACGTAACGTGTATAGAAATCCGAATTGTGCTGATGGTGCTTCATGCACTTGAGTTTTTTACGAAAAATGTTCATGTTCGGTGCTTATGAATGCGCTGCGTTGCTCAATTCAGACTCGCACATGCCTATGAATTCATTAGCCTTTAAAAATGTTTAAAGAAATGTGTGATTACTATGTCTCATTTAACTAGAAGCCCTTGGACTAGCCGAAAAACTTAATTTGGAGATAGTTTTTAGAAAAAGAATGGGTTGGATGATTAAAAGTCAAACTTTAAATACTGATTTATCATTTTTTTACGTGTTTTTTTAACCCGATTTTAGATTTTAGATAATCATGCCCTATATATACACTTTTGACGATTATGTTGGAGCAGCATTTACAAGACTACAACAAAAATAAAAAAAACCCTTGTAATAATGTCTTATAATGGAAACGAATTCATAATGTTAATTTCATTTCCTTTTCCACATAAATCTTACATTGTTTTCCAAAAAAACGTTAACAAATAATACCAGCGCTAAAAATATAACGGGGGAAACTATCACGTAAAACAAAACACTAAACTACATCGTAGTAAGTTTTTTGTTCGTAACGAGTAATAAAACTGATTAATTCGATTTCCTCGAACTCTAAAACAAAACTTTTATCATATATTTGTTTTAACAGCGTGAAACTGAAACTATCGCTATCCATGGTATAAAGGTAGAAATGGTAGAATGGTAGAAAACTTTGGAGAAAGGAGTTATTCAGGGCGAGGTAGCATTGTTTGAAATTCTTTTCTTTTGTAGTTACTGTGAGGGTTGACGGTTACATGTTTTAGCACTGTTAATAATTGAAGAATAACATCTCAATAAACCATGATCACGACACGTGTTTTTTGGGTATATCAATAAAATCTCTCTCTTTATTTTTAAATAAAGTACCAAAATGCCATTGACTTTTTTCACAGCAACATGCTATTTAAAATAAAAGAGAACAGACTATTTTCTTTGAAACTCGCGATAGACCTAATTAAATTCGTACAGAAAAACTATATTTTTTTATAAAATCTAGTAAATATTACAAGTGACAACCCTATGTCGCTCTTGAGTGACTCGTGTATAAAACAAACAGTACTTTATTCCATACAATGGCAAAGAAA
The DNA here is from genome assembly GCA_949316455.1 of Acleris holmiana. NCBI lineage: Eukaryota > Metazoa > Arthropoda > Insecta > Lepidoptera > Tortricidae > Acleris > Acleris holmiana. The sequence goes on along the minus strand of OX438771.1, from coordinate 6,732,006 downwards.
AGTTGGTCTTTGTATGTTAGTCGCCTTTAAATGAAAAAGTGTTTTGAAAAGTACTATTTTTGGCTGCAGTTTTACTGATAAAATCTAAATAAGTAAAGTGAAGTAGCGGGAATCTAATTCTACGCGTACGAAGTCACGGGCGTCTTCTAGTATATTGTAATAAAGCAGCAGTCTCAGGTATGAGAAGTTATTGTCTTGATTAAGGAATAATGAAAGACATTGTTTGTTGACGACATGCTGGCCTAGTTGGGAGTGACCCTGCCTCCGAAGCCGGCGATACCGGGATCGCTTAAATGTTTAAAAAATAAAAACCGCCTTTGAAAATCCACTCAAACTAAAGTGGGTTTTTGGTTAAAGAAAAAAAAAATTTTGGGTTTTGAAGGTGGTTTTTGGTATTTTTAACATTTAATTTAATTTTATACTTTTTAGTGATCATAATCTCACTAAACTCCCTTTTCTCACTGAATAAGAACGACAGAGTAGTTGCGCTCACCGCAAGCAATGCCGCGGGAAAATCATAGCGCATTATTATATTTAAAACATTCAAATGTGCTTCGTCATAGTCGCTCAAGTACCTAAATTGAGATATCTTATCGCCACCCTTGAAATAGGCATCATTGAGGAGTTCCGGTGGCCATCATCAGTTTCACTTCACTAAATGATACTTTCTGCATGCAAAAACTAGATTTTTCATAAAAAAAGACTTTTCAAAATCGATCCACAATTTTACTGACGGAGTAATCGCGTAAAAAAATTATTAAAACTATTTAAAACACATATAACCAATTGATGATGAACCTCTTCCTTTTTTAAAGACGGTTAAAAATAAATAAAATAAATTAATTAATTAATATCACACGACAGCAGTGTCACACAAATAAACCTAGTCCCAAACTAAGCTCTAGGCTTGTACTATGGGTACTAGACAACGATAAACATACTTAGATAGAGAAATAAATACTAAACTTCAATACATAGAAAACATCCAAGACTCAGGAACAAATACTCGTGCTCATCACACAAATATCTGCCCTTACCGCTATATGTACACATACAACATAAAAAACACTATACTTGTATTTAAATAATGTCGTACAGTCAAGGTTATAAATATGTATACACTTTAGTACCTTGTCTATTTAACGTCATGTTTAATCTGCTATATGAAATTTTCACAGCGATTAAAGTGACAAGGTACTAAAGTGTATACATATTTATGGCCTTGACTGTACCTACTAATTTCAAAGACCCTGGCTTTATTACAATGAAACAGCACAAATGACAGTTTATTTACATAAAGGTAACCGCAAAAAAACTACTTTGCAAAACTTGGTCTTTAAATCCCGTTCTAAAGTTAAGGCTAAAAAAAGTCAACTCCTTTAAACCTATAAAGTCGAGCCGGAGTGCTAACAGCCGGTGCGAAAGTCTTTTATTTTTAATCACAACTCTTTACGAGTTTACAGTTTTAGCACGGGAAGATGCTGTTTGTCTTCAACAGCTGTATTCAGATGGGGGAGAGTTGTTTAAATAGAAGTAAATTCCCTTAAGACATTTAATGGACATATTAAGTGGCATTTAGATGGGTGCTACAGTAGCGATAGCCTGTATAAAAACCGGGCAAGAGGATGTCGGACCTTGCTCAGTTAAGGGTTCCGAAGCTGTTACTACAAACCCAAAAAACTGTCTCAAAAAACAACCAGTATGAACTTTAGTTTATGTTAATGAAAAGGTACACGAGCACTCAGGCCACCTGATGGTAAGTGGAATCTGAGACCCATAGACATTTGAATTCTCAAGACTATAATCCAAAGACCTCAAATGCGTTGCCAACCCTGAGGACTAAGATGGAATGCCTAAAGCATAGGCTAGTAATTTCACCGGAGCACTGTTGATTGGCGGGTGGTTAATGGATACGATGGTGGTAGCGATCCAGACGGACCAAGCACAGGGTAAAACTACGAGTTCTGTTTAAAGTTACTTAGATGATTATTAAGTATAAACACCATTATTAATCTACATCTCAGAAACCAATCAAATCTAATTAGTTGTGATAGTTTTAAATTCGTTATAATGTGCTTTTATTTGAAATATATTTCAGATTTTTATTACGTGTAGTAGGGCGATAGGGGAACACGCAACTGTAGCGGAAATAACATGTTCCGAGTTCAATGTTTCCTAAACGGTCCCCTCAATCTAAAAATTGATAACAGGATACCTCACTGGTATAAGCTATAAGGTACCCGAAAATGCAAGTTCTCCCCGTAATTTAAATGCTTCATAGTGCTAAGAGTCTTTTAGATTAGTGGTGATAGGACTCTGTGCAGGGTCCGTCCGGATCGCTACCACCATCTTATCCATTAACCACCCGCCAAGCAACAGTGTTCGCGTTGTTGTGTTCCGGTGTGGGGATAAGATAACCGGTGAAATTACTAGCATAGAGGCATTCCATCTTAGTCCTCAGGGTTGACAACGCATTTCAGTTCTAAGGATCATAGTCTTGAGAATTCAAATGTCTATGGGTCTCAGATTCCACTTACCATCAGGTGGCCTAAGCGCTCGTGTGCCTTCTCCTTAACATAAAAAAAGATATACTGCGGAATGACGGACAGACGGACATGGCGAAAGTATGAGGGTTCCTTTTTCACTACGGAACCCTAACAAAAGCTGAGATGTATTCACTTTTTCACCTTCTTGCATTGTAATAAGGTCCAAAATCCATTGTAAGATGTATCCAACATCTGTTTGTAGTCGATATTGTCGTCCATGCATGTCAATAGGCACCCACTTTTCTTATATTAATGCACCCAGTAATACTTGCAAAGCAAAGATAAACCAATGACGCCTCGATTGTCTACATCGGGCCATTTATTCAGCCTCAGCAAGGGACAATAAAACCGCATACAGACCATCCGGAATAAAACCACCGTACTTCTCGAATTCATTGATTTCCGAGGTCACCGTGAACTTGCCCCACAGGGCTCAAGTCTGCCTACTTACCAACAACATCTAATCTCCCCACCGCCGTGTAGTGGGGATATGAAGGTGCATTCTGTATCACCTCGCAGCTGTAGTTGCCGCTGAGGATGGACCCCACTTGAAGGAGTACCACGTGGGTCTCATTGGAACGTAATCTCTGAAACAACAGGTTAAAGTTAACTGATTGAAGTATAATTTTATTCTTATTCTTGCCCTGATCTTTGTCTAGTTTTTTGCTTGCGTGCCTCTTATTTTGTTTAGCGTGTACAGTCAAGGTCATAAATATGTAAACACTTTAGTACATTGTCTATTTAACGTCATGTTTAAACTGCCATATGAAATTGTCACAGCGATTAAAGTGACAAGGTACTAAAGTGTATACATATTTATGATCTTGACTGTAGGTGATCTGCCGTGGTTTTACTGGATGGTTCCAACGGAAGACTGAGTTGGAACCAGTTCGTGTTAACAGGCCTTTTGTCTATGTCAGTATTTTGTTCCTTTTTGTTTGTCTGTTTGTCACGAACATTTTTTTTCTCTTAATTTTATGGGTAGTAATTAGTAATCGCTATCTTTACTTAGCTTTTACATAACATGTTTCATTAAAATTAGTTTCTGTGGTTTTTACGTGATTGTTGGATGGACACGTTTTCCCGCTCAACTTTGCATGAATAAAAATATTCTGATTTATATAATGTTAGGTTAGGTTAGGTTATCATTGTCATAAGCAATAATAAAAGTATGACTGATGACTGTGTTTCATGCGGCGTTTCTTCTCAGCAGTTATGTCCTCATAGTCGCTCGTAGATTTGACGTTTAAAAGTGCCCGTGCAGTCTACTTACTAAATACATCTACTTACACCATTTTTTTACAGAAAGACATATAGACAGACAACTAATTTGAAAACGTTGATTTTCATGTTAAGGAAATCTTAAGAATCTTTGCTTTTATAACGCTTTTACAAAATTAAAGATTTAATACAAAACAGTGACGAGTATTGTATTTAACACTCTTGTATACTTAAACATAACTTTAAAACTGGAAGCCTACTTGGAAACAAAACCCATTCTTTTATCAAGTAACAAATTCAAATTACATTGGGTTGATAATTCAGAAAAAAATACATTTGACAGCACTGAATTCTTAAAAAATAATCTTATGCCAAAAGGATTGCAAGGTTTTAAGTTTAACAGAATCTTTGATTAACAAATAATACTCAAGTAGATACCGATCACAGTAAAAAAAAACGACCGAGCAAATAAGACCTCACTTCAAAATGGGATCCTATTTTAATAAAATAAATAAAGCTTTGCGTTTATTTCATACAATTTAAATTGAAGAATATCAAAGTTTATATACGTTGCCCAAGGACACCTTTCTCAGAAAATTTAGTATTGAATCTGGCGTCTGTTGCTTGGTACATCAATGAACTGAAAATAAATCGAGGGCTAAATTCGAGAAGACATGTCTATGTAATATTGTTTGTATGATTTATCCTACTCTTGCTTTACTAAGAAAGGAGGAGAAAGTGAAGGACAAAACATAACAAAAGGTTTTACGACCATCTACGTAGCATCAATAATCTGAGTCATACGTCGCCATCTCTTTGTGTTGTTAGCTACTCAATAAGTTAATTTGGTGTTATATGCAAAATGGCGGACGCGCGTCGATTTGGGGAAACAAAACTAGTTAATTGTATTTCGCTATGTAGCGATAGACCGCCTGTTGTTTGCTATTTTTCATAGAACGGTAATTACTTTTTCAAATTGTAACTCTGTGTTGCACGAGGAAGAGTATTGTATTGTATTAGATTGCTTTTTTTTTATATATCACTAGCTACCCATAAGCGGCCTCGCCCCGCTGCAAAGTTTCGGTGGATTTAACATTTTTTTCTTTCATTAAGATCTTTCTCCTGACGCTAACGAACACAACAAAAAAAGTATTAGCGAAATCGATCCAGCCGTTCATGCGTGATGCCGTGACCAAGGGAAATAGGGATTCATTTATATATATTATAGAGACTAGATAAAAAGGGAACTGTTTGATTTGATGTTTGTCTGTCTTCATCAAATTTTACAGAGAATTAGTTTATGCGTTAAACCGTGAAGGAACAAATAATGAGATGTTGTATTTACGACTTTGCTAATAAGCGGGCCATAATAAACGACGCAGCCACTTCATTCACTCCTTTCAAGCAGTTTTTGTACCACAACGCTCAAGTTTGCGCAGGGTCGGAATTGAATCGCATCCATGTAAAATTTAGTCTCAGAATAAGTTACTAAATTAACACATTGATACCGTCACTAACACCAAAAACGAGAAAGTTTAAGGTGGGTACGAATTAGAGCAGCCTCAAAGTCGTACGCGCTCACGCGCTGTGCTGTGCGCGAGCATCCCCCGAGCGGCGCACGGCGAGCCGCCGAGAGTCAGTCTTTTGACCGTGCTCAAAGGCGCCTCGGTGTGCGTGCCTCGCGTAATTTGGACGTGTATCCTAGCGTGCCGCGGGCAGAACGATAAGTTCTAACTTGTCTGTGGGCGAGACGCGTACAAATTTGATAAAGTTGCTAAGCCGTTCCACCACTGAGGCAATATCTTCTTCTTTTTGTTAATAACTCGGTGAATTATGATAAACGCAGCTGCGGCTGTCATCAAGTCAGACGCCAATTTGAAATGTCGGCTCGCGGCGAGCACGCTGCCTCACCCGCGCATGTTTATAAGCAAAAATTTGGCTCGCGAGCTGCTCAGATTTGTACCCAGCTTTAAGTGACAAATCCACTCACATCAACTTTAATCCCATTGACATTTGGAGCCCTTGTATGAGGGGTTTCCAGCGGCGAGTATCTGTAGAACTCGTGGCTCCCCTTGTACCATTTTACGGAGTAAATGTCACGCAATCGGTAAAGGCAGGCCATGGTCACGTTCCTGCCTCTTTGGACGACCCGTGGCGTGATCTGGAGCTTCGTGGTATGGAGGCCTCCGACACCTGTGGACAAAGGAACAGAAGTTCAGCCATGTTATTTATGTTAGAATATGGTATGTTAATCTTAGACCTAGTTTCTTATATAACAAATACAAGGCTGACACTAGCGTTTAAGTAGTCTATGTGAGTCATAGAGTAGACCTCTTCTCTAGTGGTTGTAGCGGCATGGCATGTATGTATGGTACCCCATACACAATTTAATAAACATGGTTTTATTTAATACTTAAAAAAATCAGAACTATTTTCAACTTGACGGACAGGTTGAACGACGAGTTTGAGATGCCTCGTCAGAGCGTATTTACAACATTTTAGGACGTGCGTTCTGAATTAGGTGGCTTAACCATCGAGTAAGCTCGCTCGCTCGACCAATCGCTCGACATTAAACCACTTTCGGGAAAATTGCACCAAATTACGCTTGACTCTTGCATTTAAGTTTGTTGACAAACCTCATAAACCTCTAGTGGAATTATTTTTGAGTTTTATACGGGGCCAGGGCGGTTACTATGATATGCTTAAGCAATTAATTTTAGGATAAACGTAAAGGGCAGAGCTCGAGCAGCTAAATAGCTCTGTCTCTTTCTCTCACCGTAGACTGAATTGCTTAGCAACCCCCCAGTACCGCGAAATATTTCTGAACTGTCACCTGTAGTTAACACCACAACGTTCTAGAGGCGACTATAACTTTTAAGCTCACTGAAGTAGAGTAAAACCACAGTATAAATAGTATTTGGCTGTCTATTGCTTTCACACTCTATTTGGCATGACCAATAAACCAAATAGCTGCCAAAAAGAATGTGACAAAGATAGACAGCCGAGTACTATGGTACCTTTTATCTTATCGAAACTTCTTTCAAGGTACGTATCATTCATTACGCAGATTTTTCATATCATCGAAGGCATTTTTTGCCTAACCTAACCTAACCTAACCTAATCTAGGTAATGAATGTTTAAGATTTCTTAAAAACAAGGTTTCAGCAGAAAATAACGTTCGATGGAATGAAATCCGATAAAATGAAATCGATGAAGTGAAATTCGAAGAACTAATTAATTATTATACATAATTGACAAGCTTAAACCATGGGTTGCCTGAGTACCATTATTAATACGGTGTTATTACAGTTTGTAATACAAACACTGAAAAGATTTTTTCTTTCAATGAAGAATAAACACACACGTGCTGAAATTATCACATTAATACGTCACTTACAGGCAGTCTACGGATAGCAAAGTGTATGAAACCACAATCCAACAAACGAAACCACTTACGCCAAAAGTCGTCATTACCATTATTGCCACCCTTTACCTCGTACACCCCCCAAATCCCCACTTTGTTCACAACACATTAGCCGGGTTTATTACAGTGCATTGGACGCCAGGAATAATCGGGAAGAAGAGTAATGACGACATTACTGCCCTGATATGAGGATGCCGTTTGCTGAATGATAAATATAATAATATAGTCAAAAGCATTGAAAACAGGTCACTTAGTACAGAAATTTTCATAGAAAGTGACCCGTTTTCATTGCTCGTGAGTGTATGGTAAAAATAGTCGTGTAGTTAGAGAGAACAATAGAGAGATCTCTCTCCAGGCGTGTGTTTTGCCTGGGGACCGAAGTCCGTTTGGATGAAGTTGGAAGTGGTATATAAGTCAACCGACTGAAGAAACTTCGTTAGCGCGATGTAGCGCACTGTCAGATTTAGTTGCGTTGTCTGACGCTGGTGGCGCTGGCGAGTTGTTTGTTACAAGTTGTCACTAGATGTCGCTAGGTCGCCACACCAGCCCCCCTTTGAGACCGGAGGTTGATGGTGATGGATGACGTGCAGTCTGTGCGTTGAAAATGCCGCTTGCAAGTGCCAGTAGTAGATGTGTCCAGTTGAGCTCAGAGCCGCGTTGGCGAGCGTAGCAGGAGAAGAGGAGTGGAGGGGAGTACACAGTGAGTTGTGTATCTGCTCCGTGAAGTACTCGTAGTAGGACGCAGTGAGTCGCGTTGCTGAATGAGAGTATTGTGCACACTGTAGACACCAGGCATGGAGATATATCAGAATGCTAGTGGTGCACAGTGCGGTTAGTCTGGCTTGCTGTGAGACTGCGTCATAGTGCTTGAAGGTTGTCAGGTTGCGTAAATGTCCATTGTCGTGGGTCACCAATGTAGGTAGAGAGAACAATAGAGAGATCTCTCTCCAGGCGTGTGTTTTGCCTGGGGACCGAAGTCCGTTTGGATGAAGTTGGAAGTGGTATATAAGTCAACCGACTGAAGAAACTTCGTTAGCGCGATGTAGCGCACTGTCAGATTTAGTTGCGTTGTCTGACGCTGGTGGCGCTGGCGAGTTGTTTGTTACAAGTTGTCACTAGATGTCGCTAGGTCACCACAGTCGCATGTCTTTTAATAAATGACTAATGTATTATAATTTAAAGCGCCGAATCCATGATGGACTTGAATTAAGCCACCATACAAGCCCGTCATAGTTTCAATCTGAAGTCAAGATAAAGAAACTAGGTCAATCAATTATTTTACATTATTTTCTTCACCTAACATCGATATCGCAATCATCGCCTAATCTTTTGCCTCATAGTGTAACCAGAAGTTACACTTACGTCGACATCAAGGCCGCTGCTTCGTAAAGGTAGTTTTCATTGGTCATTAGCCCGCTAGCTAACAGCATGCTAGTAGCAATACATTGACGAGTTGGTATTCACGTTATTGAGTCCGAAGCTATTGCAACAACGCAATGCAACGCTACAAGCACGCGGTATGAATCCCAATGAAACTGAGCTTTTAGCTATACTCGCGAAGCATGTCTCTTTAAGGTACTCTGTCAAGTGTAAGCTTCATGCTGTTTGACTGAGCTGGAATGATGCTAGAAGAGTGGCGAGGGACGCTAGAAGGCGTGATCTTTTGAAGGCCCTCCGCACAATCGAAGTGCCATAAGTAACTTAGTGTGGATTTTTCATGTACAAGTTTGATTAAGGTACGAGTTAATTGCTTTTGAAATGTCGTTCACTACGGCGGTAAGTAAAATACCATATAATAAAGACGCAATCCAGAGAAGCATTAAAAGCAAAATTGTTTCCACTTGATTAATTTTAATGGTATAACGAAATGAAATTGCTTGACAATCATCACAGCTGCCTTATTTCTGTTACAAAACAAATAAAATAACAATTTGGTCCTCTTATTACTTATTCGTACGCGTAATGCATTACAATGAGGCGGAATCTTCACTTCTCCCTAGAGTCTTGAGGAAACTAGAAAAAAACAATGAATACAAGAGTGGTATATTATAAATGTATTTGTTGAGTCAAAGGTATAAAAAGAGATTTTGAAATAAGGAAAATTCTGTAAAAAACATCAAGATAAAAATCAACAAGTAATACGACGACACGTTAGTATAGTTGGGAGTGACCCTGCCTCCGAAGCCAGCGGTCCTGGGTTCAAATCCCGGTAAGGGCAGATATTTGTGTGATGAGCGCGAATATTTGTTCCTAAGTCTTAGATGTTTTCTATTTATTTAAGAGTGCGCCGAGGCAACGATACGTAATTACGAAAAAAATGCGTTCGTTTGATCGCCTGCTGCATTGTTTTTACTGAAGCTTTAGTTATGTAATTCATATGTAAGATATTTAAGGAATCACTCTATTCATCATACACTTTAGAAACACGATTACTTGTACTTCCCTCGATAGAAAAAATATCCAAAGATACCTCTACATAACAAAATAAACACTTAGTACGGCGTAATTACTTCACGGAAGATCATCAGTTTTGGATTTACAACAAAATTACACGTCTTCTATAACGTCTACACTTTACATTTTTAAAATGTGTTTTATTTTACTAATATGAAGGAAATACCTAAATCCGCACGCGTTTCGTCCATTTTAGCCAGAGCCGTCACGTTTCCCCCATGTCCGCATTAGTCCTGCTTCGGCCGTCGGACGTGGAGGCTGTGTCGCTTGTTGTTTGGTTGCGTTTATAGCGATTTTTGTGATTATTCACTTTATTGTAAATGGGGAACAAACACAACCAAAAAAGGAAGAGAAGGGGTTGGCAAAAGCACAATGCTAACGCTTGCGTGAAGAAATGAAGTAAGTTAAAATCGTAAACCTAATGATAGTGGAGTCGTTCTAAGAAACCTGATTTGACAGTTGTCAAAATGCCACGCTAAGGGAGGAGAAAATAAATCGGTAGCAACATAGTCTGATTTTCGAGATGTATCGATTTGTATTATTAAGACTTTGTAATCGTTTAGTTGTAGTCTTGATGTTTTGGGCCAAAATTGGTTTGTTTACACAAGTAATTTTAAACAACACGCGAAGTTCTTTCAATTAGTAGTTGTATAAAAAATACACTTCTATGGTGAATATTTACCAAGATATAAAAATAGTTTAGCTAAAAAACACATTTACAGGCAAAACAGGCTTCTTAGAACGACCCGAGGTTTTTTTTACTATAATTAATTATATAATATTGTTACTTCTTGGGATGGTTTCAATATTTCTAGAGCAAGACATCTCCAGAAATCTGAAGACAAAGAGAATACTCCGTAAGTATACTCATTATCTAACATCAATATTTCATCAAATGAGTAAAATTGCAAAATTATTCAATTTTTTTTTTATTTATAGGGTTAATGTTCCAATTGTTGGCACTTCGCTACAAAACGAAGAGTTACCTAATGAACCGATGAGGTATGCGTAAAAATAGTAAGAGGTGTATAGGAAAACATTTTAATAAATTTAGTATGAATTTCCACATTATCTTTATATTTTTTCAATTTACAGAGTAAATGAATTGGTTGAAATCGATTATAAAATTTACCACACAATGGAATTGTAAGTCCCAAATACGAATTATTTTTATAGAATGAGGATTACTAAATTTCATCCAAAAACCAATTCTGTTAATAAATAAATTATAGTTAAATCAAAACGTTCTGTTTTATTACAGGATGCCAATGGACCAAATTTCTTGTCTTTCAGTGGATCGAGAAATAGACAATGACATTGCTTACTCACACAGACATAATAATGCCGTGAAGTAAAATCCGATATTGATTATTGTTGTTTCTTGTGTCCTAATATTTTTTTCTAAAGATACCTGCGTACATTATTCATTACATTATATACATACATACATTAAGTAGGAACTTCTAAATACCTATGTGATTGATACAGCGCCTTTAAGTTTTTAGTTTTTTAAAACATCAATTTAATTTTATACTTTATAGTGATCAGAATCAGACATTGAAGTTTTTGCGGAAATAATCATGGATAAACATTCGTACACACGGGTCAAACTAAGACCCTTTTTTAAAGACGGTTCAAATACCAAAACCTTCTCCTATGTGAAACAAATACTTTTCTGAAAACCGCATTAACATCGGTTCAGCCAAACGTGAGATAATCGCGGAGAAACATACATACATACATACAGCTCAAACTGAGAACTTCCTTTTCTTTGAAGTCAGTTAAAAATAATAACTTGAAGAAAGGGTCGATGACTGGGATTTTTGCCCTACTTAGCCGTTCTATTACTTTACATTAGGTATTGAGTTCACTTTATTTTGTGCTTAGAATATTGTCAATAAAGGTAATTAGGTTTTATTTCATTTCAATATACAGTCACATTAAATCACGGGGTTGTTGAGCCACCATAGAACTCTGTCCTAATGACAGCGTCAAGTCACGCAAAAGAAATTATTTACGTCAAAATTTACCGTCAACTTTCTATGTAAGGGTTCTCCCGGTAACCTTCGGAGAGGGAAGATGGCCGATTGGAAGATGTACGGCTTTTACTTATGATTTATTCTCTTTAGCCGAACAATTGCCCAGTAAATATTATAAATAACTTAACACTAGCTAAATACACCTTAGTTGTACAAACGACATTAATTAAAAAATAATCTATCTATCTGTGAGAGGGTTCTAGAGTGGCTCAACAATCTCGTGATGTGACTGTACCTCATACAAGTAATTCAATCCTACCTTACCTACCGACAGGTAAACAACAAATTTAAAAAAAAATGTAGGCTGAAAAAAGTTTTTAACTTCTTATAGTGAATATTTTAATAAAAGTAATCGGAATCGATTATGTTTTTTTATTTTGTAAACATTGGTAGCAACCTCCGCGCCTAGTGGATCGGCGCACGGCTCGTCAGGCGCGGCGCGCGGCCGGCACATGGCTCCAGCTCGCTCCTTGCTGGTGTGCTATACGCACACATACACATAGTGCATAAAATACCTAAAGTTAATGAGCGCAAAAAGCTCGGTGCCCCCTTAAGTATTTATTTCTCTATATTTGTACGTTTTTCGTTGTCTAGTACCCATAGTACAAGCCTAGAGCTTAGTTTGGGACTAGGTCAATTTGTGTGTGATTGTCCCCTGATATTTATTTATTTTATTTATTTAATAACCAATTTTCAATATAAAGTCGATTGGTGCCGTCTTAGATGATTTTAGTATGTATAACCATTTTAATCGCCTGTATCTCAAGAACCAATGATTTCTACTTAGTCGTGATAGTTTTCCTTTAAAAATCGTTATATATATATTTTTATTTTTTTCAAATTTTTTGTATTTGTAGTTTTGCTTGTAGGGTGGGGGGATACTTAAGTCTAACAAAAATTAGCGCTTTAAAGCTTAATATTTCCTAAACGGATTCCTTAATCGAAAAATTGTTTTTACAAACCCGTAGTATTCTTGAAAGACCTATCCAAAGAAAAAAAAATACATCCCCACGTTACGTGTAGGGGAAGTACTCAAAACATTTTTTTTTACATTTTATTGTATTACTTTGTTGGTGTGACTAATATGCATATTCATGCCAAATTACAGCTTTCTAGTACTAACAGTTTCTGCGGTAGGCTGCAGACTGACGGACGGACGTGACGAAACTATAAGGGTTCCTAGTTTGACTACGGAACCCAAAAAAAGGTTTTTTGTTACCTAGAATTATTTTATATCCACGAACAAAAAAGTTGAAGCTAAAAAAAAACCTCGAGATATGAAGCATGACTTACGAAGTCAGTAGGGTCACAAATATAATACGTCAATTGAGATATAATATAAACCAAATTCCATATTGCGTAACCGCGAAATTACAAGTATATTTATTTGTTTTACTGTTTACAATGGAATCAGAAGTTCAATTTCTAGTCAAATATGGGGTTATCTGAACAACAAAGCAACACTTAAACCAGCTTTACAATGCAAAGATAAAACGAATACGATTGATCAAATTCCAAGAACAAACCCAACAAATCCAGTACTAAACGTTTCTGAATCGCCAAATCAATAAAGCGATACTCATAACTTTATTCCGATACGGACTCGTTACTTGTTATTGTAGAGCGCACCTGCCGCCGTCCGAATGGCAATATTTCTCACTGTCTCCAGTTTGTTTTCTTGTTTATCTGGGCCGGACTTAGTGAGGGTAGCGCGGAGGTATGCTTTTTATACGCGAGGAAATTTTTGACTCGTAAAAAACGGGAACACAAAAAAAGAACTTTTTTCTGATTCGTTGGTTAAGTAGTTTCAATCCTTTAATAATTAAGTCAAACGTTCAACCCTTAAAACGCATTTTTTTATGGTTGAATGTTGTTGAGATTATTGGATGCCCATAGTAAATGGGAGTTTATGCGACGGTTGCTTCGTAATATTTTACAAATTTTATGTTTGATTAGATAACCTGTACTACAAGCTATGTTATGCGATGGTGATGATTACAAGAAGACCATGAATGCACCATAAAATTGAGTCATAAGGATCCTTGTAGAAATCCAATATCTAGCAGTAGACGTCTTTCGTTGGATATGATAACGATTAAATAACCCGGGGCTATTGAAGTTCAATCATAAATTAACTTACCATTATATTCATCAAATCGTTAACATTTACGAAAGTTAAAATCAATTTCAGCTTAAGGGGATAAACCGCTTCCGCTCAACACGGTAAACAAGACCCACTCAAGCTACATCTTTATATCTTCTGCGAATCAAAACGAATTCATTGTTTTATTACATTTCGCTTCACGCCGCCGTGGCTTGTATCTGTATAATGATCGCATTTATTCGTGGCGACGGCTGTACGATGGCATTACGATTTGACAGAACAAAATGAAGAAGATAATGATACTAATGCTTTTTAATAATAGTTTTTAGGAGTTAAGTTAGCTACCGTAAAAACGATAGGCAAATATAGATTAAGGGCAACTATCACATAAAAGATAAATTAATCTAGTAATTTTAAAAATATGGCGAATGACATCGGCTTTTTCTTCGAGCTTATCCCAACATACTATCATGACATGACTTTAGATGTCCAGTTTAGCATTTAAGGGTTGTTTGTATCAAACAGTTATAACTACCCTATAGTTTAAACTTTAAGTATCCACATATTTTAGTAACAGTGTATGAAACTGTCAAACTTTAATCCCGATGGATTGCTTAAACAATAATTAGGATAAGGGCCACCCGGTCTTAGTTTTTTAAAGGCTACTTAAGTAAAATAATGATCATGACCAGACATAGAAGTTTTTGTGGCAAAAACGTCAATTAACTAGGGAATTCTTTTCTATATTCAATTTATCGATAACTTTTTCAAATTTCAAAGTGACATTTCATACTATTGAGTTTACCGGATAAAATAGAAATTAGCTAAAATGCTGATACCCATCGTTGTTACAATTATAATGATTGGTAAGTAATACTTAATTTAAGTAATTCATGGGCATACTTTTTTGGATTTTAAAATTCAAATACACATAAATTTTAATAAATATATATAATTATATTACTAACGTATTTCTTACACAAAAAACTTCTTTTAATGCTATTCAATCGAGTTCCATACAAAGTAAACTGAAACCAGGAGTGCCTTGTAACAAAAGCCTGTTTAGCTAAATTAAATGACACTGTGTAGCATAATAGTAAGTTGTATGTTCATATTACACGTTATTTCATAGTCATACTCATAACTGTCATAAGAAAGTAAAAATTATCGATAAATAAATATCGTTCGGAAGTCCCTAGGACAATTTTATTCGTGCCACAAATAAATCTATGTCTGATCATGACCATTGTATCCGTTTCTTCGTATATTTAGGTGCCTTTATTTGAAATAACCTCATCTCCATAGAACCAACCTCCATTTTACCGTTCCTTATTCGTATCGTTGCCTTGTTAAAACAAAATGGCCTTTGTTTGTGCATGCCTGTGCTTGAGTTACGATGTGCTTCGATTATTTATAGCGAGAGACTCTATTACGGGTGGAAATAAAAGTACAGAGCGAATTCAATGCGAATGGAAATGGTATCGCTGGATGAATAAGTACCAGCTAAAAAAAGGTAAAAGTCGGATTTACGAATGCTCCAATACTAATTAATACAAGTCGAAGTAAATCTGAACTCAATATTGTTGTTTTTAATTCTTTGCTGCTTAATTTGAATTTTTGTGATGATTTTAAATGAAAATTAGAAACTTTAGTTCTTACAAGTAATGGTAAACTTATATTTGGGTACAGTAATGTTAGCGATAAATAGAAGGAAAAAGAAAGATATCGTGACCAAATAGATCACCTGAATCAGTTTACAGAAGATAAGGGTAGCAACGTGCCAAAAATAAGCCTAAATGGCAGTATAGAGATCACTCCACAAACATGCATAACTCTTAAGTGACTGATGATTAATAATGTTAATGATCCGTTCAACCCAGTCTTTTATCAATCGCCTTATTTTATGTATTGCGGAGAATATTAGACTTTTGCCTTTTGGGCATTAATAAGTACCTGGGCGTTTTAAAAAAAAAGTGTACATCGTTAAGGACAAAAGTAAGAAAAATTTAACTTTTTCCATTTCGTCACGAAAATTATTTAGGTACATTATTTTTCGTGACGAAATGGAAAAAGTCAAATTTTCTTAATTTTGTCCTTAACGATGTACACTTTTTTTGAAAACCGCTTATTATGAAAATTTGCACTTTTCAAATTGTACTACTGGGTTTTCTACTGTCATAAACTACTAAACCATGAACTTTCTTCTCTAAAATCTCCATTACCGTGCTAGGCACTGACATACATAGTTGGAGCATGTTCTTAATTGAATCATCCGCATATCCACGCGTCCTGCGTTCTCAATTGAAACGATTTATTCATCATATCTACTCCTATTAGTGATACGTACACCTATGATTAGGATTCACCAGTTTACTTCTTTTATAAATTCAAGGACTTTGTTTTTTTTGCTCCAGCGAGGATCATATTAATCTCTTTTAAAAACGCTTGATCCAACAAATCTGCGTTTAAGAATTTTCTTTGTACTTGTGCTTTAAAATCTACTTATTCTTGATGTGCATTTTTTTTTCTCCTTTTGTTTGTTGCCTTGTTTTGAACGTTGAATTGGCAGTATCTACTAAATATTCGTACCTAGGTAGCAAGCGCTTAAGTTGAATGATGATTATATCAGTAATTGACATGAAGTCGTGTTAATTGCCGCGATAATTAATACATATAATTAGGTGAAGGTGAAATGCGAGCATTTGATTGATGGTCTCTTCACAGTGTCCATCATTTGAAACTAAGATTTAAATATTAATAATGTTGTTAGAAATACCATATTGCTCTTTAATTCTCCCGTTCAGTTTCTATAAGTGTCACATTTACATGTGAAACATATCCTCTGGGTTGATTACTTATAAAAAATCTAGAAACAAGCATAGCATTTCTATAATCTTGCACTCGTTTGAATATACAGGAAGACTTTCTAGATTTTTTTCGAAGCATTTATTGAGAATCAATAATTGGCGTTTATCTTAAATAAGTTTAACTTACTATAAACACGTGTATAACTTTTGAACATCACTGATTAAACCTAAACGTTTCCTAGATGATCCATAATTGTTGTAACAAGAATCCAACTCACAGATTTGCTGTAATTGGCCACTTATCATGGTTTCGGATTTGAATCAAAGGGGCTTTGAGATTATATCGAGCAGAGTTAACAACATACGCTCTGATAGTCTAATTGTACATATGGTATAGCTAACGAGATGTGACGTTGTGAGTGTACCGTTTGTGATGGGTTATTGGAAGATAATTGGATTGAATTGATGATGTGTTACGAAGTTGATATGGTTGAAATCGGTTCTTGTGATAAAACCCTATAAGCTGTTCTGAGTTAGTGAGCGTGAAGGGTACTTGTTGGATTAAGTTCCGTTATATGAAATGAGATAATATATAAAATATTTTTTGCCACGTCTATCAATTTGATTGTTATAGGTACAATCAATTTTAGGTTATTTACTCGATTTTAGATGAGGTACAAATATCTTGTTGTTGGATTTTTTATCATGTCTCCAAGCTTAACAAAACGTTTTAGAATCATCACTACTTAAAATTTTAGACCAAAGAACAAATACAAAGTTACCAAATATTTAAGGCAGTAAATTTTCACTGAATAAAAAACATCTTATAATGTTATATTCATCGTAACTAAATTAGAAAATATGGCTATGTTTTGGTAATTGAACCCACACGTTAACGTTACCACTTCACGTATTTCCAATATTGCCATATTTAATCAAGGTGTATTCAGCTCAATCTACCTACACGCACGTTTGAAGCTGTTTGTCCAACAGATTAACTGTTGATATATCAACAATGGACAAGACTATTCAGCCAATATTCTATATACTCGTTAGACCCACCATACCACAAACAGAGAAAATTTTGTGAGTGGGAATTTGAATCTACCACGAAGGAAATAAAGTTCAATTATCTTTGCACATAAATACCATTTTCAGTTATGAATCAAATTAAAATGAACTCTATGGTTGTTAAAATAAAGATAAAACTAAATTGGCTTTATTATGTGTCTCATATGGAACACTGGGTCACATGAGGATTACGCTCCGAAAACTCTCAAATAACTAAAGTGATTTAGCTGATATTAACATCGAAACGTGGGATTTCCATCAATGCAATATTAACTGAACTCTCCGAAACATTATTTGAAATGAAACGGGAACTTGGGGCGTTAATGAACTAATTATGATTGCTAAATTTGATGCTTTGACAAGCGATGTTAGTCGTTATACTGATTACGTTTTTTTAATATATTTCAGGAATAAACCATACTTATTTCAGGTAAATAAGGGCGAATTAATTTTTTTTCACTGTCAATTTTTGGAAAAAGGGCGGTTTTCAAAAAAAGTTTACATCGTTTAGGACAAAAATTAAGAAACTGTAACTTTTCCATTTCGTCACAAAAATTAACGTATCTAAATGTATGGCTGATTTTCGTAACGAAATGGAAAGTAAATTTTTCTTAACTTTTGCCCTTCACGATGTACATTTCTTTTGAAAAACGCCCAAATTGCTGTAGGTACTTATTGAAAAAAAAAGTATTTAAACGTTTTTTTTTTGTTGTTATACTATTAATACTATACTATATTTCAATTTCGCTACAATAATGATACAGTGTGTACTTATCAATAGCTACTAATAATTTAAAGAGAGAGTGCGAAATTTGTTTGTTGATAGAGGCTATTTCGTTTAAAAGTTTGTGGCGGCAAATTCAAATACGAGTAATAGCTGTGTCTTAAATCAAAAACTTTTGTGATGTCACGAGCTGGCGTCCGCGCACACCATCACATAATTATAAAAAAAATGGTACGCCCAAATTAAGAAGATATAAGTACTGAATTATTAAATCTTAAGATCATAGGGTTTTGAAGATTCAACAAAAAACAAGCAAACAAAATGTCATTTTTGAAAAATCCTACTATCGAGATTTTTGTTTCTTATCATGTTTTCACGTTTAACAATTTCAAGGAAAGATTATTAAGTTTAACTTGTCGAAATAACAGACATAATAAGCGTTATGATTTTTTTGATCTAGATTTACTAAAACTATCGACTGTGTAATGTGGCTTCTTAACGAGTATTATTACGAAGTCGAGGTCATTAATCCCTTTGATGTGAGAGCTAGCAACTAGCGAGAGATAGTTGACAAGCGCAATGTTATGCCTCCCTGGTCAAACGCTTTGACTGTAGGCGCGTGATGCATCGTATGACATGACAATGTAAAGGCCTCAACTCCATTATGGCGACGCTTGCAATATAAACCTTATATCTGGACGTCAGGATTCGATTTTCGTAGTTGTCAGTGCTGCAGTTAAACTCTATTGGTCATGTTTGTAAACTTTAGTGTAGTCAGGTTGAAATAAATTAGTGTATTATTAGAATAATGTTATGCTAACTTGATAACAAAATTTTGTGGTTCAACAATAAAAGAGAACTTCTCATGTTTGTTGTTTATTACTGTAATCGTAATGATATTGATATTCCAAATAAAAAAATAAACATAACATTGTTTGACAAAAACATACAGAAAAACAACATGAAAACAAGATCAGATCAAATACAATTTAGAAATGTTGTACTGTAGTGTGAAGTCAAATAGGACTCAGCTCAGCTTGTGCTGCAGCCGGAGCGACAGCGCTGGTTTTCAGCTGAACCCTGGTGGTGGTGGTTTTTATACTTATCCAAATTTTGCAGAAGGATTTCAAAAATGTAAGCGGATATGCCACAGTAGGCTATCTATTTCAAATCATAATAAGCTGGTTAGAAAATAACTTGACTTTTTCTGAATGGCGAAAATTGCGGCAAAGCGATTAAAGTATTAGGTATCTATCCATCTATATTTTTTTTTATATAAAAATCTCGTGTCGCGGTGTTTGTTGCCAAATTCCTCTGAAATGGCTGGACCGAATTTAATAAAAAAATTGTTTGCATATCGGTTAGGTCTGAAAATCGGCCAACATCTATTTTCCATACCCCTAAGTGATAAGAAATAATAAAAATGCAGCGGGCGAAGCCGCGGGCGGGTCGCTAGTAATACATAAAAATCTAAACATAATGAACCTATTAAAAAAAAACAGAGACTGAAAGGTGATGAGTTAAGCCTGTGTTTTCTATGCTACGAAGTTTTATTCAAGCAAATGCTTCTAGAGCATTCAGCTTTGTATAAATCACCTAAGCGACACCGGGACGAACAGCTAGTGATAAGTCAAGATAAAACTATGATTTGACAATGCAAGTAGGCTTATTAAGTACTTACCTGTGTTTTTGATAATCCAGTATTTGATTGGAAGCTAAGTTAAAGTAGACCAAAGCTACTGCTTTGATTAAAGTAGCTAAATTTTTAACAGCAAGTAGCTCAAACAGCTTAAACCAGACTTAGTTAACTTTAATATAATAAGCAACTCCTGCTATTGACATAACTCCGAGGCAAGTAAAATACAGTTTTCCAGAACGCTCAAGGAAAAAGTTCAGGCGTTTTTTAAGTTTTGATTAAAGGCTCGTCTTTTAAAGTTCCTTAGGTTTTTTACAGGATAATTAAGACAGACGGTGGAAACGTAAAATTGGGACGGTTTATTTGACTACTAATTTGCTGCGGATGGGAGAGAAAAGTTAATGTTTAATTTGAGATTTACCTTGCCTTTGAAATCATTTCAGCTACCTGAGTTTTATTAAAGAAGGCGCCGTTTAAATGTACGATTTATTGCGTCATTAGACATGACTATGGTACTTACATACGATTGGTTCGGGTGGGAGTAATTTATTTTATCGACAATTCCAATTATTGATACAAACTCTTATTTTACTTTGAGATTTAGTACCAATAATTAAAATTACCTCTAAGTTGAACCTGACCATTATCATTAAAATTTAGAATAAGCCCTGTTATCTATAATTTGGTAAAATATTAAAAGCAATTGACGCACAAAATAATTAACAGAGATTACCCACAAGTTTTAATGACCGTTTCACTAATTGTAATTTCGTGGCTTGAAACACGTCAAATTTATAATAGTGTAGTTTAATAATTGTTAAATTTTCAATTAGTTTTAACAACGCTGTAATTTAAGTAGTACTATTATTATGTTTAATAATAATTTTAACTTCCACTTGTAATCATTCAACTGGAAAGCTATTGATAATTGAATCTATTAATACGTATAAATTATAATTTATATACTTAGTCTATTTTGCTGTGGGGCACCATTTCGTCACACATAATTCAAATGACATGAAATGGTTACTAAGCCTATTCAGGTTTGTAAATGACGAACCTTTTTATACCGCAATTATTCAACATGAAATTGAATAGAAATCGCAACAATAAAGGGAAGAGTTTACTTAAAAGGTATGAATTTAACAATTGACAACAGAGTGGTGATTCTCTGATGACTAGGTATTAAGTACTTAGATTTTTCGTACACTAGTTTAAAAAGGAACGAATTGATTGTCTCTTAAAAGTTTTAAGTATAGCGGTAAGACATCACTCCCTAAATTATGATACATACAAACATACATACATACTATCACGCATTCATTCCCAGAGTGGGGTAGGCAGAGCTACAGAAATACTAACAACTGTAAAAAAAATATTGGTAATTCTGTAACCACATTTTGCACAATCAGACTAAGACTAAGGCAGTGTATAATAGTAGTGACAGGTTGGAAGCCCATCGCCTAACAAGGGGGTGATTCTCTCAACACAGCGCTTCGTCGATCTTATAGATGAAGTTTTATCCGGCAAGTTTAAGAAGTCCCGTCGGAGCGTACAAAACACATTTTAGCGCGTGCCTTCTCAATTAGGCAGCAGGCAGTAAATAGAGTTCAGTGTCGTATAAAGCTGTCTAATAAAAAAAGCACGCGCTAAAATGTGTTTTGTGATGTTATACCGTGTGGTATTTCACTTGCCGGATAAAACTTCACCTATAAGATCGACGCAGCGCTGTGTTAAGAGAATCACCCCCCAGGACTTTTTTAACATTTATTTTGTATAAAAACATGGCGAATTGTGGTTTGGCTTAAAAGTAAACGTTATTTTTATTATTTTTCTCACTATTTACTAGGAATATTAATAAAAAAAAATCTTATTATAATAATAATAATAATAATATCACGGGACAATGTCACACAAATTGACCTAGTCCCAAATTAAGCTCTAGGCTTGTACTATGGGTACTAGACAACGATAAATATACTTATATAGAGAAATACATACTTAAATACATAGAAAACATCCAAGACTCAGGAACAAATACTCGTGCTCATCACACAAATATCTGCCCTTACCGGGATTTGAACCCAGGACCCCTAGCTTCGAAGGCAGGGTCACGAATTATGGCTAACGAGCTTTGGTCTTTTCACGTCGCAGCTAGTGTTAGACTTGGAAAAAACAATACGCGGTTACAAACAAAATGACGTCATTCCGACCGATTGTACACTGTTTTATAGAAACTCATTTCATAGAATGTATCACTTTGTAGAATTTTCATTTCTTAGAAAGCTAATTTCTGCTGTAACCTTACTATTTTTTGGTGGACACTGGTCTAACCTAACGTAATCTCAGCTCCAGCAGAAATAAGCTTTCTATGAAATGAAAATTCTGCGAAGTGATTAAATTCTATGAAATGAGTTTCTGTAAAACAAGGGGACACCCCTTCCGACCACTAGTCCAAAGGGGCGTAGCTACCACTCAAAATATAGAAAAAAAACCTTTCAAAAATATATGTTATCAATTCCTCCATTTCTTTCAACTGTACACAGTTAGAACTTTTACAATGGCGACTTCTTTATGCTGCTCAATGTAGGGCACAGACCATACATATTTAAATATAATCTGTGGTCTAGGGCCTATTCAGCATTCAGAATACAAACTGAAACGAAATATTTGTGTCGTCTACAGGTTGTGACAGCGAAAACACCAAACCGAAACCGTGTTATGAAACTATAAAATGCTTTGTAGTGAAAAAGACAAGGTTTATATTGATATTATCAGGGGACAATCTCACATAAATTGACCCAGTCCCAAACTAAGCTCTAGGCTTGTACTATGGATACTAGACAACGATAAACATACTTATATAGAGAAATACATACTTAAATACATAGAAAACATCCAAGACTCGGGAACAAATATTCGCGCTCATGACACAAATATCTGCCCTTACCGCGGGATTTGAACCCAGGACCGCTGGCTTCGGAGGCAGTGTCACTCCCAACTAGGCCAACGTGTCGTTATAGAATCATATCATATCATTTTAAAAGCAGTCACTAACAACGTGGCTTGAAAATAAGTAGGCTTAGAGACCCTGTTTTATTTGTCCACCTAACCAAAAAAGGTCCTAAACTAAAGCGGCGACACATTTGCAAATTGACTAACATGTTCAGCAATAGCTTAAAAAAGTTTCCGGACCGACAACCATCTAGGTCCATCATCAATCTAAATTGAGATTCCCTTAGGGACGACCCGAGGTTGGCCTGGACATGAAATGTTTAAGGCTACTTTTCAACTGTTAAATAAAACCTCTTTTTGCCAAGGTCGCGTGAAAAAGAATTGTAGGTTGCGGGATTTAAGAATATGTTTTTGAACGTGCTTGACCCAAAGGTGAAGAAACCTTATAGAGGTTGTCTTTAATTTATTTGTATGTAGATTTCGTCGCGGAAACAGCAGTAAAGCTGATTTTAATGTGGATTTTAGTTAAAATGTATATAAAAAGGACGGTCAAAATCCAAATGGATGTTTTGTCTCACTATTGCAAATTATGTCTTTATGCGCTAAATTGAAATGACCTTATACAACCATTTTAAATCACGTTTTAACTGAAACGTTGGTAATATTAATAAAACAGGCATATCTTGAATTTGATAGCAAAAACTATTCAGAACATAGTAAAGTTGGACTTGGACTTTGAAAAGATATGGCATCAACTCAGAATTTCATTTTTCTCATAATTGAAAAGCTAATGCCGCCATTGAAAGCAAACACTCTGAAAAGAATTATGAACAAGGCATTAACTCCAATCAACGTCGGGTCAGCAAACATTAGAGTTCGTCCGTAAGGAAAATTCACAAGATAAAAGTATGTATATAAGTAAATGCTCTTGTTTTTATATGAATGACTATTATCATTTTATTTTTCATGTTCTTTAACGTAATTACACTAGAGAAATAATTTGAAATTAGGTCTAACACTATTTTAAATCCTACCAAATACCTAACAACGCTTACGGTGTTTACGTTGTATACAGGTTTCATCCCATTTCATTATTCACCCTTAACAAAGTTCATCCCTTTTTCCATGAATAATACACGTATCTATTTTAATAAGCAAACAGAAGAACATCCTGTAAATATCTGACTTAAGTCATCTTATAAATAGACTATAGTCTATTTGTCTGACGTATGTTGATAGACATCAAATAAGAATTTCTTTGTTTTCATCCATTCTGCTTACGGGTGGCCGCTCGCTACACTCGCTAATACGCCGCATACTTATCCATAAATAACACTTAAGATTATACAGCAAATTGTTTGTTTGTTCGTTATGAAGGAAGCCACCTTCGCCATTAGCTACTTGCTGACTAATGTGTTTACGTTTAAAAGATTCGGTTTTACAGAAATCTTGCTTTGAGTGTTACTCAGAATTGGTTTTTGATTATTAATGTTATTGGTAAGCTAACATATTTCAGTACGCTTTTAAAATACATAACAATCAATTGAGAAGTATTTATATTTAAACCTCACATTAATAGTTGCATTACTTTTACTTAAATGTCGTAAATAAATAAAACTTACTCTAACTCATTTACCGATTTCAACTGAAAGATGTAATTGAGTTACCCGTTAAAATTATTTATGTAGGACATCTACAGGTTGATTGGTAGACGGCCCATTTTATTTTTTATCATTTTTCCTCTTGTGTTTTTCCTCTATTTGATGTTGATTAAATTTGTTTTGCCCTAAATAACATGCTTTCAAAGAGTACAACTTTTGTTTTTATTTTCATATACATTTAAAGTTTTTTTATAAATTCATATAACATAAAGCACATTCCGCATTAGTTAGATAAACGCTTAAAAAGTTAAGCTTAACAATGAACTTGTTGAACAATACAAAAGGCCTATAAATAACTCTTCCCCGCCATGTACGTGCACAGTTTAATTCTGAAATATTCATATAACCACAGCAAATCCACCACAAATCATAATGTCCATTTTAAAAACCATAAAAGCGTTTCGTTATAAGTACATCCACAAAAAAGTGGACGCTAAATCTGGTGAAAGTCGAAAGGGAGAAGCGGTAGCGCGAGATCTTTTTTGTAAAATATATCATTGAACTTATTGCGATGAAAATTATTTATAAACGATTTCAGAAATCATAAAAAATAATACATTGCCTTCCTAACATTTATCAATACGTATTCTGTATTATTTGCAGAGATTGAACTTCTATCACATACCACGAGTACATAACCTTTTCGGAAAAAACATGTAATTGCACAAAAGAGGCAAACGTAAACATTAGTGAGTTCGTTTTATACTATTTATAGATATAAACATCACAAAACAAAATTAAACGTGTTTTTTTTTATTCCTTGATTCTTTAAGTAAGCAAATGATGAACATTTTAAGTCAACGCTACTAAAATGTTAGTGTACCAAATAAGAGTTAAAATTTGTTTATGCAATTGTCTAAAGATATTCCAAGTTTTTGGAGGACTTTACTGAGATAACGTTTTCCACTGAAGAATAGTTAAATTCACTGGTAAACATCTTAGCCTGACTATGCAAAATGTGGTTACAGAATTATCGACAAGTTTAGAGTTGTTGGTATTCTGTTGCTCTGCCTACCCCACTCTGGGAATAAAGGCGTGACGTTATGTATGTAATAGTTAAAATCGTCTTTATTTACTGAATTATTTGGTTTGCCAATATATGTAGCACCATCAACTGTATCTTAAAATATTAAATAAATCTTATACTTTGTACCCAATCGAAGTAGAATTGAGCGATTAAAAGCAAAAACTATACCATCATACTTGTAATCCCTACCGCTTTAAACTTATCCCTTATCCCGTAGGAAAACGAGACGCGTTTGAAATACGCCGGTGAATCACGGCGGACGGGAATGCGTTAATAAGTCCCGTGTCATTCCTGATGCTCCGCGAGTTTTCAGAGTTCATCCTGTTGTTTAAAAACTATGCATTGCAGTATGGCACGTTTTGTTGTGAAGCTAGCACTCTAGTATATATTTGTAAAGCTTACAAAAGTTATACAGGATGTAATGTAATTACTCTCACGATCAAATAATACGGGTCATAGTGCGTTTTTTAGGGTTCCGTAGTCAAACTAGGAACCCTTAAAAACGCAGTTTCGCCATGTCCGTCCGTCCGTCCGTACGTCCGCAGCCTAGTGCAGAGAATTTTAGTACTGGAACGCTGCAATTTCGCATATACATATAAGTCACGCCAACAAAGTGGTACAATAATATAAAAAATAATAAAAAAAACCGTGGGGATGCATTTATTCTATCGTTTACCCCATAGTGTGGAATGTCGTTGGATAGGTGTTTCAAAAATATTGTGGGTTAGTGAAAATATTTTTTTGATTAAGAGATCCGTTTACGAAATATTCTAAAAAAAACTTAAACGAAAGCACATATAACGAATTAAAAAAAAAAATATATCACTACTAAGTAGACATCATTGTTTCTTGAGATACAGGCGATTAAAGTGTTTATACCTACTAAATCATCTAAGACGGCACCAAATGACTTTAATTAAATAGAAAATTAGTTAATACTTGTTGATTTTTATGTTTGTAGTAAGTACCTAACGGCTTCGGAACCCTACACTGAGCATGGTCCGACATGTTCTTGTTCATACTAAAGAGTCGACCTCGAAGCCTTGGTTCCTCGCCAGGGGATGCTTTTAGTGAAATCTGATGATGGTTACCCAATTGATTGAATCTGCGGTTAACGCCGGATTGTGCATTTTCAGAAAAACATCTAAAGTCGCTATAAAATGTAAGGAAATCGAAATGCTGACTCGAACTTTCTCGTTGTGGTGTTAAACTGATTGTGCGATCAGTTAGGTACCTGAAGAACTTTTGACCTTCTCTATTAAACCTCAGAGTATCCACCGTTAAACAAGATCCTCAATGCCCACATTGCGGCAAAGAGGAAACAAGCCAACGTGTCCTAGCCGAGTGCGTCATGTACTCGTCACTGAGATACCACACATTCGGAGAGGAGAAGCTATCGTCAGAAGCACTTAAAAGCATCAACCTACAGGACGCACTTTTGTTCTGTAAGAAAACCGGAAGATGGGATCCGTGCTGGATGGGAGCGTCGCCGGGCCAGTAACCTACGGCTCAACCAAGGGGAACAGGGCGGAATCACCGGGAGACTGATCGACCGCCCGCCGGCCGGGCGTCCCCACCCATCATCATCATCATCCACCGTTAAACCTCACTCTAAACAACCCCAGCAACCAAGGCTTATTAATTTATTTATATTTTTGCACATGACATTCAGGATCATTTTAACCAGTGGCATTTCTAAAACATATTATTATTTGAAAAATATTTGTATCATAAGTAGTAGATAATAATTATGTCTTTTCATTTCACAAGCAAAAATCTTACAGAAAAGTAAAAGAAGTGGGTACGCTTAACATACCAAATTATAAATAACTCGGTTTTTTCTCAAAAACCTTTAAAATCTAATATAATAAATAGTAAGGTTAATACTGATAAAATGAACGAGCGAAAATTTAAGTGCCGGTTGGGTCTGTAACAGAAAACCTACGCCTTAAATTCTCCGTAATTACTGAACGCTGTATAATAAACGGGAGCTAAAAGCCGATAATTAGAAATCCGCTGGAGTTACGAAATCCACTTAAAAGATTTCCGTAAAAAAACAGTGAAAAACCGTTGTCCTGATAATTTACGGCCACAATCGAGCTGTTGGAATAGAATGCTTACATTTACATGTGGAATGAGGGGACAGAATAGGTAATTTTTGCTTTTTAATTCAATGCTGAGATTTAAGCAGAATCCTGGAAATTTAGCTTTAAATCATTGCAATTTTGTGACCCACCTGTATCTAAAGTCATAACATATATATAACATGTATCTACTGTTAATCAGATCATGCAAACAAAAATCTCATTTTCGATGGTAGTAAGTAAGCTGTTTGTCGGTAAATCAAGAGTGAGTACGATAATAGCACAGTAACCTCATTTACGAAATATTTCAGTCACACAGAAGGGAATAGTTTCTTAATTTTAGTAAACCTGGAGAAGTTGCATTTTACGAGCGTTGATGACTACAGGAAACAAGGAAAATGTAAAGCTATTTGTATGTAATTTATGCATATGCGTAAGCTCATGTGCCCTTGTCAACCTAATTTTTTATAGGTTTTGACAGATGTCTACAGTCTTACTTACAAGTTTTGTTATCTTGGCCTTACTGGGGGGTTATCATGAGCTAGCTTTGCAGTTCTGTTTACGCTCAGAGAAAAGGACAGAGCTATATAACTGCCATAGCTCTGTCCTTTACGCTGATCGTAAAATGAACTGCAAAGCTAGCTCATAATAACCCCCCAGGTCAGTTTATAACCAACTTTTTAACAGTAGTTTTTCTTGACCACTTTTCGGCTCTATTTGCATGTTTAGGTCCAAAAGTGGTGAAGAACTTTCTTGGTCGACCGTACACGAGTTTTCCGCCTAATAATACGGTTTAAAATCTAATGGCTTGATCGTTTATTACAAGCTTTTATTTTACTTCCTTTGTTTGTTTGCCAGTAGTTTCGATCAAATGCGCTGAAATTCGGATAAATTTTAAATTCGATGGAAAAATGATATTATGGTTAAAAGTATCCTTCGATAAAGTGGATAAAAGAGAACAGGATATCTATACTTAACGTCACTAAATTGTGACTCTTTCTTTTAGTCTCGATAAGGAGATAATGAATGAGAAGCTAGCCGGCAAAGAAATATTATCTCATAAATTAACCTTTTAGCAGAACTTATTTAACGTCAAGTACGAAGTTTCAGATAAAAGCACAACGCAAACATAGGTGGCTTAAATAAAAACTTTATATCTACCCGTGTTTGTTGCAAACAACTCAGTCTGTCTTGGAATCTAACTTTTGTACGTTAGGAGTTATCACTGGGACTGGCGTTATAAATTCTAACCTCACTTTATCTTTGGGTTTTAAAGTTTTGCTCGCTGTTCATGTGAAAAATTTGTACCACGTGGTAGTGAGGAGCACAATGTAGTAGATTGCTTTTGTTGATGATAATAATGTTATTTCAGTTAAAGAAAGGAAGAGGTTCTCAACAAGTCAGTTTTTGTTTTGTTAATCGTTTTCTTTGCCAATTATCAACCGATTTTAATCATTCTTTTTTTTCATGATTAGGGTATAATTATCTATGGCCCCATTGAAATTTTGACAAAATCTGGTACTGGAATCCATGTAACGTTAACCTGGCTTCTTTGGTTAATTTAATCGTCATGGCCATCTAGAGCCCTGTCAGAAAAACAGTATTAACTTAAATATTAAATTAAAAAATGTATATGAATTTTCTAATTTTGATAGTTGAACTTAATTTCTTTATCTAAATATAAACAAACTGTCAAAAAAGTTCGACATCGATGTATCAGTGGGCATACTTTCCTTAACTAGGGTACACTTTATAATAAAAAGGCCCCAGTACCCAAACTCTACGACGTAGGTACGTAACAAACAGTTTATTATTCTCCCCTTCTCTCAGTTTTAAAATTGTTAATCCTTACCATTTGTGCCCTTTCTCCGTAACATTTACCCAAGTAATTGTATTTAGTTATTAATAATAATCCTAAGTCAGTGCACCAATTTCGCCTTTACGCGACGTAAATCACCATTGCCAGTGTATTACTATCGGTGAGAAACTGTAATTGGCTTTCTGAATTTATGTAAGTTGCTAGGGTATTTGTGTTAGTTGTGGTTTTTCTTAAATAAATAAATAAATGTTTAAGATTAGGCATATTGTACATATTGCCGCCTTTTGCCACCGACATTTAATGTTCCTTGCCAAGATCCTTGTAAGTGCCGATGGCAAATACAACACTCGTAAAAATATGGTTGGTCGAACTTATCGAAATCTTTATCGAAAAATGTTTGATAACATAATAGTATTTTTGTATATTTTAACTAATAACACAGTACACAGTAACATTAGTAGTTATACAATAAGAATATTAAATATTTACGATCATATAAAAAGTGACTTTTGCTAGTGCTTAGATTGGGCTAGACGTCTAGACATATGGGCCACAGACGGAACGGTGGTTCATTTGAAAAAGTTCTTAACGCTATTTTTAGCTTCAAGAACCGGGGCGGGGTGGCAAATGCATTCGTTGCTTCGTTTGGTTTCGTCAACGTCTAGACATTTCGCAATCTATTTTGAAATATTTAAATATGATCTTTAAGAAGAACTTTAAACATTTTAACGTAATTTTAGCAATGTATTCTTGGGAGGTATTGTTTAGATTCACAGTGTTAGGGTGTCAGAGCGGTAATTATTTGTGTAATATAATAATTAATAACATAATTTTGTTCAACGTAGTTATTTTGATAAATGTGTTTTTCAGAATTATAATTGTCAGAAATTTCATTTTGATAATTTTAATCTATTTTTAAATTGAAAAATATACATGTATGGAAAATCGACTTTTTGTTTCCATTCCCATCTAATTAACTACATTATTTAAACATTCATGATGATCCTTTTCGATGATAGTAAATAGGAATCAGTTGTGCAGACAGAGCCTCGAGAAACGAGATGCGGAGCATAAATTGAAAATCATCAGGGACAACAAAGAAAGCTCGAATTTTAAAACATTAGTATATACATTTTGTCATTGGCCAGCACTAAGCACTTTTCTAAGCGTATCAAGACAGTTTCCCTATTCCGTTTGCATTCGAATTTCTTATTGTAAGATCTCTATTGGGAATAAGCCAGAGCACTGAATATGTAACACAACCCATATCGCTCCAGGATTTGAGGAATAGACCTCCTATATTCAAGTAAAAGACATAAATTATGATAACATTTGACATAAAATCGTAGTGATTGGGTAATGCGAATGTCTATTATTCGGAGCAAATATAGATACGCTTTTTTGTTGGAGATTGGGGATAAAAAAAACGATTTATTCAACGAGTTCGTTTTCTTGCTTGGAATATACGTAATGGTAGATTGGTTATGAATGACATGATTGAATATGTTGCAAAATTGAATTTTTGTATCGCTTTATTCCTAGAGATAGAGTAAGAATAGAATACATTTTGTTTCATGCCTAAATAAATTGGAATGAAAAACAAATTACCATTGCCAAATGTGCTAAACATTGTCTATAAAGGAAGGCTAAACATTGCAATAAATACATACCTGAGTACTTAATGTTTTTAATGGGGCAAATGCTACTTCCATACAAGAAACGGGTTTTGTACAAAATATTATTAAACGTCTTTAATTAAGAAAAAACTTCCTAATTAGTAGACACAAATCAAATTGTACGGCTTCAAATGAGGTAACCATAATTCAATTAATAATTAACTGTTACAATTTATATTACCTACATTAATTTAATAGGCAGTTGAAATTTTACAACTACATCAACTCTATAACTGGCTTAATCCGTGTAATAGAATTTTAATCTCTAATCCCGAAAGCGTTAATGGAGATTGTCATCCTAGTATCGAGAATTAAGTCTTGGATATTCTTGAGTAATTAAGATATAAATTCAGTTTAAGTATTGTTATTATTTTGTACATCTTGCTTTTGAGATTACGGGGTGATGGGGGTCAGAGGCTAGCCTTTATTAGGAAAGTGGGGCGTCAAATTAGGGAGAAGGGGTGTGACGCCTGCATGGGTTTGTACCTGGTGCAAAGGTTGTCCAACGCCATTCAACGTGGTAACGCGGCCAGTGTTATGGGTACCTTTGCGCCAGGGGCGACTCGAGGGGGCTTTTTGACTAGACTTAAGCTAGTCTTAAGATAAAGATGAACTGTTTTTTATATTTTTATTTTATTGACAGTAAATAATTGCTTTCTTTGAACGTTTTAGTATGTCCTCAGAATATCGTTATATTACATAACATCATGTAGCACTAACGATGTCACAGATAGTATGTACTTACTCGTATGTATGTATGTAAATTCATTAAAGCATATAAAAAAAACAACTACAGGCAAGTTCGTACATAAACTTAAAACATACATGTACCATGGTGAACTTATCTTTTTAAGGAATCTCTTCCAGTTCCAGTTGGGAGCCTACCTTTTGGTCAAAATATGTTTGGTCAAATGTATCATTTCCCAATTTTTTCATTTGGCAAACCAATGTTATATACATTTTTCAGAATTTATTTTAGTACCATCGTGTACCCTATAGGTTAGGTTAGCATTTATAAAATTCTGATGTATTACGGTTACAGCAAACAAAGCGGGTTGGCAAATGAAAATTTGGGGAATTAATCATTTGACCGAAAACTTTTTGACGAAACGAAGGTAACCCCTTGCAGTTAACCTGACCATGGTTGAGGGAACTGTTCAAGGATAGGCAAGAATACAAAGAAAGATAATCAATGTGAACTTTTCATATAATTTTATTTTAATGACTTGACGTCGCCTAATTGTGACAGGGTCCTTCAGTGGTAATAGTTATTTGTGCAACAAGAGAGCAATGTTGGTTTTGCTGCGAGTGTTGAATTTGAATCCCGAGCAAGCAAAGGATTCTAGGTTAGAATCCTGAGTGCAGCGAGATGACAAAAAGCTAGAAAATATTACACTAAGGTAAAATAAAACATGGTGAACATTAAACGACCTCACTCAGCAACCCGCGTGGTGCCATACCACGACCACCGTTATACATTGTGAAAAACAATTAAAAGTTACGAATCGAATGTAAAATCGAATTTTGCTCACTATAATATAAAAGTTAATTGTGACGCTACAAGTTTGTTTTTAAAACCACTATTTCGTATACGTATATTCATGTTTTTGATAGAAATCATAGCAATAGGGTAGTAACAACATGTTGCCTTCTGACTGAAATGTTTCCCGCAAGCATCCTTTAATCAGTACCTACGAGTACTTTGCCTGGTTTTGACAAAAAGACGGAACGTTAACAGAAAAATAATGTCAACAGGCATCCATTTAACAGAAATCAGTCAACTGAGATTTTTTTTTTCTAATGCTTATTTCCTCTGTTTTTGATCTCGTCTCTAAAAGGGAAAGAAGGTTTTTTTAGATTGTAATGTTTTTATTACTCTCTCATCGTCAACTGTAAAGTTAATAACAGCATCAAATAGCAGAAAACCGATGTATTTAAATTTAAAAGACGAGCAGCGAGCCGTGCCGTTATGCCAGAAGCCGCGTCGGCAACCACTAGCGTAAATTCAACGCATTTACAGAACAACGGAATTCAATTTGACGATAAATGTTTTTTGCGTGAACCGTTGAGTGGCTTTTCAAACAAAAAGAACGAACCCGGTTATCGGGTTATCGTTCACGTGGTTTTTTTTGGGGAAATTGAATTTTTGTAACAATACACGGAGGGGTGCGGATCGTGTGGACAGCGGGCTTTACAGTACAATGAATCATTTGTGTAGGAAAGTGATAGGGTGGTTTAAGAAGGATTGCTGTGAAGTGACGGTTTTATTCTTAGAAAGTTATTAAAAAATAACCATTTAAATATTTAAGGAAGCCTTAAAGAAACTTGTAATGTTTGTGTTTGTGTTTGTGCCTTGCAAGGAAGATTTGAACTACTTCCCGGGGACCGATTGAGCTGAAATTTGGTATAGGTACGTACGTAACTTTGATGAGAATACAATAATATGACATCATCGATCTGGTCTGATGATGGAGTCGGAAGGTGGTGACAGGATCTCCACCATACCTTAAATAGACCCACCGAGTTTAGACTCATTAGATTGGTATTGATAAACAGTAAAGTACTTTTAAAAAAACTACCCTCGGCACCAAAAGCTTATCCTAAAAAAATAATTTTGACAGAAACATTTTACATATTTATTTTTTCGACACGTTGTCCTAGTTTGGATTGACCCTGCCTCTGAAGCCAGCGGTCTTGGGTTCAAATCCCGGTAAGGACAGATATTTGTGTGATAAGCGCGAACATTTGCTCTGGAGTCTTGGATGTGTTCTATTTATTTAAGTATGTATTTCTCTATATAAGTATGTTTATTGTTGTCTAGTAAAAAAATGTAATGTATCTTACTTTTAAGTATTATTTATTGTATTTAATAATTGATTAAAATTATCTTCTGCTAGAGTTTCTTGCGGCGCTTCTCCGCAATGGTGGTCTTGTCCGAGGCGCTAGTAGATTCACTGCATATTACCGACGTGTAAAAGAGCCCTCATGTGGCCAATTCACTGAATAAATGATTGAATTTGAATTTGAATAGTACAAGCCTAGAGCTTAGTTTGGGACAAGGTCAATTTGTGTGAGACTGTCCCCTGATATTTATTTATTTTATTATTGTATTCTTTAATAAATAAAATGTTTTTGTCATATTTCTAGAACCGAGAATAACTTCACTGCTACAAATTTTGTACAAGTGAGTTAAATAACGAGTCGTCACAAATTTATAAACAGTATTGGAGCATGAGCATCTTTTCCAGGGCCACTGCCTGTAATTAGCATAAGCTGGTGGGAGGCACAGTTGAGTGCTTATGTCAATTGTATGCATTAATATGTACTAATATTATAAGTGAAAAAGGGTGTATGTATATCTGTCGGTCTGGTACCTCTTCACGCTTAAACTGCTGAACTGATTTAGATGAAATTCGCCAGGGCGATAGTTTAATTCCTGGGGAAGGACAGAATAGTTTTTATCCCGGAAAATTTTACAGTTCCCGAGGGAGCTGTGATAAACGACTTCTGGACGGAGTCACAGACCAAAGTAAGTATGTACCTACGTATGGCAGTTTTCGAAGATCGTTTAAGAATAGAATATAATAGAAAAGAATAACATTCAGCTAAGTAGTTTAAGTGTTGTTCGTCTTGTTCAAGCTCCCATATATACAATATATGTATATTTTATGGCAAGGAGAATGCACACTAGCACTTAGGCCACCTAATGGTAAGTGGGTTCTGAAACCCAATAGATATTTGATACTCAAGACTACAATCGAAGACCTCAAATGCGTGGCCAACCCTCATTAAGATGGAATTTCTCTATGCTAGTTATTTCATCGAGAAAAACAGAGCCGCAGGTTAAATAACAGCACAACTTGGAGTGTATACATAACTAATCGAGATCTTTCTTCTCAGTCGCCTGAAGAATGGCAAAGATCGACCGTTTTTGCTAGACGCCGCGTCGGCTTTATATTTTCTTTTCGCAGCTTGAAACTTTGAATCTTGAAGTTAAAAGTGGACTCGTTGTTTACTTATAAACAAGAATTCTTATTGTAATACAAAAGAGGTGACACTGTGCTAAAATTGAACCTACTTTGCCAGAAAAAATGGTAGGTATCCCGTATGATCGCAAAACGCGAGCATTGTGTGACCTAGTAAACTTGGTAGCTTTATCTTTAGGCTGATATATTGATATTCCTGATGAAATATAATGTTTGACAACTCAACCGTTTTTCATCGTATTGTGTAGGGGATAAAACGCTAAAAAATAACACCATCAAACATATCCGCTGTTATAATTATGTAAACCCATATACGATATTTAAATAAAATACTGTAATAGTTTAACTATTATATGATCTGAAGGAAAATTAATACATACATACATTAATTAATGTTACATCACGCCTTCATTCCCATTCATAGGCAGAGCTACTGAAATACCTCAAGAAACAATTCTAAAATTGTTTATAATTCTGTTATCACATTTTGCACAATCAGCCAAAAAAGTTTACTAGTGTATTAGTGACAGGTTGCAAGCCTTTTACCTAACAATACTACGAGCCCTTATACATACGCCACTATCACGTCACGCCTTTATTCCCAGAGTGGGGTAGGCAGAGCAACAGAATACCAACAACTTTAAACTTGTTGATAATTCTGTAACCACATTTTGCATAGTCATCATAGGCTAAGATATTTACCAGTGTATTAGTGACAGGTTGCAAGCCCATCACCTAACAGTACTACAAGCCTTTATTCCCTTAGTCGCCTCTCACGACATCCATGAGAAGACATGGAGTGGCACTATTCTAACCCGGCAACCACACGGGGGTAAAGAGAAGTTTTGTAATGTTATCTTCTTATTCTACAACTAACTTTTTTAAACGAGCAGTAGGTAATTATAAATATTTAAGCGAAATAAATATGCCTTGTCACTTTCTGTCAAATTTAAATGTCATAAAAGACAACTTTCACACAAAGCTAGGTATTAAAAATCCAACTGCATATTTTGACTAAGGAATATATATTATATTATGTTAGCATAAGTATATATTTTTGATTTCGACATATGGTTTTTTGTTTGAATCAAAGTACCCAGTGAGTCTCGCGAAGTTAAAAACTCTAACGACACCTCGCTTGATGAAATCGGTCCATCTATCCAGCATCTACGAGGGAAAAAAGAACCATGCATTCATACAGGTAAATAAAAACACTATCGACCTCCTTCGGCAGTCCAGTAATGAAGCCAAAGCATAAAAAAATTAAAGCACAATATTATAGCTATTGTGCGTTTATGAATAAAAATTATACTTTTTTACTCATACCTAGATTTCTTTCAATGTATCTACACATTCTTGGGATCAAATAAGTGCTTCGCAACTATTCACATTTATTGTTATGTATTTTCCGATGCCGAATTCTGTAAAACATAAGAGGGCTTGACTTTGAGGGCTGTTGTCCCGTTCAACTTGAGGTCTGCGTTTTGTGATATTACTTTCATATATCTATACTGCTAAGCCAAATAGCAGTATCACAAATAAAACTCCAGTAGCAGTCACAACCTTGTTACTGACAAGACAGGATTGAATTTACTTTGGCGATTGAATCTGACATACTGTTTTTTGGCGTAGGGCAGTTTTATAGAGGTAACGAGTGGGGTCGCATAACTTTGTTAGGTAATACGAATTCTCATGTCGTAGCGTTCTTTTGTTTTTTCGACATCTGTTATAATTTCAATATTTAATTATGCAGACCATTTAGCCTGTTCCAGTCATTATTACCATATTGCTATTTAATGTTATCTTATTGAAAGTAATTTGTAAAGAAGTACAGGGCACTTAAAAGTCATTCTGTTTCTGGTAATTTTGGTCAGACTTGCATAAGAGCGTATGAATGTGAGTGAGAGAGAAGTACATATTTGCAGGAGTACAAATTATGAGACAGAAGGACAGCTATTGCACTGTTTATTCTTAGTTTGCTGGCAATGGTAAAGGATGAGAAAAAAAGATAAACTCAATCAATGACATGATAATCCAGTAAGTACGGACGGGTCAATAAAATAGAGGTATGTCAATAAGTATTCAAAATGAAAGGCAACCCAATCTTCTTCTTTAAATTCCTCTCCTTTACTCGAGGTTAGCAGTCAGCTCCGCATACAACTGCTTATCTCTCGCCAAACAGAAGATACTCTCCACAGGCTAGATAATTACCAATCACTCAAAGATCCCGCAAGATTCACAGAGAGACAAATATCTAAACTAATTGCTCCCGTTTCAATATCTCAGAACCTAGAAGCACCATAAACAAGGCGCATTCCGAAGCACTAAACACCAAACTTAACCTCACTAAGCCGTGAAACTAGCCTCGGGCTGTCATCAAAAACCACTGCGCAAACTGCACGAACTTCACAAGTAATAACTAATGTTGGTAATTAGTTCTCAGTCACACCGGCGACGTTGAAATATGACTTCACTTCGCCGATTTGCCGTAACGTATGGGTTATGGTTGATTTATGTATGGCGAATGTTTCCCAAGAGAGTAAACATGAACACGGAGGGTCTCTCCTAGACGTGGAGGAATTTATGAAGTAAATCTTGAGTAACTATTGCAGGAGATTGGTTTTAATAGTTTCGGCGGTAGAAATTAGCGAAAACATATGTTGAATGGAAAATAGGTTAAAATAGAGACAAAAGGAAAGGAAAAAGTAGTAAGCTTCGTGTTGTATCGGGCTGCCTAAGGCAGGACAGTGGAGCTACACAAATGACATTCGATGATCTCTGTGGCTTATGTTTATTCCATACATTCTTCAATCGAAACATAATCGGTAACGATTTTCGAATGCAACTTGTCTAGCACCACTGGATAGAGAAAAATAGATGATTGATTGATACCTAGAGGTCAACCAAACACATTCATACATAACATCACGCCTTCATCCCCAGAGAAGGGTAGGCAGAGCTACAGAAATACCAACAAATCTAAAATGACTTGTTTATAATTCTATAACCACATTTTGCACAATCAGGCCAAAAAGTTTACTAGTGTATTAGCGACAGGTTGCAAGCCCATCGAATAACAATGCAAAGAGAGGTCAAAGATGAGTCTTAAAATAAACAAACTTATATAATGGGTCTTATAGTTTAAAGTAATTATCAAGTTACTAAAAATAGAAAAATAATATAACCGTAACACTGAGTGTAAATAGGAACTAGACTTAACTTGTTTTTCCTGCGATGCAGCATATTGCCATTACTGATTCAAAACTGCCTGCAACTTTTCAGTAGTTGACTTTATGAGTTTCAAACTGAAACGTTATTAATTTTGTTTATATCGCTGTGAAGTTGGGACATGTCGTGTGTTTGTTACTACTTGTAGTTCGGGAGTTAAAGCATAATTCTGACTTTTATAATTGGATTCTGTTTGCTACATGGAGACCTCAAAAAAATGTGATAACTAGTACAAGTGTTCTGTGTTAATTAAGACTTTTTGGTAATTTACAGAATATTATTCACGTGTGTGAGATTTTTAACAGTTAATAGCAATTTGTAGGTAGCAAAATTATCAAAACTTTGTTTTCTTTTTGCCTATTTGACCAATCAAGCCGGCACACCGTCGGTAATTCTGCAATACCGCGTAACTAACAACTTCACTAATTGCCAAGGTGTATTTAACACCTTAATTCATTTGATAGGTACGCGGTAACGCAGTAACCCCGACGAAAAACGTATTTTGTGTAAGGTCCTCTTGCGTTCGATAAACGAATCTTGAAACATCAAATCAAACAACAAAATATTACGGCCACTATTATTGGGCATATAATATAATATTATTAGGCTTTGAAATGTTTTATTGGTGCCACTAGATAAAATAAAGGAGTGGTCGTTTTTTTTTTTTTTGGTTAGGTCAATTTGTGTGTATTTTTTCTTAGTCCCAAACAAAGCTCTAGGCATGTACTTAATATAGGTACTAAACAATAATAAACTTCCATACATAAAAAAATGGTTACCTATCTGAAACACTAAATAACCTTTGCCAGCTGTTTCATTTGCAATAATTTTCATTTGTCCGAAAGTCGTTTTTCTCTGAAACCGTTTAACTTTCCTGAATTGTTATAAAATAAACCTAACCTAACCTACATGTTCTGTAAGTATATATCATTAAAAAAAAAGTTATTGGGTTCAGAATAAAATTAAAATTATGGGAAATTAAAATTATGGCAAAAGAAACAGATGGCAAACGTTTTTAGTGTTTGCGATAGGATACCATAAAAAATGCATACTTAAATACATAAAAAGACCGAGGAACAAATACTATTAGCGCTCATCACGAAGATATCTGCCCTTACCGAAATGTGAGCCCGGGACCAACTTGGCTAACGTGTCGTCAGAAACAGTGCGAGAGATCTTAGGGCATTTTCATTATAAAGTGTACCCTACTTAAGGAAAGTTAACCTTTCTTAACTTTTCTTAACTAGGGTACACTTTATTTTGAAAATGCCCCTTAAGAGGGCGCTGAGCGTCCAGTGGCGCCCTCTACTATTGTTATGTTTTCTAATAAACTAAACTATTATCTTGAAATCGAAGAGAGGATTTTTGTTGTACAAATAAATACACAATTTAATTATGAGTAAGTTTTTCCGTCAAGTTGACTACACGAAATTTGAAGGTTATTAAACTTTGATATTTATGATATTTATGTTATATGTTGCGGTTTCATTTGTATAACAGAAAACCACTTTTTGATCTCAAGATAATAGTTTAATTTATTAGAAAATACAATAAAACTAATGAGAGCACCACTGGACGCTTGGCGCCTTCTTAACAAGTATTTTGGGTAAGGGTTAGACTCATATGATACTTAAGGGCGCATAGTTTTTTATTTTATAAATAAATATCAAGGGACAATCTCACATAAATTGACCTAATCCTAAACTAAGCTCTAAGCTTGTACTATGGGTATGCAACGATAAACATGCTTATGATAAATACTTAGATACATATAAAACACCCAAGATTCAGGAACAAATCACGCTCATTACACAAATATTTTCCGTACCAGGATTCGAACCAAAAATATTTTAAATGATAAAGTAACTGTTATAATTTCAGGGATATACCACCGAACCGATTTAGATGAAATTTGGTATGGATATAGTTTGAGTGCCGGGGAAGGGCAAAGGATACTTTTTATCCTGTAAAAAATAGACATTCCCAAGGGCGAGCGATAAACGACTTCTATGCGAACGGAGTCGCCGGTAAAAGCTAGTATAATGTAAAATGTAAGAATATAAAAATAAGCTAAGAATATTTTTAATCCCCGAACATTTTGGATGTGTGTATGTTTTTTTTACACCCACATTACCCAAAGCCCCGTTCCTAAAATAACTTGGCACCTAGCTCCAATTCCCTATTATATCAGCAAAGATAGTGTAGCGTAGTTACGTCACTCTGTATTATGTGGACCCTGAATAAAACATGATATATTTTATCAAGTCCTCTCTCATGTAAATGCCGGACGATATATGGGGCGTCACGTACCTTAGCCAAACATAACGATATATATCACAGATTATGATAATGTCTTCAAGATCTTAAAGCACGTCCACTCAGCTTTGGGTGTTCCACGGACAGAATTGTCCGTCTTTAACATTAATATTGGGTCGATGAAGGAAGGTCAGCTTGGTTTATGGCAGTACCTTAGCCATATTCTAAATCTGACACTCTTTTACTGATAGCCAAGGAACGTAAAATGTGAGCAAAATCGATTTAATTGACGTATGGCAACCAGTTAGGGTTGGCGATGATTCTAAATTTTTGAACTAAAACATTAAGTACTAAAATTATACAAAAATATTTTTTTTACTGACTAAATTGAACTTAATTCAAAAGTCAGTTTACTGGCTGGTATATTTATAATTATACTTACAATTTCAAACCTAAACAAATTATATGCTTGGGTTGTAAGTAATATTTTTCGCAAGTTTTGCAATTTTCTGAGAAAAAAACAAATACTTATTGTAAAATTGGTAAATAAGTTTTAATTTACCATTATAAAACTATAAACACTGATATGATAACAAGTGATTTCATAAGTGTAAATACGTTCCTCCATACAAATTTAATTGATTCGATCAAGTGAATGTGGAAGAAGCGAAAGAGATTTGTCAGGATCGTGCAGGTGGAAAGAAGTGGTCTCTGCCTCCCCTCTGGGAAACAGGCATGATTTAAGTATGAATGTTTGTATTATACGCAGTGGTCGGATCTGGGATGCAATTTCCCGGTGTTTAAGTCCGTTATTTTAACATGGATATGACTTACAATCCCGCGTTTTTTTTTGTTACCTACTTTTATAAAAAGGTAAATAACTTTTAATTTTAAGTAGTTTATACTATAAAATTAACAAAATAAAAGAACTGTATAGAAGAACTGGACGTAATTTTCACATCTTGTCTTTTATGGTATTTTTATTATTTTTATCTGTTAGCCAGGGTACATTGGTAAAAGTAATAATTATGACACTATTTTGACCTTATCGCCTGGGCTCGAACTTTGAGTGCCGATTACGTTGCTCCGCACATAGGATGGCTTGAAATAGTCTTTTCGTAAATAATTACCACTTATCAACCTCTTTTACTAAATGATATCACCACTTGAAATGAGCAGTAGGTACTATAATGTCTTGACTGACGTTGTCATTCAGATCGAATCCCACTTATCACATTCTCACTAACGACAAATAATAATAATGTTAGGTATGAAATACCCATTACTAATAGACAATTCTAGTGTTCTGCTTAAGAGTTATTTTATATCTAAAATATTTTTAAAAGTAAATATAAAAAATATGACCTGTTATAGATAGCGATCTTTTTCATTTTGTTTATTTAGTCTAACCTTCGACAATAGTTATTAATGATTAAATAACCTATTTCTCAAAATCCCGGGAAATGCCGAGTCACATCCATGTTGAGCATAACGTTTCAGGCCGTTCACCCCAAATTGTATCCTAGATCCGATCACTGATTATAAGTGACAACACTAGCACTTCAATGAATTTTGCTCGCGTTTTACGAACCCTGCTAATAACACACCCCGATAACAGGTACTATTAGAGCATTAGCTCGTTTTGCCACCTTCATGCCGAAGACGAAATTTTCAAAATCATATTAATTTTTACACTTTACATTTAGATTGGAACTTATTTTCGTGCAATTTTTGAAGCGTTTGTACTTCGAGTAACATAGGCTAAGTTTGGCTTAAAAAAATTATGTGCTTAAAAAAGATTGAATCTGAATGCTTTGTCAATCATCATCTAGAAATTGAAGACTAAGCTCAAAAATATATAACACTAGGAGTCGTATTTTAAGCCGTTTACGAGTAACACTCATTTGAAGTTCATGTTCCATAGTTCCACTATCCGATAATAGATGGCGGTGGCAGTTATTGTATATATTTGTATTGAATATCAAATCGAATTTGCATGTTTTGTGTTTTAATCTTTGTGTTATAACTTTTGCATGTAATGCAGTCGGGAAACTTTCAAGATAATGTTCCACAATATTGTCCCCGTACTGCGATACAAATTTGGTTATCCCTTTATTCCCTTTTTTGCTTGGCATATTGTCACATTGATTGCAATGTTTGGTATTGCGTATTTCAACTCACTCAAAGTCATTGCAGGCGTATTTTTTTTTATTTTATTACCTTGATACTTTCCTGCTACCTATCAGAATCTTAATTTAGTTAAAATTAAGTGTCTCTTCTGTTTTCCCATCAAAACTATTCTGAGCCGCCCTCGTATAAGAGATGACGCAGTAATTTCTAAAATGCTTAGATCTAGCCTTTATGCATGACTCTGCACTTTCACGTGAAATTACCGCATTGTATGAATACTCTATCTACAAGCACCATATTGCAATATAATTTTTTATAGAAATCTTTTTTGGCTGCTGTAAGTACCTTCTTTGGCAATTTTATTTCCAAATCACTTTATAAAGTACAATAAAATAATAAATCAGAATGACGACACGTTGGCCTAGTTGGGAGTAAGCCTGCCTCTGAAGCCAGCGGTCCTGGGTTTAAATCCGGTAAGGGCAGATATGTGTGTGATAGCGCGAATATTTCACAGCTTCAGAACAATAGTGACCCAATTCAACATTTCAGCTTTCAAACTTCAAGTCATAAATTTATTACGATAGAGACCTAATTCGATTTTTTTTTAAATTAGGTTACTATGGTTCTGAAGATGCGATTTGTTCCCGAGTCTTGGATGTTTTCTATGTTTTTAAGTATTTATTTTTCTATATTGGTATGTTTATCGTTGTCTAGTACCCATAGTACAAGCCAAGAGCTTAGTTTGGGTCTAGGTCAACTTGCGTGAGATTGTCCCCGGATATTTACTATTTATTTATTATAAGTGTATAAGATTCACAATTTTATAAGAATACTTAGCGACCCGCCCTCGTTTCGCTCCGGGTTAAAGTATTATAAAAATAACCGTCCCTCTTGAATCATTACATCCATTAAGAAAAACCGCATCAAAAACCCGTTGCGTAGTTTTAAAGATCTAAGCATACATAGGAACAGACAGACAGCGGGAAGCCGCTTTGTTTTATACTATGTAGTGATTATGTTAACATTAAGACGTTTTGTTTTTTAACTTGAATTTACAGTTGCCAAAAAGAGTATAAAGATGGTCAAAACCTTACCTTGTTTTAAGAACTGGAGCTCCGAATTCAAACGAATAAAGCTTTTCTGTATGTGCGCGTGTGTGTGTGAGTAGGTTTGAAATATAT
The DNA here is from genome assembly GCA_949316455.1 of Acleris holmiana. Lineage (NCBI taxonomy): Eukaryota > Metazoa > Arthropoda > Insecta > Lepidoptera > Tortricidae > Acleris > Acleris holmiana. The sequence continues at coordinate 6,687,977 of OX438771.1, read as the reverse complement.
CGTCACTACTTTGAAAAAACTTCGTTTCTCAAATTACGTGGTGTACGATTTCAAACTTATTTCGCTTCGTGTTTAAGTTTAAAATCGTGCATCACGAAATATGAGATATACGGTTTTTTTCAAGTAGTGACGATGCTGAAACAGCAAGACGGATTAAGATGTTTTTTTTTTATGAAATAGACCGTGAATTAACATATTGACTACTTTTTATCCTGAGAAAGATACAATACACACTGCAATGCAAAGCACTTTATTGTACACCAAATAAAACATTACCTACAGAGGAACAACACAATTAAAAATAATACAGATAAACAAAAGGTGGTATTTTTGCTGATTAGTGATCTGTTCCAGATAACGTTAAAAAGGATAATAATAATATAGTCTCAAATTAAAACATGTTGCACAGCAGGTGGTGCTGACTCCTCGCAAAAAATAACAAAAAAGCTATGTTAGTTATTTAACGTGAATACTGTAACGCCCACAAAATGTAATAAATAAATAACCAAACAAATAAAAAGATAAGTAAATTATACATTAATACAAATAAAAGCATGAAATAATTAATACGTATCACTGTTCCTGTAAATCGGAATTACTATTTCTACACGGAACAATTATTTAAGTATAATAAATAAGTAGGTATTCAATTATATTCACGTGATGTAAAACACTTTTCATAAATCCAGTATTTGTGGCATAAAAATAACTTTCAACGCAACCATTACCTTTTTAAATCAACGATGTGAGAACGTCACAAACAAATCAAAATCCCAATAAATCACACACAAAAATATTACTAACAAAAAAAGACATCGTCATAACATTACGCACCATTAAATCCGAACTAGCAAACTCAGTTGCGTAAATTACAACTGTCAGTAGCACAACTCTAATAGAATAGAGTAGATATAAAACATGGCCGCGCATCGCTGGGCCGTAACGTTTACTTAGGGAAAGGACCCGAACTTGCAAAACGTTCAGATAATAAACTGGTAGGCTGACGTAGCATGAACATATGGAAACTGGGTCAAGTAGGAGCGAGGTGATGGAAAATCGCTTATTTTTGATGATAGGTAGCGAAAGATTATAAACGGCTAGACGCTTCAAAAATATGTTTAGGGATCCGAATCGTACATAAACAAGCTACAATTAAATCTCATTTAATCATCATTCTTATTCTAATTTCAATTAATATCTTCACTCCTGTTGAAGTGTATCTCGTCAATGGAGAGTTATTTAATAGGACTTATTAGAGAAATAAGTTCATATCAAACGCGAGGACAATACATACATAACGTCACGCCTTTATTCCCAGAGTGGGGTAGGCAGAGCAACAGAATACCAACAACTCTAAACTTGTTGATAATTCTGTAACCACATTTTGCATAGTCAGGCTAAGATGTTTACCAGTGTATTAGTGACAGGTTGCAAGCCCATCGCCTAACAGTACTACAAGCAAGGAGGACAATTATTCGGTAAAAGAGTATTTTCTCTTGCGGACTAAACAGAAGCACATGCGGTTAGCTCCATGCTCTTCTGTCAAGCCTTCATCATCATTATTCGTTAGCTTGAAATTGTCAATGCTGCCCCCATTTAACCACGCTAACCAACAAAAATTATAAGCTTGCTTCCTTCCTTCCATGATAATTTTTCATTCTATATTCAACTAAAAGTTTCTGTATAAATAAACAAATTTCACGGACAATCTCACACAAATTGACCAAGTGCCAAAGTAAGCTCTAGGCTTGTACTATGGATACTAGACAACGATTATAATATAAATACTTCTATAAAGAAATAAATACTTAAACACATAGAAAACATGAAAGACAGAAACAAATAGTCGCGTCCATCACACAAATATTTGTAAATATTAGGAATAACTCTTGAGACGATAAAATTAAATAATAGTAAAAGTGTTCTAAATTATCGGTTGTTTACAGCCTTTAAATAATTTTGCCAAGTAACAATATTTTCACTTGGCAATTGCATCGAAGCATTACTAACTACTCATTAAGAAGCATTAAGTTCAACCGCACGCTTTAAATGTTCTCTCATCTCTTGACCCCTTTTTAAGGTAACAAATAACACCATCTTAACCCCTGAAGTAAAAACCTCTTCTGAGTCCCGACAATAGTCGCCCAGTTAATGCACTAACGTCTGCCAGGAGCAGAACAGATAAAGGGGGCAAACCCACAGGCCAGCTATTACCGCTTAAATTTGTCAGATACAATAGCAGCGATCACAAAGAGCGGTCTTTATGACATTCGTGCACTGAAGTCCGTTGGGGCTGGATGAATGCAGAAATATTACGGAGATTTAATCTTATTGTTTAGTTTTTGGGACTTGATGAATTTTAAAATTGGTTGGCTACTTTTTAATTATGATTAAATTACCTGAGACAGAACAAACATAATTTGTATTGTTTGAGATTGGTTTTTGATTTTGTCTAAATTGAGTGTAAAGATAAGAAAGAAAAATATTTATTCACAGCAACTAACAAAAAATAATAAAAATACAAACATTTTTTTTACATAAAACAATACAATGTACTTGTTGGGAAACGATCCTAGCTCAGCATGTGCTGGCTGTAAAGCCAACGCTGGTCTTCGGCCGGAACCGTTTAGTGAGTGTGATTTTACTATGATCATGACTCGTTATTAATTTAGACCCTGGATTTTGGTAGCAATGACGTCGTAATAACATAGTTTGGGGAGTAAGTGGAACGGTGTTAATTTATATGAAAAAAATACGGTTTTTGAACGGATACATTTTAATAACTAGGCATTGACGTCATTGCGATAAGATTCCGGGGTATTGTTATAAAAATTACAGCCAACTCGTGAAGGCCTGCTACTATGTTCTTTAAATAAAAGGTTAAATTATGTTTTATCAAAATTATACAATTTTGTAGGAAAGTGCCATACCTATTTAAACTATTTTAGCTTATAAGTCCTACTGAAATAGATTTAAAATATGTTTTTTTTTTTATCTTAAATGTTTTTAGAGTTACCTTATTTCTGGAAAATGGTCGTTTTCTGAACGGGTCGTGGATGGAAAGCGTGCGACTAATTGTCTCCATCTAATGCACCGCCACAGTTTCCGTCTTAGTTCCGTATCCATTGTGCCGTTTGTTCTGCTCTTTCTTTCATTTCCGCTTCTTTGTTTTGCTTCTCTGTCCTTATTTATTGTGAACTTTTCGAGTTCCATTATGAAAGCGACTCTAGGTTTAGTTTTTTTTACTAAAATTTTGTAAGTGCCGTCATAAAAACATGTTTATAAACAATAACTTTTTGAGTCATAATTGAAGTAATAGTTGAGGAAAGTGATAACAAGCAATACAATAAGGAATAAAAAAGATGAATGTCGTGTATTTTACTAATTTTCTGACTCATCATCCTAAAGATTAAAAAAATAATAATCGTAAAACCCGATGTGCATTAGGATATATATAATCAAGGCAATTTAATTGAAACTACATAATAACGGGAATAAAGTCCATTTTTTCTTTGTTTTGAATTGAAATTGGCATTAGAGAGCAAACGTATTTGAACTTCATTTCCTTGCTGCCAGATACTATTTGTCATTCACCAAACTCTTCGTGTTTATAGTATGATGGGTTTGACAAGGATAAAGAAACTGGTCAAGTGAGAGTCGGACTCAAATCGAGCACAGTGTTTCGCGCCTAAGGACTATTAAGACAGATTATTAAAAAATAAATTAAGTACTATTGCTTCCAAGTATACATAAAACGTAACTGCCCCTGCTCTGCCGCAAAAGAAAATTTGACTTGCAACCATTTTTCTCTTTAAAAAAAATAAACACCCCAAAGCGTGGTTGCCATTCCGTGTCTTCCCTAAGGGCTTGTACTACTGTTAGGCGAAAGGCTAGCAACCTGTCACTAATACACTAGTAAGCTTCTTGGCCTGATCGTGCAAAATGTGGTTAAAGATTTATCAACAAGTCTTTTTACAGTTGTTGGTATTTCTGTAGCTCTGCCTACCCCAACTCTGGGAATTAAGGCGTGATGTAATGTATGTACGTAGAAATAAACAATGGATGTAACAGCAATTTTGTTACTTTTGCCGTAACATAACAAAACATTATCTAGTAAATGTATATTTTCGTGATTTTATCTGTTGTTGGTCTCTGCATATTCTTTGTATGTATGGGAAGAGTACGAAAGATATATTTTCCACTCTTCGCACTCATGTAAGGCCGACTACAGGTCTCTGGCTGAGTACTACTGGGTGGCTTTCCCAAAGTATATTTTCGTGATTTTTATCTATTGTTGATTCTGTAATAAAGGGCATGATCTCTCTTGCATTCGGCAGGGTTATTGCAGGGTGTGGTGGACCACCATCTTATCCATTAACCACCCGCCAAGCAACAGGGTTCGCATTGTTGTGTTCCGGTGTGGGGATAAGAAAACCGGTGAAATCACTCGGATAGAGGCATTCCATCTTAGTCCTCAGGGTTGGCAACGCATTTGAGATCTTACGATTATAGTCTTGAGAATTCAAATGTCTATGGATCTCAGATCCCACTTACCATCAGGTGGCTTGAGTGGTCGTGTGCCTTCTCCTTAACATAAAAAAGGGTAACCACGTCGTCATCTTAAATCTAAGAAGAATTTTAAAGTATAATAATGAAAGCCTTATCAGCAAGTAAAAACAAATTGACAGAAATAAATATCATGGTATAATGTCACACAAATTGAAATAAACTCAAACTAAGCTCTAGGTTTGTACTATCGGTACTAGCCAACGAGAAACTTACTTATATAGAGAAATATAATGCATCTTTATTGATTCGTAAAAATCCAGGAAAATTAAAGGTTCCATATTTGCGTAACACTTTATTGCTTTAGTTTCCACAAAAAATATTCGTATTTCCATACTGGAGCTCAAAGGGATCAAAAATAACATACTAATCAAAGCGGGAACCCAACCGAACCGTTATAAGTCGAAACAAGCGATTTAATGGGCGGCAACGAAACCAAATTAATGAGCACTGAAACGGCTTTTAAATGACAAAATTGCTTCATTCTACCATGATGACTTATGTGCTTTTGATGTTGACATGTGTTGGAAATATGTCGAGTTTTTATTGATGCTAAAGGGTGGTTAAATTATAATTTAATTTTCCTTCATTTTTAATAAGCGTATACGACAGTTCATAATTTTTGAACGACGACAGGCATATAGGAAAGGCGGCGATCGTATATCAACTGGGTAGATATGTAAATACTCCCTTTTTTAGGTGAATAACTGGGTTATACACGTAGTTCTTACATTTATTCGGTAAACTCAGGTATTCACCTGTTTCTTTTGGTTTATTTACTCAGATATACGTTGCTGGGTCAGCTCTACCCGTGTATGGTTGAAAACGTTGAATTGTGGATACATGTTAATTAGAAAGATTGATTTGGGTACAGACCTACATTATTTCTTTATGAATTTGCGACCTTATTGGTGAAGATATTTATGATGTTGTTGTCCTGAAGTGACCCTGCATCTGAAGCCAGTGGTCCTGGGATCAAGACTTAGGCAGATATTTGTGTGATGAGTGCGAATATTTTCTTGACTCTTTTTTTGCTTCTAGAAGGATAGAATGTGATATATGTCTATGTAGATTTATAGTTAGTCTTCAAACATTATTTTGGGAACCTAGTGAGATCCACATTTGGCACATTCAGGCTAAGATGTTTACCAGTGTATTAGTGACAGGTTGCAAGCCCATTCGCCTAACAGTATTACAAGCCTTTATTCCCTCAGTCGCTTCTTACGACAACCACGGGAAGACATGGAGTGGCACTATTCTAACCCGGGAACCACGAAAAAATAATGAAATACATACATACATAAGATCACGCCTTCATTCCCAGAGTGGGGTAGGCAGAGGTACAGAAACACCAACAACTCGACAAATATATGTTTATAATTCTGTAACCACATTTTGCACAAGTAGGCTGAGATGTTTACTAGTGTATTAGTTACAGGTTGCAAGCCCATCGCCTAACAATACTACAAGCCTTTATTCCCTTAGTCGCCTCTTACAACATCCACGGGAAGACATGGAGTGGCACTATTCTAACCCGGAAACCACACGGGCACGTAAACCACACGGGCAAAATAGTAAATTTATTTAATTAATTAAATTTGTGTTTAGAACAAATCGCATACAGTTCAAATTACTACATTATTTTTCAACGAGTTATCAAATTATTTACGCCTGCCATGGAAATATTCATGCTCATCATACACATATTTGCCCATACTGAGAATTGAACCCGGGACCACTAGCTTCTCTACCAACGAGGCTATTCGCCTCCTCAATCATATAAAATTTATTATTTGGTATATTCAAATCCAAAGTCAATAATAAAACCGTGGTGGGAACTGTTTCGGAGGAGAAAATAACTTTTTAATTTGCAATATTTTCCGAATAGCTATTACTGTTCTAAAACATGTGTCTCTACATAATATATATCTCAATGAATGGCTTCCTATACCATCACAATTATAATAAAAATAAATAACCCTTGTCGGAAGACATCTTTCAAAAATTTCTTCCTTACATAATTTAGGGTACGTCATAATGGATTTGCATTTATTGTGCAAATCTAATGTAGTGTTAACGTATCCGGACGTTCAGATGGGACAAAGGACAGGGCATGATTCACTGAAGCAAGTCAGTGAGAAATACCCTGTAGTTTAAGAGACTTTTATTTAGACTTGGATATTATTATAATGGTGTCCATTTTTCTTATCCTACTTAATTTTTATTACGACTCCACCGCCGTTGAAAAAGTTATTTTAAAATATTAATGTCCTATTTTGAAGTGTTTATCCCCATAAGGCACATTTCTTTGAAACAGAAATCAAAAAGAGTAAAATCAATTCTTATAAAAAGACCTTACCTTATACTTCCTACCTTATGTAACATTATAAATGTTAATGTTTATTATAGACTTCTTTGATTTGCGTTGTCTTCACTATACGTTGATAATTTAAGTGCTTTTGATGTTGACATGTGTTGGAAATATGTCAAGTTTTTATTGATGCTAAGGTGTATTTAAATTAAATGTAATTTTGTTTTATTTCATTAAAACTAAGTGTATGCGTAAAAATATACTATAATTTGTAATTTATGAGCGCATAAGAAATTATAGCGAGTATTTATCCATTGCACTTACGGTAGATAAGTCAAAAGAATCTTTAAGTACAACTAAAGTAATAGAAAAGTTATCCCAGATTTATTTCACTAAGTTTGTCACAAACTCGACAGCTGAATGTGTCTTAATTAATCTAATCCATTTCTCTATCAACATAAACTGGTTTACCACTTAACTCATCTCTCTTATAGCCCTAAAACTCGTCTCGGTTTTAATGTTCATCTCAAGATACGTCAAAACAGTATTTTTTAGGGTTTCGTAGTCAAACTACGAACCCGTATACATAGTTTCACCATGTCTGTCCGTCCGCAGCCTAGCTCGGAGACTGTTTGTACTAGAAATCTTTAATTTGGCATGATTATGCAAATTAGTCTCACCAACAAAGTGGTACAATAAAATGAAAAAAAAAAAAAAAAAAATGTACCGCCCCTACACGTAACGTGGTGATGTTTTTTTTCTCGTCAACCCTATAGTGTGGGGTGTCGTTGGATAGGTCTTTAAAAAATATTACGGGTTGGCGAAAAAAGTGTTTTGATTAAGTTATCCGTTTATGAAATATTAAGCTTTAAAGCGCTTATTTTTGTTAGACTCAAGTGCCCCCCCCCCTTCCCTCCCCTACACTCAAAACTACAAATACAAAAATCTGAAAAAAATGTTAAATGAAAGAGAATATAACAAATTTAAAAGGAGAACTATCACGAATAAGTAGACATCATTGGTTCTTGAGATACAGGCAATTGAAGTGTTTATACCTACTAAAATCATCGACTTTAAATAAGAAAATTTGTTATTACCTCACTACTTGTTGATTGTTATGTTTGTAGTACCTAACGGCTTCGGAACCCTACACTGAGCCTGGTCCAACATGCTCTTGCCCGGTTTTGACGTATCCTAAGACGGTCATTTAAACCGAGATCAGTTATTAGCACGGGCCTAGATAAGATATTTAAGACGCTTAGCGCAGCAACCCAGAAACTGCTACTGCCACAGCTTTGCCGATACACACCAAATATAATTTGAAATTGCTAGACCAATTGCTTGCATATCGAAGGCTAGTCTAAACCGACAGCTGACCCGGGAAGCCGCAGAGCCAACGTCCACGGAGTGCTCATTAGTAACCGCAGCGCCTGATTGCTTGTCTTACCTATTTTGACAGGTAAACGGTATTATGTACGACAACTACTGTCATGATAAATAACTGGATGAGATCCCTTAAAAGGTTTACATGCCTATTCTGCCGTGCAGATCTTAAAAAGCAATAATTAAGTGACATTTTGACAGGTTTCTGTTTATTAGTGATTTAGAATCATTGCGTCAAAACAGATATATAAGAGTATATGTAAATATATAAGAGTATATGTAAATGGTTTTTTCGCCCGGAGCCTTCTTCGAAGCCTCTACGAGCAGTATGTAAAAGTGTTCAGAAAATACACTGTAGGACCAACTAAAACGCAGTATCCAATGAAAGTCTTGAAAATCATGATAAAACATTGTAGGTCATTACTAAATAAAGTACAGTTATGTTTGATAATAAAGTTTTTTACTCACAAATAACAAGTAACAAGTTTTAATTTCAAAATTCAAATAATTTAATTGTTTTTTGTAGTTATTTAGTTTGAGTTCTAAACAAATTAGTTTACACCGCCTGCCATGAATTTGTGTCCTCAGTTATTTCTCTTACAAGGTTGTCTGGAAGAGATCGCTATTTAGCGGTAAGACCGCCTGTTGTATACCTATGATTTAAATGTACTGTTCCGTGTTTTGTTTTTATTTTTTATTTTTTGATGTTCTATAAAGAGTATTTGTATTGTAGGTATTGTATTGTATAACAAAAAAAAATACTTTGTAAAACACAGCGTATCGTGTTCAAAACAATTTTGGTTGGAAGTATTTCGTATGTTCTACTATTGTAATTTTTATTAGAATGTTCTATTTAACAGTTTTAAAGCTAACATCCCGGACAAAAATTTTACGACTTTAGAAGCGTATATCTCGCCAAATGTTCACTTACGTAAAAAAGTCACTTAAAAACCTCTATATCATTTTGGAAGCCGTATCTAAAAATACGCCACACGCTGATGTAACTCAAAAAAAATGTTTCTTCCCCTAGTTACATGTATGGAGTGCCACCCCTAAATATTTTTATTTTTCAATTTTACTACATCATTGTTTAGCGGTTCATAGAATACATCTATCCTCCAAATTTAATTTATATAGTGCCAATAGGCTCTGAGTAAAATGGCTGTGACATACAGACGGACAGACGGACATGACGAAATTATAAGGGTTCCGTTAAAAGGAAGGAGGTTCTTAATTCGTCGGGATATTTTTTTATGTATGTTTCCCGATGACACAAAGACAGCAAGACGAATTTGAAAAAAATATTGTTTGTTCGGCTGGGTATTACGCACACGCGCACACACACGCACACACACGCGCACACACACACACACACACACACACACGCGCGCACATACACACACACACACACACACACACACACACACACACACAGACATACACACACATACCGTACTGCAAAAATCCTATTTCAGATCCTACTTTAGTTTTGAATAGACTACTCGTTTATTGTGTATCGAAACATTAGATCTAATGTACATTTTAACTTAAATCTCAAGCCGCACTGCTCTGGTAATTCTTAATGATATTGAATCCCACGATACAGGCCTTGCCTAGTGTGGGAATCACAGGTAATCTTGTAAGCAAATTCATACTTTTGTGATCTTATTGTTTGTTTGTTTGTTTGTTTGTTTGTTTGTATACTTTGTAGTTGGTCCCATTTCCAGCACGTCAAGATCTGATGATGGAATCTTGGAGAAATCGAGGAAACTCCTCAAATATTATAGGAATAAATATACGTGGACGACATGACAGTATTATTATGATCACTAAAAGGTATGAAATAAAATAAACTTAAAAAAAAACTAAAAACTGTATTTAAAAAGCAAGCAATAACTGTTTTTTAAATGATAGGTCTAACTAAATTCGGTGTACCATATTTTTAAACCAAAAGCCGAATTCCGTTGACGACCGAAACGAAAGACTGACCTATTATGTCAAAAGACGGTGTTTAATTTTTATAGCATGTTTTTTACTTTATTTCAGAAGTTTTCTTTTTACAGTTTCAAAGGACGTAGACCTGAGCATTTTGAACATGTCTAGTCAAAGCTTTCGCTGGCACGGACTGCTGTTAATTGTTTAGCGGTCAGACCTGAACATTGTGTAATACAATGTAACTTACCACATTTTCACATCTGCCACACCGTAAATCCGGCTCTTCTTTCTTAAGTTTTTCGCACATTTATAGCAGGTATTCATTTTAACAGGTAGTTTAATTCAGTATTATTGGCAACGTAACTTACACGGATAAATTGTTTTCATTGATTACAAGAAGACTTCATACGCGCAGAATTAGTTTTTCGCTACTCCTGAGTGTATGTAGACGACACTATTAAATCACAATTTGATAGTGCCGATATAATGTCTAATACCTCGTTGATCGCTATTACCTCGGGAACTGTTCAATTTTCCGGGATAAAAATTATCTCAATACCAAATTTCATCTAAATCGGTTAAGTAGTTCCTGAGATTAGCGCGATCAAGCAAGCAAACTCCTCAGATTTATATATTGGTATAGATTTACTTCTTAACACTAAGTAATTTTGGTATTACTTTCGGGATAGATCTTGAAGTGCATTAGTGTAGGCTAGTGTTAGCCCAAGGAACATAATGCACTGTGTTCATTCTACGCTGCACTTGGTCCAACTCCTATTTACAGATAGTCAATCACCTTTGATCATATTTTTGATTAGCTTAATTAGATTCTCGTTTAGTTACTTGCCACCGGAGTAAAATTTCTGCTACATAATCTTAATCGTAAAAATATTATAAATGCAAAAGTTGTTGTGACGTAACGGCTTGACGGATTTTGTTGAAGTTGGAAATGGAGATAGCTCATCCTTGGATGGAAAACATAGGCTACCTTTCATCCCAGCAAATTAAATAAAAATCTATACGGAGTATGTCGTGGGAAGAAGCTAGTAGTATCGTAAGTTTGTAACGGCATCATAAATTATAACCTTGTTGCAAACATATTCATTTTGAAACATACAGTAAATCCTACTGCAGCTGGATTATAGGCTTGAGCAACGGAATACTTTTCATTATTTTATGTTAAGGCATGCAGAGGGCAAACGAGCATACAGCTCACCTGAAGATAAGCAGGATCTGTGACCCAGTATTCTCAAGGCTACAATCTTAAAGCTGCAATCCTAAAACCGCAAATGCATTGCCATCCCTAAGAACTAAAAAATGCATGTACCTATATACTAGTAATTGCTCCGATTGTTTTATCCCTATACTGGAACACAAGAACGCAAACACTGCTGCTTGGCGGTAGGTTGTAAGGTGCTAGTAGAGATCTGGACGGGTCTTGCTCAAGGTCCACCTCTAAATTCCCAAATCCCCCTCCTCCTCTTACTTCCTGTTGGTAACCCATCATTTTATAGAATTTTTCATCGACATCGAAGATGTTATGAAAATTCTGCGTGATAATACGTTGGTTAAAACATGTTTTGGTAAAATACTAGGATTCAATTTTTGTTATTGTTATTCTGTCCCGTAAGACATTAGTGATAGAGTTTCTCAAAAATGGTTTTATAATTATACATTACTAAAGAAGCTTGAATGAAAACCCATAAAAATGGTCTTGTAATTGCTACAAAAACTGGTGTTTGGTGGATTTATATACTTTAAAATCAGGGTTTTAAAGCGTAATCCAAGAGACACCAACGAGGTATCAAGTTGATCGACCCCTTCCTGCCACTTCATCTTAATAGTATCATAAGTTCGTAACGGCATCATAAAATATAACCTTGTTGCAAACATATTCGACTTGAAACATAAAGTAAATCCTCCTCCTGGATTACAGGCACCAGCATCTGAATATGACGTATCAGCTTTACAATGTATCGCATATCCCTTGAGCGAAGCAATGTGAAGTTTAATCTTGAAATTAATACCATTACGTATACTATACAAGTCGGTGTGTGGTTTCATTTAGACTTAAGGGACCTACACATCAAAAGCCTCAGTATAAACGGATCTCATGCTATTGTCTCTACATTATGCAGATGCAATATTGTGCTGGAGAATTTTAGCATCACAATGTCCTTTGACGCGAGACCGTTCAATTTTCTTAATAGAAATAGCAACAGTCCGTAAAAGACATAAGATTTCAAAATTGAAGTTCAAAGTTGTTTTTGTTTGTTCTGTTATTTTTTTGTAGAACATAATTACATACATAACATCACGCCTTCATTCCCAGAGCGGGGTAGGCAGAGCTACAGAAATACCAACAACTGTAATAAGACGTGTTGATTCTGTCGCCACATTTCGCATAAAAGGCTAAGATGTTTACCTACCAGTGTATTAGTGACAGGTTGCAAGCCCATCGCCTAACAGTACTACAAGCCTTTATACTCTCAGTCGACTCTTACGACATCCACGGAAGACAATGGAGTGGCACTATTCTAACCACTACCCACCCTGGTTGCACACAAGGTGGGTAGGGGTTTCAAAAGAAAGCAAAAGTAATTCCCGATTTTCGAGGATCTTTAAGGATTTCCAGTCATGCACACACAATACGTATGAAAAGTTTTTTTTTTTCCGTGTCTTTTAGTTGTTAAAGCACAAAAGTTGTTTCATTTTTAATATGCAATATTGTAAGTAAACCGACTGCATAGGTCCTAGTTTAGAGTCTATCGCATACTGCTACTGTATTTGTAACTGTTTTTTTAAAATAGTTTATTATAATATTCTATTACATTAAAAATTAATTGGCACGTTAAGTGCCAAGGACTCTTTTGATCATTTCTGTTCACAAGCGTAGTGAAACTGTTAGATTATTTCGCCAATTGCAAATTTTAAAATCTGTTATTCACAATGGCAGCTGTGAGGCTATAATTACGGTTAAATTGAGGTGACTGAAACTTTTGGATAATAAAATTAAATAAATATCTATTCCAGTTATATACTAATTACTTATTATATTTGGGTAAAATTATAGTTTAAGTAAGCGAACATGTAACAAATTTTACTACTATTAATTAATTCCATATCGTTCCGTGATTAATTATTTGGTGAGAGCAATTAAATTTAACTAGTTTCAGTTGGGATAAATCATTAAGTTAATCATTATAATACCGTACTTAATCTTTCAATCTACTAAATCATTTATAAACATGTATTTGCAATAATGACGTGTTGTTTACAATGCACGCTATTTACTGACTAAAAATAGTCATAAAATAATAATTCAAACCGTGCATGACATGGTACGATGTAAGTATGTGTGGCCTTGTTTGTACCTCAGCACTAATCTGTCAAAAGCATTTTTTTTTATGGCATTGAGAAGGCAATCGATCACACCGGCCACCTGATGTAAAGTAGAAACTGTGACCCATAGACATTCGCATTCACAAGACTGCAATCCTAAGACTGCAAATGCGTTGCCAACCCTGAGAACTAAGATGGAATGCCTCTATGCTAGTTATTTCACCGGCTGTCTTATCCCCACAAAAGTGTGCAGCTACTTATAAGGCCGACAGTACAGTTAACAACTTTGACTATTGAGTCACCATAACTGTCCTAGGCAAAAAAACAGTATGTCAAATTCAATTGCCAAAGTAAATTCCATGCTCTCTTCTCAGTAATAAGATTGTGATTGTAACAGGAGTTTAATTTCAGTTGCTGGTTTTTGGTTTGGCAGTAGCAGAAGTAGTAGTTTATGTAACTGATACATAACGAGAGGCAAAAAAGAGTTTCATAATAAGATCACACGAGCACTACATTATTATACAGTTGCATATTAAATTATATTATGTATACAGATAGTATTAAGTACTCAAAGATGGGTACAAAACCGACTTCGGCTGATATATCTACACTGTAAAAACGATATTGCCTTTGACGTGTTCCCGTTTTGTCAACGTTTTGATAACTCTTATTTACTTGACAGTAATGGCGACCGACTTAAAAACAATAGCATACACGTCAAATGCGATATCGTTTTAACCCAGTAGAATAAGAGGCCCTGCATTGCTATTAGTGCTACCTTTAACCCTATTATTATTATTCAGGGAGTGGCTATTCAAGGCTCCAAACCCTAGTATCACTGCGACCAGGATTGATCTATTGTGATCTTAACATACTTGTGCTAAGGCAACGTATATTTGAACTGAAATAAGAAATAAATCAAAACGGAGAAAGAATTTGACGACACGTTGGCCTAGTTGGGAGTGACCCTGCCTCCGAAGTCAGCGGTGCCGGGTTCAAATCCCGGTAAGGGCAGATATTTATGTGATCAGCACGAGTACTTGTTCCTGAGTCTTGGACGTTTTCTATGTATTTAAGTATAAATTGGACGTAGTTTTGCAAACAGGAACCAACCCACAATGATTTGACAATAGCATGTCAACTGTAATGCTGAATACTGAGGGTTGACATTTTATTGCTAAATGATTGTGGGTTGGTTCCTGTTTGCAAAACTACGTCCAATTTCTCTATCTAAGTATGTTTATCGTTGTCTAGTACCCATAGTACAAGCATAGAGTTTAGTTTGGGACTAGGTCAATTTGCAACAAATTAACAACAAATACTCGTGCTGATCACATAAATATCTGCCCTTACCGGGATTTGAACCCGGGACCGCTGACTTCGGAGGCAGGGTCACTCCCAACTAGGCCAACGTGTTGTCAAATCTTTGTAAATACAACATAAGGCAATAAATAATATGAATGTGAATATGAATGCCGTGCGATATAATAAAAATATATGCGATATATAAATCTTTTATAGTTTGTGAATTATACTAAAAAACATTCCAAGCTCTACTGACTTATTAGGACTAATCAATAATAACAAAACATTGATCAAACCACTTGCGTTACTAAATTAAGATCTGAACCATAAAATAATTTAAACCGATGCATCATTATCTTTTAAAATAATTGAAAAACAAACTTGGTTCGACCGGTAAACAATCCAATCGCGATGCACTGCGTAATTGTACATTAATATTAATATTTTTACAATGATAAATGTTGTTTCATTACGCATGCACTCGTTGGATTGTTTAACCTGTCAATAAATTACAAAGTCAGATCAATACGGGATTTTTAATGCTCTTAGTCAATCTCATGGGTTTTTTAAGTCTTTCTGTATGTTTCAATTGCACGGAGCAAATTACTTGAGTGCAAAGGAAAGTAATGAAAAAAATCGGTCAAATGCGAGTTGGAGTCGCGGGCCGAGAGTTCCGTTTTGTCTCTGCTCGCTCTAATTCGAACCTAACCTACCTAACCTACTGTGCGGTTAGGTAGGTTAGGTTCGAATTAGAGCGAGCAGAGTTCACACTTGATTTTTTTTTATATATGTTTATATTTTCAGGTTTGTTATGCTTGTATAAATAGAAATACATTGAATAAAAACGTGTCTTGTACCCCTTTATTATTATACTCTTATTTTTAATGAATCCGCCGCAATAATAGCTCTGAAAAAAAAAACCCGTGTCTACGGTTCAAAAGACACAGCTCTTTTAGGTTAAAACGGATGGACGGACAGCGTAATTTTTTTATGATAATGAGAAGGCATACGAGCACTCAGGCCACCTGATGGTAAATGGAATCTGAGACCCATAGACATATGAATTCTCAAGACTATAATCATAAGATTGCAATCCTAAGACCCCAAATACGTTGCGAACCCTAAGGACTAAGATGGAATGCCTCTATGTTAGTAATTTCACCGGTTGTCTTATCCCCACACCGGAAACAACAATGAGGACACTGTTGCTGGGCGGTTGGTTAATGGATAAGATGGTGGTAGATATCCGGACGGACCTTGCACATATATTAATTATTAGGGGGGGTATATTAATAGGATATGGAAACCTAAAAGAGATTGAGAGGGAGGTGTACAAAATGACAAAAATAACAGGATAAAGAACGAACATGCAAGAGAAAGTTTTGGAGTAGACAGTGATATAAAAAAAACTGGTGGTGGACTATGATTGTTTGACCATGTTATGATAAAAAATAACAACACATTGGCCTATATTTGGGAGTGACCCTGCCTCTGAAGCCAGCGATTCTGGGTTCAAATACCGGTAAGAGTAGATACTTGTGTGATGAGCGCAAAAATTTGTTCCTGAGTCTTGCCTGTGTAGTTGTCGGGTTAGAATAGTGTCACTCCATGTCCGTGTGATCCCGTGGATGTCGTAAGAGGCGACTAAGGGATTTAGAGCTTTTAGTACAGTTAGGCGATGGGCTTGCAACCTGACATTAATAATACTCTGGTAAACATGTAAGCACGGTTGTGCAAAATGTGGTTACAGGATTACCTACTAGTCTTTTTAGAGTTGTTGGTATTTTGTAGCTCTGCTTACCCCACTCTGGGAGTGAAGGCGTGATGTTATGTATGTGTATTTATGTAAATTTTGGATGTTTTCTGTATCTAAGTATATATTTCTCTATATACTCGTATGTTTATCGTTGTCTAGTACTCATAGTATACGCCTAAAGCTTAGTTTTGGACTAGGTCGGTTTGTGAGAGATTGTCCCCTGAAATTTATTTATTTATTTTATTTAATGAAAGTCACTTACCTAGGTAGTGAGATAGGTTAAAGTTTTGAATAATGAGGAGGTTGCTGTGGTTTAAAAGCATGGGCAGAATTATAAAGAAAAGGATGAATTGTGAATAGTGATATGTGTTATCGGGAAGAAATGCTATGATGACTTCTCAAAAGGATGTGTCGAAGAAAAAGACTGCGCTGACATTAAATGATTGAGATTATAATTTAAATATACTTTTGCTGAAAAACCTTGTTTATCTTTATAACATAATTATGGTAACTATCAAAGCGGAAACTGGTTAAATTATCATATTAAAGGTAATCTGAATTTACATGTATTATTTTAAAACCGCTTTTATTAACTTCACAGAAACCCTATTTCATTTCACAAATTACGTACTTATGAACACAATAAATACTTTTAATTAAGACCTGTTCATTCGAGTTAAAAGCTTTAATGCCCAGAAAAAGGGATTCCTTTGACAAACGTTTGTATTAAATTAATTAAATTATATTTTCTACCTTCCTCTTAGAGCCAACCTTTTACTTTTAATATTATTAAATAACCTTTTCAAAGAGTCGTTTTATTAATTTATTTCTATTGATAACCACTAACTAACTTTGTATGTTTCGTATTTACGTTTGTCCTTATCAAAAGCCTTTTAAATATTAGAATGCATAGTGGATTTCTTTCTCAGTTTTGTTCTTCCATCTAATTCCCCTACCATTTCGTAAACATGTCTTCATTATAAAGAAAAGATTAGGATTATTTTTATCCTGACATACTAAAAGTAAACTCAGAAACGTACGGTAAAATTACCTGTGAGGTGTTTTAGTTAAATACCTAAATGATAAAATTGACAGTAGTATGTTTAGAAAATAGGCTGAAGAAGACGAAGAAGTTTAGCGCCGACACGATGCGAAAAGCTGAAGTGAACTTTTTGCATGATTCTGACACACAAATATTTACGAGAACCATTCCAAGCTACCTTTTATCTCCATCATCCCTAGATATTTAAACAACAGAACTCCAAATACCAAACTTGCCTAAACCTGACCTTTTAGACAATATGGCATTAGAAACGTCCATCACAAATACACAATGAAACGTATAATACGGTCGTGAATGGGGGAAATGGTCCTATCCCAGAACAATAGTTCCCGAAACTTAACCAAGCGGGAATTTCATTGTGTCGGGAACGCTAATCTGCCCTGTGACACTTTACATATTAAGCTTAAATTCTACTTGGGAAGTTGGAGTTTGTCAGCGTCATTACAACTTCTTAGTATGTTACAAGGTAGTCTGGAAGCACTTTTGGAGGAAAACAAAACAGAGGCGAATAAATAATGTTGAGTTAAAAGTTGCACGTGCGCCTACTTATGTGCATACTCGTAGAAGCAGAAATTAATAATCTGCGAAGTTTGGCGGAGTCTTTGGCCCGATTGCTGAGGCCGAGGCTCTGGTGAGGATTCCACTAGAGACAAACTTTGTACAATAATCATGAATCTCTCTATCTCTATCTATGTATGTTAAAATTGATTCTTATTTCCCTTTGTCACGCGTGAACGGCTTGATCGATTTCACAATTTTTCTTTGATTGTGTTTGTTATTGTCAGGGGAAGGTTTTTATGAAAAAAAATGAAAAATTTACAGGAATAGTCAGGAATGTGCAACGGGGCCGCCGCTGGTGGGACGCTAGTGATAAATACAAGTTTATCGGGTAAATATACTCGTGCAGATGTTTACATGTGTAAATTGAATTAAATTTGTTTTTATATTATGTATCTTTATTATTACATCATCTGAAAGACGTCCACTGCTGGACATAACCCTTTTCCAAAACACTAATGAAAATTGTGGAAACTGATGCAAATCGCACAATTTGTATAATTTATGTATAAATATCGCTGTCAAGTAACACAGACTAATCGAGCAATGTTAAATTTTAAGTGATAGACCGTATTCTGTTAAGATAAGATTGAATTCACTATAATTTCTTAATTAAAAGTATTTATCACTTAAACCAAAACCTTATATAAGTAGGCACCTATCACAAAAAGTACACATGTATTTTATCCTCTATTCGTCGTGAAAGGCACTTAGGGAGTATAACAAACAATACATTGACACCACTCTTTGCTCATTCGAAATTACGAATCAAATCTCTAACAAAATAAAGTGCGTACTGGGTAATACCACATTGCCGTTAACATGCTATAAAAACCAATTTCACGTCCACATTACGAAAGCTCTTATTTAACTAACAGTAATGACGTCGAGCTGAAAACAATACAACGAAATGTCTAAGGCAATATTATGATGTTTTTTCCAATATAATATAAACAGGCCCTAAAAAAGTCATAAGATAATAATATCAGATCATGACAGTTAAGCAACAAGCATCGTTATAAATGTTATTATAACACTCATATTAGAATTTAGGTAACACATTGTCTAAAATTAACTCCTGATTTTAAATTCAACTTTCAAGAATTAACAAATCTTTTTTTGATTCACTGAAGGTGCGAAGTCTTATTTCACCATTTCACCAGCCGATTGCTAGAAGAATCATTTAATTTCTGAAGGGCATTTTCACCTTAAAATCTTTTAAACATGTCTCTTGCAGAGTAAATAATCAGCTCTGACATTAAACTTGATGTGGATTTGGAATTTATTTTAGTAGAAATGTCTAGCTTATTATTCTCATGTTGTCCTTAGGAATAATTCTCTGTAAGTAGTAGTATAGAGTACAACTTTGCAGACACAATATTCCGTAGTGAACTGGAACCAGGTCACAATACAATGCTGATACAATCAAACTGCAGATGTCTTTGATATAACAAAGAGATGTGATAGCATTTCCAAGTTGGATACTATTTAGAACGACATAAAGGGATACACTATTTGTGTGTCCAAATGATTAACATTTAACAAATAAGTTTAAGATAGAAGACTTAATTTTGATTAGTTTTCGAAAAGTAAACTTATATTTATTTCATGATTTGTGCTTGGATGTAACTTTTATATTGAATTTTTATCCAAAATAATACGTTGAATTCTTATGTATAAGCTTCTCATGCTGCATGCTTGTGTTATGTGACTTCATAAAACAAAATCCATTTATTTTGACTATCCCAGAAAATCAATATTTATATATACTGCAGCATTACCGCTGCAAAGTTAAACCTTTTTTGCACCGTCGTATTGTTACCTCCTTGTTCCGGTACGTGATGTTATTCTTTGGTCGCTTGTCATATATGTTTTTAAATTTTTAAGTTCAAAAACTTTCGAATTTTTCCTGACGTTCTCCGCTCGCTTGTTCTCGGTCATTATGAATTCGGAGCTGACATGTTGATAGTCACATAAAGATTATTTTTTTGAAGAAAAGTTTTGATCAGTGAAGGCTCTCTAGTGTATCGCCTGCAAGACGCCTCAGTCTTCAACCTTTTTTTGGCCAACTTTGAGCCTTGTATTGCCTCACGAAGGCACCGCAGTACCGGTTTATTCCCCGGGTAAGTTACGCTTCGTCTGTGTTCGTTTTCCCAAGATTCCGTTCCCCTCGTTTGGTTCTCGTAGATTTATTAGTCCATTCTTTCCAGTTCCTACCGCCTACCCCATTTGGCACCAGTGCTATTACGCACCAACCAGGCTCCAGTCCTTCCACCTACCCTAACCGGCACCACGGCGTGGAGAGGTTGACTCCGCACCACCACCGCTCAGCCCGCACCAGACTACACCCGGCGCGCGTATCGAGTTTACGCTCCAGCTACGGATTAACACCGCGGTCGGATGGAGACCGACTAGTGCGCGCGTGCATTTTTCCTTTTTAATGTTTTTTTCTGTAAAAGTTGTTTTAACCGGTAGTCTCTGTACACAAACGTCACCCCAGAAACCGTGAGTATACCATTGTCACATTTCGTAGTGTTGCTTTAGCGACGTCTCTAGAGTAGCATTCCAGTATTTGTTGACTGGTATTTTAGTCACCATCTCACACCCTTCATTCAACCCAGTAAGCCCTATCACCTTTTTTACCCCTTAAATTCAAAAAAGGCCCGCGCGCCTGATCGAACAGCATTTATAATGTTCTTTTTCGGTTTTTAATTTGGTCAACGATAATTGTATTTGTGAACACATAACCGGCTCGCTTTCCTCTTTTACGGTGTCAAGAACCTATCTGTTTAGGTACCTTTTGAATTGTGTACATCGTTATATTTAGGATTTTGTTAAAATTAATTTGTACGGCTTGCTTATTTAATGTGTGCATTTCTCATTTGTGTATGTTGACTTAGGGTTTGGTTAAAATAAATCTTTGTCTTTAAAACGTTGTTCGGCATTTTTAATTCCACAAATTCTTCGTGTTGAGCACCGGTATACTCCGTGTGTTCGGTAGTACGATCATTTTAAAGTTTTTTTTTAAATAGTCGTGCTACAAATGGCGCCCGAAGTAAGTGTATTTCATTTATTTTGAAGTTTAATTGTATTTTTTCTTGATTTTTTTTTTTTTGTGTCAAATAGGGATGGATTGGTCTTTGATGACCAATAAACCTCCTATACTTTAATTCTGTGCTATTGATAATTTTAATATGTTCTAGCATCAATATTGTGCCATTAAGTACAGTGGTCGGAAACCTTCTGTTGGTGACAGCCTTTTTTTTTCCTTGGACGTCACCGACTACGTGAACGATATCCACCATCGTGCTGTTACCTCGTGGTCAAGCTGGCGACTCGCGGCGAACGTTTTTAATGTCAAATGAAATGTATTGTTTCTTTTGCTATTAGTAAAAATCACTGTTAAATCATCTTAACTATACCATTTTTTTTTCTTTCCCACCAAAAAAAGAACCCCGTGTTTTATTCACCTGTGTTTAGTAGTTAGAACTGTACAAGGTAAGTGTTTTTTTCTTTCCCTGTGTGTATATTTCTGTTTGTCCCTAGACAGGTTTCTAGGTTCCGTCTGTCCTCGTTTGTTTTTTTTTTTCCTTTTAGCGATGGAGCGCGGCGATGAACCCTGTACGGACATGGGGACTCCACAGCGGAATACACCACCTAGTCCACCCGTCAGGCTTCCGGAACAGTTTTTCGACACCGAGCTTGAACAGTCGTCGACACCTCTTCCCGCGTTACCACAGCGTCCGTGTTTCAAGCAGGAGTCTTTGTCCAAGTGGAACGTGGTCTTTTCGGGCGAAGGTTGCGTTAGGGAGTTTTTCCTGCGCATAGACGAGGAGGTCGAAGCACGCGCGGTAACCTACGAGTACGTCGTTCGGCGTTTCCATGAACTTCTATCGGGTAGCGCGTTGAAATATTTTAGGTCCGTGAAGTATCCAGGTCTTACTTTTGACCTTTTAAAAGGCGCTTTCTTGCGGACGTTCGACGTGATAGATTACGACTTTAAGGTCGAACGCGAATTGCGTACCCTTCAACAGTCCCCCACTCAGTCCGCGAGGGATTTCATTATTGCTGCACGTGATCTCAACGCGAAGCTTCGCAGACCAATTTCAGAGACCGATTTGTTTACCATCGTGAAGTATGGCATGCACTCCAGGTATCACCCTTGTTTGGCAACAAACCTGATCGTGGACCTGGATGCATTGTTGCATATAACCGCGAACTTCGAGGCATTCTTGCCACAGACTTGCGTTTGTGCCGCATCTACCTCTGCACAGGAAACGATTCCGCCGCTGTGTCTTAAGTGCGACTCATCCGGGCACCAATACCGTGGTTGTCCGAATTTTCCGGGGCTTGTTTGTTTCAATTGCAAGCGTCCTGGTGTTGTCACCCGCGACTGTACGACCTGTAACCCATCTCTTGAAAAAAAACTAGTGGAAGGTGATACGGTAAGATCTAACGTATCACCTGTTGTCATTTCAAATACGCTCGACAATCGTCTTTTTGTCGAGATCGTTATCAATTCGTGTAGGGTGAAGGCGTTATTAGATAGCGGCGCTCAGGTGTCCTTGGTTGACTTTTCAGTTCTTGAGAATCTCAAGTTGTCTTATAGTCCTGATCATAGACCTGTCGTAAATTCAGTTAACAGTTCTCCGATTGAGATTCTTGGTAGTGTTGACCTGCCTATATTTTTTAGAGGTGCTTGGGTCCAACATCCAGCTTTGGTTAGCAGAAATCTACCCACACAGTTAATTTTAGGTATTGAATTTTGGGAGTCATTCGGTCTCACAGCTGCTTTAGCGAAAGCATTTGAAGGTGAACATTCCGGTACCTTTTTTATGCCGCCGAGTGAATCTCGCGGTCATGCCAATGTCCACATCAGTGAGGTTCGTTATGTACATCCTCGTTCGGTTTTAACCCCAGTACAAGAAGCTAAACTACAGGTTGTAATCAACGAATTCGATGAAATTTCATCTGATAAAATCGGCCTTGGATGTACGTCTTGGTTGTCCCATAAGATCGTTACTGAGGGACCTCCGATCCGTCAGAGATATTATCCTCTTGCACCTGTCAAACTTAAGATTTTAAACGAGGAGATTGATAAGATGTTAGAGGTCGGTGTTATTCGTCCGTCTAGGTCACCCTGGGCGAGTCCAGTAGTCATGGTTACCAAAAAGGATGGCTCTGTTAGATTCTGCGTTGATAGTCGTAAACTCAATAATGTCACCGTTCGTGATTCATATCCGTTGCCTCGTATTCAAGATATTTTAGACAACTTACGTGGCGCTAAATATTTGACCTCGCTTGATTTTCGTAGTGCTTTTTGGCAGATACCTTTGGCCGATAAAGCGAGTTGTGAGAAAACTGCTTTCATAGTTCCACAACGAGGGTTATTCGAGTTTACACGTATGCCGTTCGGGTTAACTAACGCCGCGTCGGAGATGCAAAGATTAACGGATTTAATCGTTAATTTCGAATTCACCTCAGATTCTGATAACTTTGTTTTCGGGTATGTCGATGATCTTATATTGGTTTCGAAGGATTTTGAGAGTCATTTACGTCTCATTCGTAAGGTTCGTGATAGGCTCAAGGAAGCTGGTTTAACCGTCAGTTTAAAAAAGTGTGAGTTTTGTAAACCAGAGCTCAAGTACCTTGGATATATAGTAAACGAGAGAGGTTTACAAACTGACCCGAAGAAACTTGACGCTATAAACGAATTTCCTTTACCTACTAACGCGAAGGCTTTGAGAGGATTTATCGGCATGGCGTCTTATTATCGTCGTTTCATTAAGAACTTTTCGTCGATAATAGCTCCTTTGACGGCTCTTATCGGCAAGAGAAAAGGAAAAGACCCTATTGACTGGAACAGCGAAGCGGATTCAGCTTTTAACTCGCTGAAGAAGGCGCTCATGGAATCCCCGGTTATGTCTTGTCCTGATTTCAGCCTCCCGTTCGTTCTTCAGACAGACGCTTCCAGCTCTGGACTTGGATCTGTTTTATTCCAGGAGATTGAGGGTGTAGAGCATCCTATCGCCTATTATTCGCGTCTTTTCTCCAAAGCCGAGAGGAATTATAGTACAACCGAGAGAGAACTCCTCGCGGTTCTCGATTCAATTAAACATTTCCGAGGTTACCTCGATGGTGTTAATTTCACGATTATTACGGACCATATCGCTTTAAAGTGGCTTCTTACGCTCGATAATCCATCTGGTCGTTTAGCTCGTTGGGCTACGGTTATTTCACAATTTAATTTTAAAATCGTCCACAGAAAAGGTGTTTTAAACGTTGTTCCGGACGCTCTTTCGCGTGCCCAGGTCGGTTTGATATCATTTAATCGTGGCAGTAGTCCTACTACGGATCCATGGTATGAACGGATTTATAATGGTGTCCAACATTCTCCTCAGATGTTTCCCGCCTATTGTATTCGTGACGGTGTTTTACTTCGGAAAATGTCCATTGATAATCCATTAAGAAGTAATCCTTGGCGCATCGTTTTACCATCTGTTAAGGTTAGAGAAGCTGTTCTTGAGTTGCATGATGGATTTCCTAATGTTCATCCAGGTGTCATGAAGACCTATTCAAAAGCAAGGGAATTATATTATTGGCCTTCGATGTATCGTACCATCACTTCCATTTTAGCTGAATGTCAGACTTGCAAGGCTTATAAGATAGCAAACTGTACTCCGCATGGTCTTAGGCTTTACCCTAGGTCAGTAAACGCTCCGTTAGATTTGCTTTCGATCGATTTGATAGGTCCTTTGCCACCCGCTTATTATGGTTTCCGTTACATTTTGACGATGGTCGACGTGTTCACTAAATACGTTTGGCTTGTCCCGCTTAAGGTCGTTAACGCTGGTAATATCGCCAGAGCTCTTGAGTCCGAAGTTTTTTTGCGCTACGGTACTCCTTTGAATGTTTTGTGCGATAATGCAACAGTTTTTCGTAGCTCCGAGTTTTCTACGTTTCTTTCTGGTTACCATATCCCCGGTCCAATATTTACTCCGTATTATTCTCCTCAGGCTAACGTCGTTGAAAGATATAATCAGAGTGTGATTACCACTCTAAGTATTCTCGTGGAAAATGATAACCGCAGTTGGGCAAAGGTGCTTTCAAAAGTTGCCTTGTACCTTAACTCATGTGTCAACCTTGCTACGTCATATACTCCGAACTTCTTAATGTATGGACGCGAGGTCGTTTCAGTACGCGAGCGTAACAATATCCAGACTGTGGACCCAGGCTTGGTGCACAGTCGGGATGAACGCGCAACGTGTCTCGAGACGCTCCAAGAAGTCTATGCCAAAGTTTCGGATGCACTTGTTTTAGGGTTCCAGCGGAATGCTAGGAATTTTAATCGGAATAGAATTCAACCTCTGTATAGATCCGGCGACATCGTTTGGCGGAGGAATTTCGCTCGGTCAGGACAGGACGAGTTTCGTGGAGGGAAATTCGCTCCACGGTTTGTCAAGTGTAGGGTTGTTAGCGTCGTATCTCCTCAAGTGTTAGAGTTGGCCGACGTTGATTCTCGGCATGTCGGTGTATACCATGTCAAGGACGTGTTAAAGTAGGAAGTAGTTAAAAAGTTTTTTTAATAGGTCGTGGATGGTTCCATGCTCTGCATGATCATATCCATTTCGTTTTTATGTTCGCTTATATTTTTTTTTTCTTTTCTCTCTAAATTTTAAAAGGTCTTTGTCACCACGATGCACCTAACATTGGTCATTTTTGGTCATATATTTTGGTCTTTTTGTTTTGGTCACCTTTTTTTGGATTTCTCTAAATTTTAAAAGGTCTTTGTCACCACGATGCACCTAACATTGGTAATTTTTGGTCATTTATTTTGGTCTTTTTGTTTTGGTCACCTTTTTTTGGTCTTATCTAAATTTTAAAAGGTCTTTGTCACCACGATGCACCTAACTTTGGTCATTTCTTTTGGTCTTCTTGTTTCAGTCACCTTTTTTAAGGTTGCCTTATTTTTTCATTTTTCTAAATTTTAAAAGGTCTTTGTCACCACGATGAACTTTGGTCATTTTTGGTCATTTCTTTTGGTCATTATCGTTTTGGTCTTTTCCAGAAATATTAATGTACTCGTTTTTTCTTTGAGTGTACTACTTAATTTTTTTGGTCTGATCCAAAATATGTTTGGTCACCCTTTTTTTTGGTCTGGTCCAAAATATTGGTGGATTCCTTTTTTCTTCGGTCACCCTTTTTTTGATCGGGTCCAAAATATTGGTGTACTCGTTTTTTCTTTGGTCACCCTTTTTTTGGTCTGGTCCAAAAAATTGGTGTACTCGTTTTTTTCTTATCGTTTTGGTCTTTTCCAAGAATATTTGTGTATTCGTTTTTTCTTTGAGTATACTAATTTTTTTTGGTCTGATCCAAAATATGTTTGGTCACCCTTTTTTTTGGTCTGGTCCAAAATATTGGTGTACCTACTCGTTTTTCCTAGGATGACTGTACCTAGTGTTTCCAGTACGAGTGTAAGTACTTCATTTTTTCCCAGTACGGAGTAACTTCCGTACTATGTTCGCGGCGTTTTGCGTTCCAATTTTGAATTTGGTCGGCCGTTTGTGCTTCATTTGTTTGTTTTGCATACTACGCATTTCGCGCGGTTTTGCTTGCGGAATTATTTATCGTCGTTTCGACTTATATTGGTCTTATCTGACGGTTCGATTCGGTTTTTAACCGGAACCTTGTTCCTTGGGGTTCCGTACTTTCACGATATGTTCGAGGTTTGTGGTTTGTCGTCGTTTTTTTTGTCGATGGTGAGCTGCTTCCTCTCACTCTGTTCTCCGAACACTTTTTTCTGCGAGCTAGCGAAATCATTTTCTTGGTAGTGGTGCCGTTGTTGCCTTCTGCTAGCTCATTAGGCGATTTACGCTTGCGGACTTACGTTTCGTTGGCTGTGTAGTCTGTAGCATTTTGCGTATTTTTTTGATTTAAAATCTGTATATAGAGGTAATTGTCTGCACTTTATGTTACGGTTTAGTTACGTTGGTGGTCTTGAGTCCGGTTGTCCGTACGTTTCCTCCCTGTTCGGACAATTGGTGATCCCTCGGCCGTTCCTGTTGGGTTGTGGTCTTGACACCAGTCGGCACTTCGCCTTTTTCTGCGTTTGCCTGTACGTTTTGGTTTAATCCCGCGGTTTTTTGGTATTTGTACGTTGTAGTAACGGTGTTCGAGGTTATTGACCTTGAATGTTTGATAACGTTTACCGCTATCTTGGTTCCCGGATTTGTTTTTTTTTTGTCAGATTGACAAAAACTGTAGTTTAAGGTACAGGTGTACCTTTCGGTGACTGACTCCTTTTACTTCCTACCTTGTTAGGGTTGTCACTTCTTAGATTGTGTAGGGTTATCACTTCTTAGATCATTTAGGGTTTTCACTTCTTAGATTGCTAGGGTTGTCGCACACCATTTAATTTACTGTATGGTTGTAAATTTTTTTTTTTTCTTCTCCTTTGTCTAGAAGGGGGATGATAAAAGACTAGATGGTAACATTTCTATAATTATTTCCAAAACTGAAAATTGCTACTTGGTCGTTCAGGTATATTTCACCTAGTGGTTTGTAAATAAATAAATATCAAACCTCACTCAAATTGGCCTAGTCCCAAACTAAGCTGTAGGTTTTTAATATGGATACTTACAACGATAAATATACTTATCTTGAGAAATACATCCCTGAATAAAATAGAAAACACCCAAGACTCAGGAAAAGATACGCGCGCTCATAAAAACAAACATTTGCTCATATCGGGAATCGAAACCAGGACCGCTAGGTTCGTAGGCAGGGTCACTAATAAGCTAAACGTACTGTGATGTTTGGATGTTTGTTACTTAATCATGCTTAAACCACTGATCGGGGTGAAACTTGACACACATGTAGGTTAGGTCCTGGAGTAGGACAAAGGTTACTTTTCTCCCGAAAAATGGTCAGTTCTCGAGGGAATAGTGGTAAACGACTTCTACGTGGACGGAGTCGGGGGAAAATGCTAGTACTAACTAAAGCACCCTAACTACGAGCCAGGATAGTACTTGAGCTAAGCTTCATTGCTTTTGACATGTTTTAACTCTGGCGCTATTACTGTCAAGTAAATAAAAGTTATAATAACGTGGACAATACGTTGTCAGTTAGGTTAAGCCCGAGTAGAACAGAACTCCTAGTACTCTTCTAATCTGCTGAACTAATATGAAAACAAAATTTAAACTGAAAACAAATGCCAAAATAAAACCTTGACGAGATAATAGGAAAGCCTGAGTTAGGAAGTGATTAAATTAAATACGTATTAATTCACTATTCTCCGAGTTCTGTGATTCCGCGGCAAACTTTACGAATTTCCGACAAAGCGGGGAAAAATAATTGAATTAGTTGACAACTCTATGAAAGTTGCTACTTGGGGTATGTAGATTTATGCTATGTTTCTTGCAGATTCAACACATGTATTTTTGCCGTAGTAAGTAAATTATACAATTTAGACTAACGAATACATATACTCAATAATTATCAGGGCTTGGATTTTTAATCGCACGGTAAGATGAAAGAAAAATATGGAGACGATATTAAAATTAAAACTTTAGTCATACTCATACTCATACCCATTCATATTCTTAGTCCCGTCTTTTATATTTATCATGCTGTAACTTATTTCAAGTTAATTACGTATCTGGTTTTACCGACTATAGTATCGCGATAGGTTTATCAAGATTAATTTATTTACTTTGTTAAGATTTTGAATCACTTATTCCTGTAGCTACAAGGATGGATATTATAAACTAGGAGATTACATAATTTTCATATTATTTTTATTATTTGGCCCATAAAATAATAAACGTGGTGTGATATTCAACATTTTTATTTTTAATGTAATCTTTTTGTGTTTTTTAAACGAACGAATATGAGTAAAGTTTTAATTTAAATATCGAATTAAAATTTATTTCATCTTACCGTGCGATGAGAAATCCGAGCCCTGAAATGCGAAAGCAACTCTGTTTGATTCTGTGTTTGTTGCCTTTAAACGTCAATTCGACTGAAAAGATCTTAAAGAAATTGACAAGGAGGTTGATTGTATCCCAGGGAAAGCCCTAAAATACTTGTTGTCCCAGAAAAATTGTCAATTCCCGAGGAAATAGCGATAGACGACTTCTAAGCAGACGAAATCACAGGTAAAAGTTAGTTTATTATACGTTCTACATAGTATCCATTATATCTTAACGGTTGGCTATCACTCATCCCTTTTTCTTATACAAAGGCCCTAGGGGATAAGACGGATCTAGATTAGGTCCTTTACGACTGTGATATTTATTACTGTAGGTACCATTAAGGAAATTGATTTGCAGTTTATTTTCGCTACTTATCGTTTTTTTTGTTATAATACCATCTCATAGGTTTTTTAATAACATAATCGGTCCCTTTACTTTTAATGTTATTACAGAAATGTCAATAAATACTTTATATACTGCGATTTCAAACAAATAACTCTTTTTGTGTTTTAAATGAAAGCTATAAAATAGTTAAAAGTACTTTATAAATAACATTAACTTTCAGACCAACAAATGTCTAAAGTCATGCCATTGTGTCTTCTTTAGAAGAAATTGAATTTAAAGCTCCAATTTATTCAGTAATTAGACAATTACGAACAGAGGCAATTAAGTTTTAGAATACTGACAAAGTACGAAAATTAGCTTTCATTCTATTTATTATTTTACTAGGTAGAATTTGATATAATTGCTTACCGTTTTTAACGACTTGAGTAAGTAATGAATGAATTTATATTTTCCAATTTGGTTGCACGGATACAAGTCTGACGGAATTTAGACACATTTCAAAGACAGTTAACTGGTTCCTTTATCAAACTTGTGTATGAAAAGTCATTACTACATACACATACATAACATCACGAATTCATTCCTAGAGTGGGGTAGGCAGAGCTACAGAAATACCAACAACTCTAAAGACATGTCATGTTGATCATTAAGTAACCACATTTTGCACAAGTAGCATACTAAGGAACGAATTAACCGTCATTAATGGACTTTGAGTATAGAAAACAAGAAGAGTGCTGGTTTCCTATGCAGAAATAATTTAAAAGTTAGGATGTTTCCAAGGATGTTAAAGGTGTCGAAAAGGGCAATTTTTAACTCACCCGGAAATTAAGTCTCAACGACACGTTTCACTTTCCACCACGGATTTTATTTTTGGTGTTGTAATTTATAATTATATCGCATAGTCGTTAGGCGATGGGCTTGCAACCTGTCACTAATACATTGTTAATAATTTTAGCCTGATTGTGCAAAATATGGTTAAAAAATTATCAACAAGTCTTTTTAAAGTTGGTGGTATTTCTGTAGCTCTGCCTACCCCACTCTGGGAATATTGGCGTGATGTTAAGTCGCTTTATTATTAGTCAATATTATTCGATAGATGTAATATGGTATAGTACATTTTGACAATCAGAAATATTATATTTGCCTCTTTTCGTTTTTTTTTTAAAACAATATTTCTGCTTTTAGTTTAGCGGATGTGAAAGCATGAATCACTTACCGTATATCATACACACGAACAGAAGCAAGGCATTCAGGATGCATGAATGCCTCCTTATCCTCTTCAGACTCCCGGCCATTTTGAAATTATTTATCACTTTTACTAATTAAATTTTAATTTGACACTTGTCATTGTCACTAAATAGTCAACACTCGAACTACTACTTTTAGAATTAACTACTATTTTCACTACAACTAGCTCCTAATTAATTACTAAAGTGAGCCCAACGGCGTGTCACAACTCATCCTCATTTACAATGTACCTGCTTCCACTAAATCTGTCAACATTTCTACCAGTCCATAATTAACCCGTTGACTAATAACACAACGACACTTATCAGGCTTTAAAACGAATGCCCCGTCATATATATCGAATTCCTACACTAAGTTCCTGAGCTATTTTTATTTTATCTCAAAATAAGGGATCGCTTCACATAAATCGTTCCTTAGAGTCAGTTTCAACTGAAGCACGGCGTGGATTATTTTGTAAAGCATAATGTTGGCGCTAAAATATACCCGAAATCTCCGTCGTACTCCAAGATAAATCTCTCTTTAATCCTAGCTCGTAACTTTAAAAGAAAACTCGCTTCGGCACGCTCTTTCGTTCAAGATTTACGGGTAGGTATAAATGGCGATACCACTGTTTTATACTGACTCATATAACTTTCCGAGCACCTTGTCCGTCACTGGGCACGAGTAGTCGCAATCGAGAATCGTATCTCGACATCGCAGCGCGCGCGTCCTACTGCCGCGACCGGACGAAAAGCACTGACTTACATAAGGGATTTGGCTCGCGTCAGCTGAGGATCTGCGTGATAGGGATGCAAGATAATTTTCGTAGGGGTTGCAGGCTGAGTGGTGCAAACAGAGAGAGAGGGAAGAGATTTCGCATTCAGCGTAGATCACAAACGTACCGCTGAAATCTTGTGTGAAGAAGCAATTAAAGTGTTACATTTATCTGAAAGAGATACGTTTTCCTCGTAACGTTGAAGTTAATCTTTTAATGAGAGTTTAATCTAGTGGTTAATGAAACTCATGGGCGTATGATCACAAAGAGGTTTTGTTCAGTTTCTAGCAGTTATATTGAAGTTACCGATTTTAAATGTCTGAGAAGTTTATCGAATTGAAAGTTCATTCCTCGCTGAGCGGTGAGATTAGTTTTATTGTTCTCGCATCAAGTATGATTCTATTTTACGTGCATTTTTGCCCAGTCCGAGATCTTTGCACTTTCTGCTACCTTGGTCACTATGAAGTTATTTCAGTTAAAATCAACATGTTTTATTTGATAGAAAGATTTTATTGCAGCCTTTTTATTGTAAATGTCTACCTATGGGTTTCTGATCCATCTGCCATGCTCTGACCATGGCATAAAATAACATGGATTATATTTAAATAATAGTTTTTTTTATATAGATTTATCCGTAACAACCAAACCAATTTGCAACACATAGATACATGTTTTTTATGCATTTATTTGATTGGTTCAAACTAGTTTTATGCACGTAATCCCGCAGGGAACAAAAAATAAAAATGAAGTCGAATAGTAAAAAACATTGCAATAAAACGATAAAAAATTGACGGAACTATTTTTTTGTATTTCTATTTTTTTCCTACTTTTACTTTTTGTGTTCTGATATTTTAGCATAGGAATGAGGTTTTGGTAAATTCTATTTTTACAAGCTTTTATTGAATTTGCATAGGGCTGAGATTGTACATGGTAATAACGATATCGTCTTTGACGTGTGATGCCATAAAAAGTACTGTCGGCAACAAAGGCTTGTCTCAAAAAAGAATTTTATGGTTAGGTTATTTTACGTAATTGTGTTGCGCATTGGCCAGTTTATTGATGTTTAACCAAGGAAGGGAAGAAAAATAGACCAATACTATAATTTTGCTGTGAAATGATACTCCAAGAACTCTGCATCAAGCAGCTTTTATCATCTATTCTAAAATCTCGCATTGAGCGACTTGTGGTCCAAGGAAAAGTTGAAGGCACCACAGACCAAATTTAAGCTGCTATAGATAGCTCTGGCAGCTGTCAGAGAGTAGTGGTGGCGAGTTATGAGGCTTGCCACCAGCGCCTGATATGACGGTCATCATATCAGGCGCTGGTGGCGACCACTTTTTTATGAGTGAAAACAACGGAGAAGAAAATATTTTTACCTATCTGTAAAGTAGAGACGATGCTATCATGATTAAAAAATACTAAGATTTATAATATATTTTTTTTAGTTTCTTTATTTAAACTTTTTTCCACAACATAAACTTGATGCCTTGCAGTACTCTCTATCAGTCAACCAATGGGCCAAACAGAAGCAGTATAGGTTGGTCCAGAGAAGGAAAAAATTAAAACAAAATATTAGTCACAATTAAACTACTAATTAAAAAGATATAAAAAGGCATTTTCAGACAACTACAAAACGATTATGTATTAGTATTAATTTGGTGAAATGAGTTTAAATCCTAGGAATATAGGAAGGCACTAAAACTTTATTCAGCAACACTATTTTCTAATTAAAATATACATTTTTTTTGTAGATAACTAAGATTCCTCCAACGAGACGATACCGGAATATTAAGTTGCACAGCAATTGGACGGTTCAATTCCAATTAATTTAATTAATTAACGACTCTTAATTGTGTTCCAATATCAAAACCGGGACGTTTGGATGTTTGATCAGATTATTTTACAAGTATTTTATTTTATTAGGGCTTGTAGTACTGTTAGGCGATGGGCTTGCAATCTGTCACTTATATTACACTGGTAAACATCTTATCCTGATTGTGCAAAATGTGGTTACAAAATCAGCCTACTGGGCTGGAATTCTACAAGGTAATAACGATATCCTTTTTGACCTGATTCCGTATTGTCAACGTTTTGATAACTCTTATGTCATTTACAATAATGGCGACTGTGACATAAACGATTCTAAAACACGTCAAACGCGATATCGTTATAACGCTGTTAAATAGAGGCCCTGGAGAGTAAAATATGTTCCGTAGGGTAGAAGTCACTTACTTATAAAGGTCAGAGGGAGTATATTTCCCACATTTTTATGCCACAAAAACGAATATCATAAAAACAGAAAATGGTGTTTTTTATTCTTTGCCCCTATAAAAAATACAAGTACATTTTTTAAACCTTAATATTAATTCTAACACCAGGACCAATTAACAGTTAAAGTTTGGTCACAATACTCTTAACCCTTAATTGAATATAAGGTGTATATTTCTCACGCACATATTTTGGTGATCTAATCTGTCCTTAGGTGGCTAGCTCCCGCAATATGTCAAATTTAAAAACAATATGAATTTATATGCTCAAAACGAAATACATAAATCAAAACGCAAAAAAATACTTCATGGATTCCAGTTAATTCGTTTTTTTACAATTTCTGAGAACATTTTACCATTCTTCTTTTTTGGTGCTCCACTCTTATCAGAGTAGTCGTGGCCGTCACGTTGATTTTGTGACCCGCTTCACAATGCGACGCCAATCTTCGCGAACTGCCGCCCTCCTGGTACATTCGTGTAACGGCGTTTACGGCGTTTTTTATTTGGTCCGTTAACCACATCGGCGATCTTCCACGTGGCCTAGTGCCCTCGGCCTTGCCTTGTACTACCAGCCGTTCAATAGATTCGCATCCGTGCCACGATACGTGCCCAAAGAAAGTGAGAATACGAGCTTTTACTGTGTTTGATAGCCTCTGCTTGATGTCTAGCTCACGACATATGGACTCATTGGTTCGGAATTGCGTCCACGATGTACCGAGCATTCTCCTCCACACCACATCTCCAGAGCATCAATTTGTTTCTTTTCACTTTCTCGCAGGGCCCATGCCTCGGCAGCATAAAGAAATATGGGAAACACGAGAGCCTTAACAAGTTATGTTTTGGTGGTCTTGGTAATGTTCCGATCCTTCCATATTTTCTTCAACTTATCTGGGTCATACACACTCTTAAAAACAAAAGTTGTCTCTCCTTTGCATAAAAATTATGTTTTTATATGATAGATCTAAAGCAGTCCTGACGGTGTTTTTGCGGGAATGGGCTAAGCCAGAAATTTAGGTCTTAAAAACGTTAACTTTCGGTGTTTCCATCAATGGCCGATCTGGACATCGCCATGCGCCTCTTGATTTCGTCTATGCAGCCTCCTTTATTTATTATCAGTGCTCTGAGATAGATGTATGATTATACAACCTCACAATTTGCTATTCGTGTGACTTCTGGCGTGTTGCTGCTCTCATGATCAACAATCATCACCTTGGTCTTGCTGCGATTTATTTTGAGACACTATCAAGACTGACACGTTCCATTCTCTGAAGGAACTTCTCCATACGCTCAACACTACTTGGAAAAAGCGTGGTGTCGTCTGCGTACCGCAGGTTTCAAATTGTTCTGCCTCCGATGGTGACACCGTCATCCCAGCTTTCGAGAGCAATCCTCATTATTAGCTCTGTGTGGTATTAAAGAGCAGTGGAGAAATGATACATCCATGTCGAACTCCCGCACTGGGATGAAAATTTCTGGATAGGACCTCGTCTGCTCTTACTGAGGCTGTCCCGTTTTTGTAAAGGTGTTGAAGCAGTGAGTGTACTCCAGAGTTTCGGCCATTTCACGGAGTCAAATGCCTTCGAAAAATCACAAAGCAGATGTACCTATATAGACTTGTTGGATTCCCGAGATTTCTCGATTATCTGGCGTACGGGTGCCTTTCTCCTTCATGAAGCCAGCCTGCTCAGGTAATAATTCGTTAGATAGGTACGATTTCAGGCGCTTATTCACAATGTGCAGAAGTATTTCGCTTGCGTGCGGAATTAGTGTGATTAGGCGTTACTTTCAAGTCTTCATCATCATTATTCGTCAGCTTGAAATTGTCAATGCTGCTCCCATTTAACGACGTTGACCATTAAAAATGTTAAACTTGCTTATATTTTTTCATTTTATGTTCAACTAAAAGTTAAGTAAAAAATAAATAAATATAAATACCAAAACATAAACACATGAGATTAGCTCCACACGCTTCCGTCAAGTCCATTAAAAATAAAAAAAAAAAATTAAATAAAGTTCTAAAATATATTTAAAAAAATTGTAACTACGTAGTTACGAGTAAGGCTGATTGGTTACGAGAATTTCAGCTTAACGCGAAGCGATTTTTTGCCTTCAGCTTTGCGTTGGGATTTATAAACAAGTAAGGATATAATTTTCAACCATAAAAACTAAGAATCAGGCGGTATATCTCTCGTTAAAAGATTTTACTTCATTACCTTATAAAGGAAAAAGAACTGAAACCAAACCTTAAGGAGGGCTACATTAGGGTGAGATAATGGTACCAGTGTTAGATACTTTAAATAAATTAACCGTTGTAAAATAGTTTTATCAACCCTTATATCTTCTTTAAAACTGAGACAAGGTGTCCAAAATGGTCCTTGTCCATAACTGTTAACTGGTCGGCCTTATAAGTACTGCAAATTTTAATACTTTGTCAGTTTAACGTCACGTTTGATCTCCTGCACTAATCTGACAAAGGCGTTAAAGAGACAAGGTACAAAGATCAGCAGCTGCCTATAACCGACTGCTAACTCTACTTTATTTTTGAATGGTTACTTTAGGATCTAAGTATTCATTCTATCTTTCCAAATGATTCCCTAATACGTTGATGTATTCTATTCAGCGTACCTAACGCCTGAATCAATATTATTCAGATGACCCTCGTGCCCTTTCCCTGTAAATATTTACCTTTCATTTTAGGAGCTCTTAAGCTAAGGTAATTCCTAATTAATTTTATGCTAAGTCTGGGATTAGTTTGACCTTTTTGCAAATGAGGAGCGTGCCTATGTCAAACGCGTCTGATTGTTTGCAGCAGAAGTGATTTTTTAATTGTTTTAGACGTCGATTAATATTATAATCCAAAACAACATACACCTTTTTTAGGGTTCCGTACTCAACAAAGACCCAGAGGTTTTACCCAGAGACCGTTGGTACTAAAAAGCTTCAATTTAGAGTGATCGAACCAGTAATGAACAAGGTCCAATGACGAACACTTGGCTCTTATTTTACAGGAGATAAAGGTTATTAATTTGTTTTGCAACAATCAATTTATAACCTTACGATCTTTGAATTAAGAGTAGTGTCCATTATTGGTGCCTGTCAGCTTAAAGTGTCCAACACTGGTGCTATCACCCTAGCATAATTATACGTTTAAATTGGGATATCCTAATATATTATATGACTCCTAGTTTTTTTTTCGATAAAATAGACTAATTAAAAATCGTAGGGTTGTATTTAAATAACTATACTAATTTATTTTTATTTTTCAGGAATATTGCGTTATGATGTCACTTAACTACAAAATTGGTTTGATTGAGATATGCTTTAAAACTATTTCAGAATTCATTTAAAACGTTATTAATATTTTTTTTGCCTGGCAGCACTGTGCGTTTTTGTAATATCACGTCAAATATCAATGTCAAACTAGCCTACGGGAGGAGGGTCCAAAACGGACTAATAATATATTTTTTTAAAAGATCTTCACTGTCATGTTTATATACAATTAAAAATTGTCATGAGTATAATAAGCGTTAAAATAAAACGGAAATAAGTAAGACAAAATTCGATGTACACTATTTGTATATTACTGCATTTCGGACTCATATAATATTCAGTACTATGGTTGGTCACAGATGAGATACAACTTACCAATCAAGATTGTGACGTCACGACATTAGAAATAATTGCAAATTGCAAATGATAAATTAAAAATAGCTTTTTAATGCTAATTTTGTAAAATAAATAACAGAGAATGGATCAACTCTTATTCTGGAAATTGCTTTTTGAATCACCATACATAATAAAATTATGGGAAAACCCAATTACGCCGACAAAATTGTAAACCACCACGTTAAAAAAAGCCGTTTTTAAGAAAATAATTTTGTGTGTTGATTAACTTTTATTATCTATCTTCTTCTTTACATACTATGAAACAAAGTCATTTTTCGCGTCTGTCTGTCTGCTTGTCTATATGTCTGCTAATTTCGTGGTTTTCACCATCAGTTACATTCTTTTTCACGAAAGGGTGTCATGTATAATAAATTCTGGTTAATGTACGAGTGTTACAAAAGGCTCACATAAACTGAATTGAAGCGAGGGCGGGTCGCTAGTTGGTAATATTTTGGAGTTGTTTGTTACGTAGGATGCATGCTACATCATAAATAAATAATACGGAACCCTAAAAAAAACACAGTTCAATGTCACACAAATCGACCTAGTCCCAAACTAAGATCTAAGCTTGTACTAGGGGTACGACAACGACAAACTTACTTAGAAATATACATACACTTCAACACATAGAAAACATCCACGACTCAGCAACAAATACTAGTGCTCGTCACACAAATATCTGCCCTTACCGGGACCGCTAGCTTCGTAGGCAGGGTCACTACCAACTAGACCAACGTGTCGTGCATTGTAGGATTAAAGTTTCAACGGAGAGACAGTTTTAAATCGATTGTAGTACCGAACAGATAAACTGACTAAGTGTACAGATTTTTTTTTATTTATCATCTTTATTTCCATGCACCTTTATTAAATATATTATTACGGGGGATCACAACTCCGAAATGATGAGATGGAAGACTTAATTTTTTTGATATCGCATATACTCGTGCATTAACTCTAATCTAACTTACGTGTAGCAAATTAAATTATTTAAATTATCTAAAATAGCTCCAGCATAACATTCGAAAAATTAAAACATGAAATTCAAAACATATTCTTTAAAAAAATATGAATTTGCAGGTTTTTATGGTTATGAATACCGCTGTTATAATAACAGTGAAAATATAGTTTCCAACTACGAGCACGGGTTCACAAACGTACAAAGCTATTAAAGAGTAATTAGTAGACGCCGGTTATCCCGGAACTATATCCGTCAGTAGCCGGTTTCATTAATTTAGAGTACTTAAGTTTTCGTGCTCTAATGCCATTTTTGTTTTCGAGTCTTGGTTATTTTCTATGTAATTGCATAAATAAGTAAGTGTCCATAAGTACTTAATATTATAAATGTGAAAGTAACTCGCATGATCCTCTGAACCAACCGATTTCGATGAAATTAGGTACGGAGATAGTTTGAGTCACAGGGAAGGACATACGGTACCTATATATAAATCCGCGTAGTAGACCTTAATGGCTTTATTCTCGGAAATTATTAAGATTTTAGGAAAATATTATGCGTCAAACTATAATTAGGATAATTTAGTTGTGGTATATAGAAACTTGGGCAAAATCCTTCCGGATCGCTATCACCATCTCATCCTTTAACCTTCAGTTAAGCAGCAGTATTCGTATCGTTGTATTTACTACCATACCACTCCGGTTTACCGGAGTAATTACTACCATTCCGGTTTAGTCGTCAGGGTCTGCAATGCATGTGTTAAGATTGTAGTCTCAAGAATGCAAATGTTTATTGGTCACAAATCACACTTGTCATTAGGGTCGCCACCCTGGGTGCTATATTGTCTTCTCCATGGTATAAAAAACAGGGCAAGAGCGTATTGAACCATGCTCAGTGTAGGGTTCCGAGGCCGTTAAGTACTACAAACATAAAATAAGTACCTAATAGCTCATTTTCAGTTTCAAAGCCCATCTGCTTTAAAAGTAACGCAATACTTTGCGTAACCAACTGGAATGCTCTTCCAAACTTTTTTATATTTTAAGAGACTAGCATAATATCTGTAGTGAAACGGAACACAAACACCGTGAAAGCCCAATATTCATTATAACTAATACAGTTTATAGGTTAAAAGCAAATTTGGAAGCAATCGGACCCAATTTGGGCAACTTCAAACGGTTCTTAAAGACAAATTTCTCAACTCATCGCCGCCCGACCGGACAAAAGAAAAGTTTTTTATTGGCGGAAGTAATGCGCTTAAAAGGGACTCTAAACACTGATTTCGATTTGATTTAGGATCGTACAGATTAAACAACCGAATCCTTAATAAACGGTTAACAGAATTGAATCTTAAGGTAATAGAGTTAAAGCTCGAGTTCAGTTCGTACGGAAGTAAAAATATAAATAGCCGGTACAAAAGGAGGGAGACGGATTTATAATTAACTGCAATCAACACTGACGTATTGAATTTCAAGCATTCTGTACAGTGACAGACGTAAATCTTAAAGCAATTATTTAATTTTACGAGTAATATCATTAAAAGTTAAATTTTTTGTCGAAGGTTTTTTACAAATACGCTAATTTGTGGCATTGTAACAATGTACTTCTAGTAGAATAATTAGGTAAAACAAAACGGAAATTACTTCGCAAGAAATTAAATTACATCGCCAGAAAAAGTAACATTGGCAAAATACAGAAACTTATTTTTTTATCTTAAATTTATTTATATAAAATGTTTATTAATATTGTTAAAAATAGTTAGCTGACATGATTTTGGTAGCATTAGTTTGCTAACATTTTTTAACCGAATAACGAAAATGCCACCAATTACTGACCGGAAAGAACGTCGTATTTTGCAAAAAATGTACTAAAACGTTTATGTGTTGTAATAAAACGCAGTACTTCCTGAATACCATTCAATTGCATAAGGTAATCGTTGTAACTCCACTGAACTGATCCCGATGTATGTATTTCGAATTCTAAAGAAAGACTCTTTTCGTTCCGGAAATTGTGCAGTTCCCGAGAAAATGGCGACAGACGGAATCTACAAAAACTAAATCGAGAGCAATGGCTCATACATTTATAAAGTTAACGTACGATAAAATTTGCTGTTAATCTTTATAACAATATAGTTGATTCTAAATAGTATTTGCGATTGCTTTTCTTTAAGCATATTTTTTTTGGATCGCATAAAGACAAAAAAAAAGATTGAGAAAAATATATTGCCTAATAGTGAATAATGCGTATAAATTTAAGGTTTTTGAAGGTAACTTGTGTGTTATAGTCACAATCTAACTAACATTTTAACCTGATCAACAAAGTAATTCTAAGGTTAAGAGTGAGGTTGGTTAAATATAATTTCACATTTTGCACCCGATCTGATAAGATAGTGAGGGATTTTTCGTACTTAAATTTTAATTAACCTTGTGCAAGGGTATGTCTGGATCGCTACCACCACCATCCTTTAACCTACAGCTAGGCTGTAGTGTTTAGATTGTTGGGTTCCAGTGTGGGGATAAGATAATTAGTGAAGTTACTAGCATACAGGCATTCCATCTTGGTCCTTAGGGTGGGTAACGCATTTGCGGTCTTAGGATTGCGGTCTGGGTCACAGATCCCACTTACTGGTTTATCTATTCAATGTTTTAAAAAATATTTTTTTTCAATTATTATAAAGATAAACACAATGCGACTTACTGTTGGATATTTTACTATTTCGGTAAAAGTTTAAAAGGATCGGGTTTTGGTTAAAAATACTGTCTTAAATTTTAAATTAAACTTATATTATCTTTGGTAAATTAATATTTATTTCACTTTTTTGGAGATTTTTTTTTATTTTTTACTTTTTAGTGATTATGAAATGTTTAAATGTTGACCTTACCTCCTTTTATCACTAAGCTTAATATGTTGCAAATAATAATATTGCAGTTAAAAGTGTTTTTGTGTATACTTCAAAAACAAAAACAGAACTTATCATGAAAAATTTCTTGTAATTATTTATGTCCAATTAAGTGTTTACATACATACATACATCGTGAACACTGAACTGCACGCTTGAATTAATGCATAAAAATATTTTCCAACACAACAAGTTCTCCGATAAATAAAGAGTTCGTAAGACTTCCCCGCGCGACTGTGCCGGTTCCGCGACAGATGTTAACATACGTTGTTTGTTTTCTTACTTTAAGAGATATGTTTGTTATTTTTTCCTTGCAAGGGAAGGCCCCTTCCATTTTATTTACGTCACGAGAAATTAACTGTCGCCTTCGCATTCTTCGACATAGATAAAATTTCTTAATAGTCCCTTGCTTTTTTAAAATTAGGTTAGCATTAAAGTGTCGAATTTATTTGATTAGTACGTCTAAATTATGACCTTTTTGTATGTTTATGAGTCACTTGTGATAAATCACGTGTTTTCATCTTCCATTTGATCTCTCTGGCGTTTGAGCTTGTTTTTAGTTAATTTATGTCTTTTTTTATTGTTTGTTTCAACTTAAACATTGTGTATTTTCCAAATATAAACTGAAAATAAAGTATCCGATCCCGGGCTTTGCTAATTCTGTTTGTTTAAGGGATCGAGATTGCTTTTAGATGATTCTTGGAAGTGAGGAATATATATTGTCTTAGCGCTTGCAAGTCTTGATACATCTTTCCGTTTATCTTTTTTTTTCTGAGTCAAGCTGCTGCGATACTTTTTAACTTCATGAACATTGAGCAATACGTGAAAAACTGAAGAAAAGGACCTGTTGTGTGTAGTTGTGTACAAAAACAATATGTGATTCTACTACAAAGGGTCATTTACTTACGTTTTTTACCTATAACATTGATAAATAGGCAAAAACATGGAATAAAAACAATAATAATTTAACATGTTTAAGAGCCGATTTGTTTTTAAGATGTTATTTTACAATTTGGTCGGCGTTATTTTAGTTTGTAACTTTCCCAAATTACAGCTTTTAGTTTGAGCTATAATTCTTTTGCAACGTTTTTATTTTTATTTTTATTTTACAATTAGTTTTGCTTAATGTACACTTTGTCATTTTTTCATTTTTTCTTTTTACACTGACGATCTTATTGTGAATTAGTTATAACTATGCGACATAATATAATGTTTGGATAAACCTACCTAGTTTGACTTCGGAACCCTAAAAAGGCGGCACTTTTAAATTTACGTAATAATATTAATTTTAAAACACATGTCAGTTTCTTTTAATAATCAACATTTAAATTAATTTAACATACATCATTTTAACATTTTTATATAATTTTAAAGTAAGTAGTTCTTTTATTTGCAAAGTCTAGCATGAAATATGTTATTCAATCCATTTGGCTACAAAATGTAAACAGAGCAATAGAAACTCACAAGTCGTTTCCATACGTGTTTGTTTGTTTACCTCATAGATCCAAACAATTTATTGTTTTCAACATTCACAATATAACAGACTAAGTAATTTTATTACGAGTACAATAAAAATGGGAGTTGAGACGTACTTTTAAATTTACTGGTGACAATACAACCATCATTCAAAAAAAAAAAAAAGCAAATGTCTTTTTAACACTTTTGTTCATGATCATTCGTTTTAAATTTAAAAATAATTAAAGACGCAAAAATTATTTTTTGAGTCTTTAATTATTAAAATCATCCTAAATTTTCATGACCCAATAGATCTGATGGAAAATAATTTAATCATATGTTCCACTAATTATATGGGTAATAAACAACATCAACAAACAGATCACAGGACATTGTCACACAAA
Organism: Acleris holmiana; assembly: GCA_949316455.1. NCBI lineage: Eukaryota > Metazoa > Arthropoda > Insecta > Lepidoptera > Tortricidae > Acleris > Acleris holmiana. The sequence goes on along the minus strand of OX438771.1, from coordinate 6,644,798 downwards.
TTAACCTAGTCCCAAACTAAGCTCTAGGCTTGTACTATGGGTACTAGACAACGATTAACTTACTTATAGAGAGAAATATATACTTAAATACGTAGAAATCATCCAAGACTCAGGTATAAATACTTGTGCTCATCACACAAATATTTGCCCTTACCGGGATTTGAACCCGTAGATAGGCTAGCGTGTCGTCCAAAACAAAACATACAATTTATTTATTGAAACTAAACGTACCAAAGGCAGTTTTATTGGCTTCAAACTGTAGTGCATCCAGTAATAGGCCAAAAAAAAACAATCAAAAATAATAATTTATAAACTTTTAATAGTTTTCTTTATAATGCAGAAACGATAAGTGACAATAAATTTAGATCATAACAAATCCAACGAGATAAAAATCAATAAATCACTACAAACAAAAACTACAAAAGCGAGGGGAACTTTAAAAATTACTCCATTTTGACGGAACCCGTCGGCTTGGAGATGTTTATTTTAGAACGGTACGGATTTAGTGTAATTTGTCGAGATCCGAGGGGAGAAAGGTCAGGCTATTCCGGTCCGGACACAAGTCATGTCAAATTACAACTGGCATAAACGTTTAATAACAAATAAAAGGGAGACATTCAACTTTTAGTTCAAGTTTTTATGCCTGTCGAGTTTAATAAGTAAAATGTAATGTAGTCTGATGTTGAAAAATATTGCATAGTAATAGATGTAAAGCAATAATATAAAATTCTAACACGCTCTTCTGCCTCCAGTAATAAAGACGTCCCACTTATATTACAAATGCGAAAGTTTGTAAAAATGGATGTATGGATGTTTATTACTCTATCACGCTGCATTGGCTGGACTGATTTGGATGAAATTTAGAATGAAAGTAGCTTATAGCCTAAACTAACACATAGGCTAATTTTTATCCTGGAACATTTTTAAGTTTGCGAGGGAATAACGATAATCGAAATAACTTGGACGAAGTCGCGGGCAGAAGCTAGTAATAACATATAATTATTTGCAAAGTATTTTGAAATGGATTACCCGTATAATCCTATCCTAACCTCCTTAATATTATGAACGTCAAATTTTTGATGGATGGATGTTTGTTAATCAATCACGCCAGAACCAGAACCAGATGAAATCTAGCATACAAATTGATAATAGTCTGGAATAGGACATGGGCAATTTTTTTATATACATAATATAGGGCTCTACACAATGGTCCTGAAATATTTAAAGTTTCAGAAAAAAAAGCGTTTGCCCAAATTATATTTCTGGGAAATGAATCAGTTTGGGAAACGTTTTTGTGCGAAACGGCAGTGTACCAATAACATCACACCTTCATTCCCAGAGTGGGGTAGGCAGAGCTACAGAAATACCAACAACTCTAAGACTTCTTGGTAATCATATTTCACGCAAGCAGGCTAAGATGTTTACCAGTGTACTAGTGCCAGGTTCAAGCTCATCGCCTAACAGTACTACAAGCCCTTTTTCCCTTAGTCGCTTCTTATGACATCCACGGGAAGACATAGAGTGGCACTATTCCAACCCGGCAAATACACGGCATCTAATACGGAGGCTAATTTTTATCCCAATAAATTGGACTGTTTTCGAGGGAATAGTGATGAACGATTTCAACGCGGACATTCCCATTCATTCCCAGAGTGAGGTAGGCAGAGCTACCAGAAATACCAACAAATCTAAAAAGACTTATTTTTTATTTTTAAAGAAAGTAAAATTATCTTTATTCTCATTTCAATGACTTGCCTTGATTATGTACATTTACGATGTTAAGTTTAAAAAATTAAATCATGTAGCCGTTACATTAATATGAAAAACAATACATTTTTTTAAATAATAAACACACACATGACCACACATACACACACACATGATATGATGATATGATGCACATGCACACCATACCACAAACGGTTTTTTTGTGAGTGGGACTTTGAATCTACCTATAAGGAAATAAGGTTCAAATAACTTTGTTCTTAAATGCCGTTTTCAATTATTAAATAAATTAAAATGAACTTTATGATCATTGAAATAAAGTTTAAAGTAAATTGCTTTGCTTATGTAGATCCTATGGATCACCAAGTTTCACTATTCTAACTGGCACTTACCCATAGCAAGGAAATAGTTGGCATCTCAAACCTTACAACAATTAAGAACTCGTACAATAAAAAAAGCATTTAATACGATACAACTATGATAAACACACTTAATTTTTATTTGCATTCTAATGATTAGAATGAATCACTAAGCCATTAATAAGAATCGCAAAAACATAGTTTAAAATAAAATATCATGTTAACTTCATAAATCACCTCACAGTCAATTGTTTCTCTAAAACGTATCTGTTAAACTACCGGACTTTAAACTTCGCATTTATGACACTTTTATTGTTCCTTTTCTCTAGTTTATCGAACTTTAAAATCCATAAATAAATCTCGAATAAGGCAACAAAGAACTCGGAATATATCAACCAGATTGCACTGTAATGTCTTAAAGTACGATACTATTGTATACACGACTTTTAAGGAGAACGTTCCAATGCCGGCTGCTCTACAAATAGGTAAAGAAATCAATAGGTAATAACAGGAAGTACTAATACATTTTTCATTTTCCCAACAGCAAAATTTAATGTAACATAAAAAAAAAATGCATTTGGCAGAATACGTCAAGCCGTGTATAACATATTGTATAATTTTTTTGACGTGTCACGACATGTAAAATGCATAACCTAGCACATTTATGGGCGTTTTGCTAAAATTAAGAAAATGTAACTTTTTCCATTTTGTCACGAAAATTAACGTATCTAAATGTATGGCTAATTTTCGTGACGAAATGGAAAAAGTTAAATTTTCTTAACTTTGTCCTTAACGATGTACACTTTTTTTTGAAAATCGCCCTTATGTATTATGTCAAACTGCTAAACATTCAAATTCCTTGATAAATAGTACATTTACGTAACCGCGCAACGGCAATTCGGGTGGCGGGGCGTGCCGTCGTGAATTAAACCACTACTTATTTTGTAGATGACTCATAGTTAAATTTACGGACACATTGATAGTTATTCACTATCAGTTGTGATTGTCATTCATTTTTACAGGCGGTCAAGTGGTATTTCATTTTTGATACGTCAGCCTTTCGAACTGGGCTGAGATTCTACCCGGTAATAACGATATCGTTTTTGACGTGTTTTTGTGTCGTCAACGTTTAAATAACTCTTATGTATGTTACAATAATGGCGACTATGACATAAACAATTCTAAAACACGTCAAACACGATATCGTTATAACGCAGTAGAATAGAGAACCTGACATACCTCATCGATCTTATTATCTATGGTGATACTTGGGTGGCATAACCACTGTTAATGCACGCATGCATATTAATATTAATATTCAAACCATTTAACTGTTGTAAAATTTTACATATATTTATTTTTACTTTTAAGCAACTTTTCGTTCATGCAAAAAACAAAAAGAGAGCTCCTAATCGTATGAAGTCAAAACAGACACAAATCAGCTTACCATATGAAAATAAAAAAAATACTAGTTAGTAATGAATAAAGTCAAATAAACTTTTTAAAACAATTGTATGCACCTCGGTTTAGAGAATTCCAGTTTTAACGAGCGCAAAGCATTTATTGCTGGAAGTAAATCCCAGATAGAACGTGTAAAATGCAGTTTTATCGCCATTTGATTTGTATGCCACGTAAACAAAAACTCTTTTAACTCCCGTCGAGCCAATATCTACTTCAAGTTAATGGCGTAAGATGTACTTTTAAAAGCTTTAACCGACACGATGAGTAGAACGATGTCAACCTACCTATAGATGAATTATTCCAGATTTGCTTCTGCATATACGAGTGTACATATACTTGTTCAAATATATGTAAATGTGTAGATACGTACAACCGATAGCAGAGATAGGTAGGAGCTCAAAATAAATCACGCACGCTCTTACGAATTTAACAATAGAATAATGTTTAGATAACTTTGAACTCTTCGAATGTCCACCTACTTCTGCTGCTGACTGTACAAATTATGAAAAATGTTAAGATACAATACATACATAATGGTGTTTGTAATGTATCTTTACACTATAGAATAGAACAGAAATCATTTAATTCGAGAAAATTACAACTCATATTAATGTTAGTAGTTCTTTAAATCTAATTGTTAGTACCTAATAATAATAGTACATTAATTACTAGGGGCATGTAACTGACAACAATACTATAATTATAGTGAATAAAGAAAAAACTTAAAAAAATGCAATGTACAAATGCATATTATCTCGTCAAGAGTGTGCAGCTAATTTAAGAAAAGTGTGAACTTTGAGAAAGAGGTCACTCGTCGAATCCGACTCGGCTGGGCAGCGTTCGGGAAGCTTCGCAGCATCTTTTCGTCCAAATTACCGCAGTGTTTGAAGTCAAAAGTCTTTGACCAGTGTGTGTTGCCAGTGATGACTTACGGATCTGAGACGTGGGCGCTAACAATGGGCCTTATAAGGAAGCTCAAAGTCACTCAGAGGGCTATGGAGAGAGCTATGCTCGGGGTTTCTCTGCGTGATAGAATCAGAAATGATGATATCCGCAGTAGAACTAAGGTTACCGACATAGCCCGAAGAATAGCTAAACTTAAGTGGCAGTGGGCGGGGCACATTGCTCGCAGGACTGATGACCGATGGAGTCAGAAGGTTCTTGAGTGGCGTCCACGGACCGGGAGACGAGCTGTAGGTAGGCCTCCAACAAGATGGAGCGACGACCTTGTAAAAATCGCGGGAACGCGGTGGATGCGAAAAGCACAGGACCGGTCTGAATGGAGAGCCTTGGGGGAGGCCTATGTCCAGCAGTGGACGTCTTTCGGCTGATATGATGATGATGTGAACTTTCTCCCGTTTTTAGTTTGGTCGCATCCAATCTAAACCATTGTTTTTAGGCATGCACTTCACACCTTATGTCTATGGTAGTGGAGTTGATAATTGATTGCACGTTCAAAGTGCTTGTATTTTATTTCGTGCATTGTCTTAGCCTTGTTATGTGTTTGAATAATTACAATGGGTTTTAGTTAGACCGTATCTAAATGGATTACTAACTTAACTCAACCTCATCAAGTCGATTACAAATGCTTTGAAGAAGTCACAGTATTTTTCTCAAAGTACGCTCTTGTTACGAGTTTGAGCCTCGTGCAGTAATTCAACGTATTTTTTTCGAAAAACTAAACAAAACAGTCAAAAATAATAACTAGCTTAGTTGGAACTATGTCACTTAATAGAGCAATATAAAAACATTGACTCAGTTACCGTAAAAATAAGTATGTTTTCAAGACGAAACATAATATTTTTTACGAGTATATGTCCTTGACTGAGAATTGTATTAGAAATACAAATTAATTGAAGCTGAAATGTCTGAACTGGAAAATTACCACAATGCTATTACTTTTTATAACATTAAAATAGGGCAAGGGAGTAAACCGGAGGCAGTCTAGACGTTAACTCCATCCGGGGTATACCTTTGTATTTATTGTAGGCTACCGCAATTACTTAGAAATCTTGGAATGTAAAATTCGAGTGATTCCTTTTCCTCGTATAAATTCTTGTGTCACGACATGTTTCAGCACATTTTTATTTGGATACATTTGGTTTTGCCCTGAAATAATAAATCGAGACTTTCCCGGTAGAATTTTAATTATTTATTTCATAATAACCTTGTCCTGACGATAACGAACACAATAAAAGAATTAGCAAAATCGGTCAAGCCGTTTATGCGTGATGCCGTGACTAAGGGTAATAGGGATTTATTTTTATATATGTCGCATGTTCAGAAAAATAAAGACCCAATTCAAAATTTCAGCTTTCAAACTTCAAGTCACAAAATTATTACTATACATATTCGAAATTTAAAATTTCTGCATTAGGTCACTATTGTTCTGAACATGCGATCATCTTTAAGTAAATAATAATAAAATATTAATTTAAATATTTAAGCATAGCAGTAGGTACTTATCGTATAATGTAACTTTGACAATCTCTTGAAAATTAAAATGCATCCAATAGTGTATCGAGACAAGAAATAAATGTCGAAACAACAATAAGACAAAAAAAGCGGCCAAGTGCGAGTCGGACTCGTCCATGAAGGGTTCCGTAGCAGCAAGTAACATAATATAAAAGTTAGTTGTAGCTTTGATCAATGTTTTTATGACGTATTAAAAAAAACTAATACTAGTTCTCGTTCAAACCAATTTTCGGGGGAAGTTTGCATGGTAATGTACATCATATATTTTTTTTAGTTCTATCATTCTCTTGTTTTAGAAGTTACAGGGGGGGGACACTCATTTCAACACTTTGGAAGTGTCTCTCGCGCAAACTGTTCAGTTACAATCAATCTTATTGACCTTACAAGCGTACCGTTATACCGCCGTTATTGACATGTGCAACGAAGTCCGCCGTAAGTAACGATATGTCTGCAGCAAACGTGTGTAGAATCGTTGCTCCGTAAACCAGCCCTAAGATATGAAGGATTTTTCTGTAGCCTGACTATTAAATTACACTCTGAAGTGGCTGTATGTAATATTGTTACGTTCTTCTCGATTTTCCTACTAAAAATACTAGAATTGATCTTCGCGTTGACCCGTCTTGACGTTATAAAACACCATAAAAAGCACCTTACATTTTCGTCGCAAACATAAGTTAAATAAACAATATTTATTCGCCTTTCATTTCATAATGGCTACTTTATCAATAACGAAGTACATTCGCATGACTGAATTGAAAGGGCAAGAACTTTCGTCCTATAATTGTCAAGTTTGAAACATTATACTTATCCGTCAGCCCAGCAATCGACAAATTAAAAAGTTTTTAAAGCAAAAGTAACCTGTCGGAACTCTGAACAGATTCTGATTACCTACACTCAGGAGACATTAAAACCGGTCACTTTCTATGGAAATACTGAACTAAGTGACCCGTTTTCATTGCTCTTGACTATATATTATTTTTCTGGGACCAAAATGTAGTAGGCAAAATACCTGAGCATAAAAAAACTTACTTTATTGCACATGTGAGGTATTTTACTATCAAACTTAATAGAAAAGTCACTTAAATATCTTGGTTTGTTGAATTCAAGTACATACATACAACAAACTAACGACCAAAAAACCTTTATAATTTTAATGTTAATTACGGTCTTACACACATTATACATAGCATCAAGCCTTCATTCCCAGCGTAGGCAGAGTTATCAGAAATGCCAACTACCCTAAAAATACTTTTTTTAATTCTGTAACCACATTTTGCACAATCAAGCCGGCAGGTTGGAAGCCCATCGCCTAATAGTACTACAAGCCCTTATTCCCTTAGTCACCTCTTACGACATCCATATGGGAAGACATGGAGTGGCACTATTCTAACCCAGCAACCACACAGGTAAATACAAAGTTAAAAAACGTTATTTAAAAATCCTTAATATGAAGAATCATATTTTGTTTATCCGTGTAACTTGGCCACGACTATCAAAACAGAATAGGAATATACAAAACCAGCTGCTTACTAATTAAACATCTACATTACAATCAAAACAAGGAACGAGTTGTAATAGATACCTTGAAAGGGTAAGCATTGATAGCACCTGTAATTAATGCTACCATTTTCCCCTTTTTAGGGTTACTCCGTTTAGCAAACTTTACACCAAAGTGTTTTCAAGTTGGTTATCATGGTAAAATGTTTAACGAGATAAAGATAGTAAAATTTGTTAATGTTAAGATTACATAGATTAGACAAGCTTCTGCCCACTTCTTCTACGTCTAGTCTAATCTAGGGCGTAGGCTATCTCTATTTTAAGTTTCATCGAAATCCCTCCAGCCAATGCAGTGTGAAAGAGTAGCAATGTAATTTATGTAATACACACCAACTTTCACAATTTATTATAATTACGGTAGTTGCTATGAAAGTTAATACTTGGAAACGCAAAATAATATGGAATCGCCATGGAACTAATGTATCGAGACTGAATGCTGATAAAACACGTAGTACATTTTTTTTCTCCAGTTGTTAACTTGTGAGCAATGCTTTTAACATAATATATGACTAGAGGATTTTTTTTGAACTGCTTTTTTCCATCGGTCAATCGAGCGAGACACGATTAAGCTACCCAATTAAGAGTGCACGCTCTAAAATATTGTTTGTACGCTCTGACCGGTCAATTTATTCACCGGTTAATAATCATGAAAAGTAAATAAATATCAGGGGACATTCTTACATAAATTGACCTATTCCCAAACTAAGTTCTAGGCTTGTATTATGGGTACTAAATCAACATAGAAAACATCCAAGACTCAGGAAAAAATATTCGCGCGCATAACACAAATATCTGCCCTTGCCGGGATTAGAACCCAGGACCACTGGCTTCGGAGGTAGGGTCACTCCCAACTAGGCTAACGACGAAAAAATTTCTTAAGAGAATAATTTGGGCGGACAGACAGGGAGATAAGAAAATAATTTCATGCTCGTATGCATATCAAAAGTTAATAATAATATCGAAATGCACCTAAAAATCCCTGAAACACAAATTCTTGGAACCAAAGAAAGAGAAGAAAGCGATTATTCGAACCACGCATATTTATCGACGTGTGTCCGCGATTGTACCAGATGGTAACATATGCCGGTGTTTTCTTTATTTAAGAGCTGTTTGTTACTTTTTGTTCGGGGTACGCGCCGACCCTCACTTATTATTTATAGCCGAGAATGTACTGGTGGATAGAGTGATTGGAAGTAGTTTGCAAGGGCTTATAAATATCTTCTACATACATACATACATAAATTCACGCCTTTATTCCCAGAGTGGGGTAGACAGAGCTACAGAAATACCAACAACTCCAAAAATACTTTTTGATAATTCTGTAACCACATTTTGCACAAACAGGCCAAGATGTTTACTAGTGTATTAATGACAGGTTGCAAGCCCATCGCCTAACAGTACTAGAAGCCCTTATTCCCTTAATCGCCTCTCACGACATCCACGGGAACACATGGAGTGGCACTTTTCTAACCCGGCAACCACACAGGGCAAATATTTTCTGTTAGTTGAAAATGCGTTTGTATTGATAGGCGTTTTTCTCATTTTTGTTGTAATGTTTTTCATACAAAATTACCGGTCATAAAGCATGTCAGGCTCAGTAATAGGGTTCCATCGCTGTAAATTTTTATCTTGCCATTATTTATTTGTTTGACACTAGACGACCCCCGTGACTTTGTACGCATTTAATTAGTTTCCCGCTCCTCACCCTTAGGAGATGAATTTCCGAAAATCCCTTTTAAGTGCACCCCTAGGATACCCGAGAAATATTCCCTCCTTTCAAGTCCTAGGTCCAATGGTTTCGGCTGTGCGTTGATCGATCAGTCAGCCAATCAGTTTCTTCTTATATAAATATAGATTTTGAGGCTGACATTTTACCTTTTCGATATTTTAGATTTATGTCAATCTAAGATTCAGTCGTATCAGTATTCAGACATACGAGTATATTGGACCAAAAGTTACTAAGAAATTTCGAGTATATTAAGAATGAGACATTATGAAATTTAAACGGGTGTCTATCATTTCATCGAATGTATCATTTCATCGAATTTCATTTTATCGAACGCTATTTTCTGCTGAGACCATAGTGTTTTCAGGGAATCTCAAACATCTGAACTAACCTAACCTACGTAATTAATGTTTAATATACCCTGAAAACATTATGGTTTCAGTAGAAAATAGCGTTCGATGAAATGAAATCGATGAAATGATACATTCGATGAAGTGATAAGTCACCAATTTAAATACTATGGGACGGTCAACTTAAGAATCCAAATAAAGATCAAGGTAATATGAATTTCAGTCGTAATTAAACCTTCGCCATAATTAAATCTTAGATTACTCCCTTCTTTACCCTTAAAATTTTAAGTTTTATTCATTTTTGTGTCGGTTTTTTCACGCCATATAAATATCTTTAAATGTGCACATAATTTTTGAATTGTGCATTATAGGTTCTAACTATAAATAAAATAACCCTTGCAGTTCACCCGCTCGTGGCATGGTTCCTAAAAAGGGTTATTTTATTTGTAGTAAGTACTCCCGCGGTATCAGCCTCCTTAGTGTTGTTGGCAAAGTATATGCGAAGATTTTAATTGAAAGGGTAGTGAATGTTACGAATGTCAAAATCTGGGATGTACAAGCGGGATTTCGAAAGGGAATGGGATGTACGGATCAGGTCTTTTCACTACGGTCCATCGCAGAAAAGTTTTTGGCTGTCAACCAAAAGGTTTTCTGTGCTTTTGTAGACCTGGAAAAGGCCTATGATAGGGTAGATAGAAAAGAGTTATGGACGGTGCTGTCTATGTATGGAGTGAGCGGCAACCTGGTACAGGCTTTGAAGTCCCTTTATGAGGGCTCTAAGGCCTGTGTCAGGATCAATGGGGCATACTCGGCCTGGTTTAATATCTCTAGAGGTGTTAGACAGGGCTGTGTTGCCTCACCGTGGCTGTTCAATCTATTCATTGAGTTGTATGCGAGATTTGAAAGAGTGTGATAAGGGTTTGCGTATGCAAGAGTTACTCATCAAATGCCTCTTATATGCCGATGATCAAGTTATACTTGCTCCATCGGCACTTGAGTTGCAGGAGATGTTGACAGTGATGAATGAGGGATTTAAACAAAAGGGTATGAAAGTAAACGTTGCTAAGACCAAGGTCATGGTGATAGAAAAGGACGAAGAGATTACTGAGTGCGTGATAAATATAAATGGTGAACTAGTAGAACAAGTGAGTGAATTTGTGTATCTGGGAAGTATGTTTACAAGAGATGGTAAGTGTGAGAAGGATATTGAGAGGAGGGTGAATGCAGGAAATCAGATAAATGGAGCCCTGCACTCCTTTGTGAGTTGAAGGGGCATTTCACAAAAAGCTCGACTGGCTGTTCACAATGGAGTGTTGGCCCCTACTCTGATGTATGGTAGTGAATGTTGGGTGTGGCAGGATAAGCATGAAAGTCGCATAAATGCAGTAGAAATGCGCTCTTTGCGTAGTATGTGTGGTGTGAAACTGTGATAGAGTAAGGAATGAAAACATTAGAGAGAAGTGTGGTCTGAAAAAAGATGTAGTGACTAAAATTGAAAAGGGCATGCTTCGATGGGTCGGTCATTTGGAAAGGATGGATGAAAAAAGATTGACGAAAGAAATTTACAGTGCTAAAGTGTGTGGAAGGGTCGGAAGGGGGCGCCCTAGGTGTACTTTTTTGTATCAAATCGGGGAAATACTGGAAAAGGGCCGAATCTTAAGTACCCGAAACCGACGTGCATGCATGACTTGATGTATGAATGTGGAAGAAGCGAAAGAGCTTTGTCAGGATCGTAGCAGGTGGAAAGAAGTGGTCTCTGCCTACCCCTCTGGGAAACAGGCGTGATTTGTATGTATGTATGTATGTATGTATGTAGTAAGTACTTTAAGACTTTTTATATTTATTGAAAATTATTTATATAATAAATATATTTTCCATGCTTATAGGTTCTAAAAAAAGTTTCAGAAAGACAAAGTGACGAATTAAGATAACATAAGATAAGATAATCATTTATCATTAAAACAGTGTAAAATATTATAATAAGACGTCATGCATTGCAATAGTCCCAATTGTTTATCCATTTCCATAGGGTATCCTTTAAGTTTAAAGGATTTTTTAAAAATTGTTTTACTTCGGAATCCAAAAAGGTCAAATACAATTATTCAGCAAAAGATCCGTGAAGCGTAAATAACACAACAATTATATCGCTGTGTATCGATTAGAAAACTTCGACTTGAGACAATTAAGCAAACTGGAAATCCTCGTAGTGTTGAGTTTATTCGATGGTTAACTCAACTCGTTACTTCTTCAAGCTTCTGTGCCCGAAGAATATAACGAGACTCTATTTATCCGTCCATGTAGAGGTCGTTTAACGCTATTCCCTCTGGAACCGTAAAAAAATCGCGATAAAAAGTATTCTATGTCCTTTCCCGAGACTCAAACTATCTCCATACCAAATTTCATCTTAATCGGTTCAGCGGTTTATCCGTGAAAGCCTGACAAACAGACGGACAGAGTTACATTTCACATCTATAATATTGGCATTAATTTATTTTATTTGTTATGTGGTAAAATTCCGATCTTCTTGCTTATCTGTATAACATTTCTAGACGCTTTAAAATACAAAAGGATGCAATGAAACAGCCCAAGTTTTCACATAACTCAGTCCTCTCGATTTGCTACCAGTATATTATTTGTTTTGTCGACCTCTTTGTTTAACTTACCTACATGCAGTCTTGTTGCAGAGTTGGATTATGTACGAACTACCAAAATTATCTCATTAAAAAAAATGGCTTTAAAAATCATTCAACATCATTCATCATTCTTCAATTTTTAATATAATCTGGATTTTTTGGCCAACCAATTTTTTTTGAGCATGGTTAGATCTAAGAGTAGGTAATATTATTTACATGTAAGTACGTAATGTTGTGTTTATGTATATTCTACACGTAATTTATTGATCTATATCTAGATACAAGTATTATACAGTGTGTAAATGGTATACGGGCGTTCCTTTTAACTGCGGTTAGTGCAACCCCTACTGAGCACATTTAGGCAGCTTTTGTTAAAATTAAATAAATAAAAAATAACCATACAAAATAATTTAACACGCAATGTACAATGAAAAATGAAATTAATTAAAAACGAAAATAACACTTGACGGATGGACTTCGATGTACATTGCGGGTCGATAGTATGTTCAAAAATTAATAACGGTGTATACGTTAGCGTAATCAAAATAATTCTTTCTGTTAATGATTAGTAGAGCCTTAATCTATGTCCAGTTTTAATAAACGCCCGTATACCATTTACACACTGTATAATACCTCACCTAACTTTTAACTTTGTATCACAGCTGCGATAAATTAATGGAGGGTTAACAAATGACATGGGTTCTGAAATAAGCCTTTTAAGGCTCTTTCTAATTCTAATATGAACTTGAAATAATTTAAAAACAAAAACCTTCCAACACAATTTGACAAATTACGGTAGCTGATAAAACAACAAATTTTAATAAATCTTAGAAAAACTTGAATGGTTTCGTAGAATACGGATAGTGACCTCTGCAGCATCAAGGCTCGTTTCTTTTAATTGCCATCTACGGAAAATCATACAGACGTCCCACCTGGTGGAAAGTGGTCACCGCCACCTATGGATACATGCAGCGCCACGCCGGAGGTGTCACCAATACGTTGGGTAGTAGTAACACTTTTGCCGTCTGTATCTCAGGAACTCATCAAATCTACTTAGTGATAGTTTTCCTTTTAAGTTTAATATTTCCTAAACGATCGCCAACATCTTCAAAATAACATGTACATAATGATTTTTAACAGATATTTCAAGATATTGTTTTAAAACTTTGTCAGCGTAATTTAAATGTATGACAATGCCAAATTACAGTTTTGTAGTGCAAAGAGTATCTGAGATTACCCGCCGACAGACAGATAGACGGACATGGCGAAACTATAAGGGTTCTTTGTTGACTACGGGGCCCTAAAAACTTAGGTCTTCTTCTTTTTTGAACCGCCGTTGCAAAAAGAGGGGTGTTTATTAATGGCGGTCCACCGCGATATTCCCTATGATTTCGCCAATGTCAAGTGAGTAGAGTACAACAGTAAACAGAATAAATCAAAAGCAAAAGCCGGACATCTTTCAATCGGCCATCTTTCCTCCCCGGAGGTTACCGGATCAAACTTAGGTCTTAATCCTATAAGATCTGAAACAGCTAGATAGTCTGTGCGTGTTTGCCTATCTAGTAAAAAATCTCGCCATAGTGACCTTCAATACGGAAATACCTACACTATATTTGTACGACCAGCATAATTCTTATGAAGCTATGAAGACGCCGAGTACACAGACCTTTTAACGACAACCCTCTTCATTTCGATGTCCATTTACTAGATTTATTACAGTGGAAAGTATTCGTCGGAACCACTCGACGACAGGAGTTGAAATATCTGCGAGCTACTAAAGGATTCAGATTGTATTGTGTATGCCAAGAGAGGAATTATTGAGGGCATAAATAAGAGGTTCGTTATGGAATCTGTAAGCCGTGTTTGGTGTAAATTAGTCTTGTTCTTCATAGAGCTATATTGTATCCAGAGCCTGTATTATGTTCGCGTTGATCGCGGTGGAAAAAGCATACTTAATGACTGGTCAGTAAGTGACGGATGTTTCATCCACCGCGATAAAGGTCACCGATAGGCCTGCAGTAGGGTTTTATGAATAGGTATAATATGCGCTAAATCGAAGTTCCTTGATGCAGAAGATTTATCGACCTCTTAATTACCATTGCTTTATTTTTTGATATTTTTTGAGGAAGTGTATATGTTACAGAATTAACAACAAGCTTTTTTAGAGTTGTCGGTAATTCTGTAGCTCTGCCTACTCCACGCTGGGAATGAAGGCGTGATGTTATGTATGTATGTGTTATAGGTTAAGAGTTTTATGAAAAGGGATTTGTTTGCACACTTTCGAGGATTTTATGGTTTACTGTGTTTTTTTACCGTGTTACGGTAATGTCAAAGAAAATCTCATATTTGTGAATATTTTTATTTGATATTAAGTGGAAACCGAAAGCAATTTCAAACATTAAGTTTATGCTCATCTTTAATTTCACTTCATAACCCAAAAACAGTTCCCTTATATTTAAAATATTTATTATCACTATAATAAGTATACGCGTAACAATTTGAACCTTTTCTCAAATCACTTACCATAAATAAATCCTTCAGTAAAGAGGAACAAAGGGTGGAACATTGTAAACGATATAGAGTATCCTCATAGCTATCCGTTTAAGGATAACTTGTCTCCCTCAAAATGCTGAACCTTTACAGTAGCGTAATATTTTTAATCAAACTTACATTTACCCGATGCCCTATATAAAAAACCAGTTTACCTTCTATAAGTAAGTAGTATATAAACTTAATTTTAAAGTAATTTTGATCAATCATGTGCACGGTTCCATACACCATATTTTAGGAATTTGAATCTTCTTTTTCAAATTTAAATAAGTCTTTAACTAACAAGCAATAAGTTATTTACATTACACACGACGACACGTGGGCCTAGTTGGGAGTGACCCTGCCTCCGAAGCCAGCGGTCCTGAGTTCAAATCCCGGTAAGGGCAGATATTTGTGTGAGGAGCGCAAATATCTGTTCCTGAGTCTTGGATGTTTTCTATATAAATGTAAGTATGTATTTCTTTATTTAAGTATGTTTGTCGTTGTCTAGTACCCATAGTACAAGCCTAGAGCTTAGTTTGGGACTAGGTCAATTTGTGTGAGATTGTCGCCTGATATTTATTTATTTTATTTATTTATTAATACATTTAAAACCCTGTAGTTACGAGATTTTATAAAAAGTGTAAAAAATTACTCTTAAGATATTTCGAAGAATCTTGTCTTTGTTACAAAAGGCAAAGCGAGAAAGCTGATGGACGGATCGAATTCTATATTCCCGGAGCTAAATTGTGGATCTTAAAAAAACACAGCTCAACCTTTGTGAAGTAGCCATGGATCATGGAACGCAGCTAATCATAGGATCGTATTTATAAACTGATTTAAAACAAGATACGTCTAGATAAACGTCAAATCAAGTCATAGAAGACTGTCATTTCAAAGAGGCACAATTGCATTGGTCTCAGAGAGCAAGAACGCAATATGACTAATTTGGATTTTTTCCTACATTGCAATAAGCTTACATCTCAAATGCTCGAAGGGCGAATCGATCAGGAATAGTAGCCCCGCCATGCAGCCCGACAACTTTGCTATGACAGAGGTAAAAATAAAAACTGTGGTTTTTGTGTCCCTCGGACAATTTGAGATGTAGACTTATTACGATATACGTAAAAAATCCAAGAAGTTGTAATTGAAACTGGTTTGATCCCAGATAGTCCAGAACGCAATACGACGCGTTCTGGACTGTCTGAGACCAACCCAGTTTATTATGAGTTTGGAGATATCAGAAACAGAGCTCAACCAGCAAAAGTCGATCATTGGACCCTATAGTTTGGGTTTATATCCATTTAAGAGAGATGTCCTTTTATATGCTTAGTTTTTACCCTTTGCCCGGAGTTTTTGCTATGGGTTCGTAGCAGCTCAAGTAATACTCAACTCAACAACGAACTAATTAAAACTTGCAAACAAAGAATATTTTGAAGCGACACGATGATGAGGTTCTTGCTGGAACTCTTTTTATTATTGCACTTTATTTAAAGCAAATAAAATTTGTTTAGTTTCGAAGTTTGATAGGCTTCATCTGGCCCGATGAGAAAAAGACTGTCAAGTGCTTTCAATTATCTCACAACTTCATATAGATTGCATATGTCGCTAACGTTGATCATTCAAACTAGTAAACGTATTTTATCGACCTTATTGCTTTATGATATGCAACCTTAAGGTATAATTAAAAGCCACATATAAGTAAATAAACATGGGCAAATGTTAACCGTTCTATGTACCCACGACTGGTGTCCCCTGGATTTACAGAAGCTCATTTCATAGAATGTATCAATTCACAGAATTTTTATTTCATAGAAAGCTAATTTCTGCTGAAACCTTAATGTTTTCAGATTATCTTGAGCATGAGTTACGTAGGTTAGGTTAGGTTAGACCTGTGACCACCAAAAATAATCTGAAAACAGTAAGGTTACAGCAGAAATTAGCTTTCTATGAAATAAGAAAATTGCGAAGTGATACATTCTATGAAATTAGTTTATGTAAAACAGTGTACAACCGTATATTAAATCTTGGCTGGTTAACTTTGCTGTATAGTTGGATGTAAGCAAGTCAGACTGCAGAGTGAGAGAAGATTAAAGATGAGATTAATGTAAAAATAAATAAACAAAAAGTCTAATAAAAAGCAAGCATAAGGCTGCGTTTCCACCAGAGCCGTGCGAGGTAGCTGAGCGGTGTACGAGGAAAAAATCCTCCAATAGAATTTTTGCCTCGCTCAGCGCAGCTCTGCTATTGGTGGATTTTTTCCTCATACACCACTACGCTACCTCGCATAGTTCTGGTAGAAACAGAGCTTTAATAACCAGACTGCATTTTTTTAATTGCGTTTAAATAATATTTTTAAAAGAATAAATCCACCATCACGACGAATCGAACCACACCTCATAATGTTATTAATGTTAATATCCATCAAGCCGTTTAGGTAGCACGTTCTGCAGTGCCACAAAAACATAAGAAAGGCAAAATAAATAAAAATACATTTATTTACTACACAAATAAGACACACTAAAAAAAACAAAAACAGACAACAGCAATAAAAAAGAGTACTGCTGAGGTGTTAGAAGACATATTATTATAAACATACATAAATAAATTTATAATTATACACTCGAAAAACATAACAATTCAGTTAGAAATTCCGTTTAAATTAGCTATCCAGTCATCGATACCCACGGACGGGTCTGATACACACCCTAAGTGCATCTGCACATAGATTCTAGCAGTAAATATTAGCTCTGGCTGGGCAACACGGCAATTGCACTACCGAGGCTGGTGCAAAAACTGCACTGTTTCAATTATCGACAATACCATTGTGATTTTAAAACCAAACGCTTTTTACGATGCAATTTTCTGTATTTATTTGGCTGTCTCTATATGTAAATGAGTCTTTTGATAGAATAGATTTGTCAAATATTATTAATTACCTGCTTAATTCATACTAATATTATAACAAATTTGAAAGTAGCTTTGTCTGCCCTCAACCGATTTCGATGAAATTCAGAGCTTGAACCCTGAGGAAGCACAAAGGGAACTTTTCACCGCGATTACCTACCGATAAACGACTTCTAACCTTTTTACCCCACTACCGTAAGTGCTAAGTAGTTTAAAGGATAAGATGGTGGTAGCGGTCCGGAAGGACCCTGTACAACATCTTCCGCGTCCAACTCGTTATACAGAGCTGGTGCTTACCTCTCTCAAAGGATTGGGCTAGCTATCCAGAGGTAATGCAGCCAGTGTTATAGGGACCATGCCGCGGGCGGACCTGTTAGAAGGGGTGTTCTTTATATAGTTGTTCTTTAAGTAGCTCAGTAAGTTTCATTTGTTTGTTCACTTAATTACTGGTATTTATTATTTTTTATTAAATTGATATCATTGTTAAAGATATCTTATAAAAGGTACATGTAAACTTGTTATATAAATACGAAATAAAAATTATCTATAAATATTTTAAATAGACGGTAAGTAGCTAGGGAGCCCTGCAACTCCATCTGCGTAGAACTTGTTTATCGCTATTCCCTTAGGAACTGTCAATTTTTTGGGATAAAAGAACCCTATGTTTAATTTGATATAAATCAGTTCAGCGGTTTATCCGTGAAAGCGTAACAAACAGACAGATCTACAGACAAACTGACAGACAGAGTTACGTCACATTTATGATACTAGTATGAATTAGTATATTAGAATGGGTGAATAGTTTAAACAACACACTATCAAAATATTTATCTAGCACGTGCTTCCGTGTGCTAAATCTCAGCGAGGCAAAATTGGCAGCTACTAGAACATCTGCCGTACGTCATTTATAGTGCGGCAGATAAGTACAACAAAGGGTTGGCAAAGATCGCTGGAATCATGTTGCTCACTGCAGCTCCGCGAAACGTAAACATGGAGCTCTAGGGAGATTAGACGAGGCAGACGCGACAGAAGAATTTGAGCGATTTGTTGTCTCTAGGAGAGTAAGTACCAATTTCACCATACGATGTTAAGTTAATCAATGTTGATCGACTGCTTGTTTATACATTTTGACAACTGTTAACGCTCTAATCGCTAGTTAAATGGTTAACATCGTAAGGTGCAATTGGTACTACACCCAATTGTTAAATTGTCACTAACATAACGTTCTTTAAGCTAGCAGTTCCAACAGGCTAAAGAATAACATAGTGCTGCGATAATTGCTCCCACTCAGCAAAATGGTAATCCACCAGGACGAGTTAACAGAAAAGCGTATACTTCATTCAACTTTAATTGAACAGTTTATTATAACTAGGTACTCGTATGATTAGGTCGATATTAAGCAATATTTTCTGTCAATTAGTTTATTGCGGAATGATTATTGGTGTACAAAAGTTTACAAAAACTTCTGATCGTATAATACATAATGCAAGTTAAATAGTATTACAAAACCGTCGTTTGTATTTACTTAATTATTAAACATTAATTAAATTTTTTCGTTCACTATATTCAGTTTAAATACCGATTGATCTGTCAGACAGTGTTAGTTTCCAGCGTTGTGCTGTTTACTGTGACTTTATTTTTTTATGTAAAGGAGAAGGCACAGGAGCACTCAGGCCACCTGATAGTAAGTGCAATCTGAGACCCATAGACATTTGAATTCTCAAGAATATAATCCTAAGACTCCAAATGCGATGCCAACCCTGAGGACTAAGATGGAATGCTCTATATTATTAGGTGCCTAAATAAAACTTGTCTGGAAATTGTGTCTCATCTGTGTCCTTTATACTCTGTCTGGCTTTTATTGGCTCCAACGGGCGAGTCTACACGCAATATATTCAGGCAGTGTACCTGCCCGATACGTACCCGCCCTCTGGCAGTTTTTCCATAAAACTGCACTCTGTATAAATAGCGCACACTTTCGGAGCATTAAATATTAGTAAGATACATTAAAATTGCCTTCACACACGGGATGAAATCGTACGATTTATGTATATTTTGCGACCAATCAGAACTTAGGCTGCTGATTGGTAAGGTGATTTACTGAAAGTAAACTACGATAAAAAAATAATTGAAATATAATAATTAAATAAATAAATATCAGAGGAAAATCTCACACAAATTGACCTAGTCCTAAACTAAGGGCTTGTACTATGGGTACTAGGCGACGATAATAATACTTATACAGAGAAATACATACTTAAATATATACTCGTAGGAAACATCCAAGACTCAGGAACAAGTGTTCGCGCTCATCACACAAATATCTGCCCTTACCGGGATTTAAACACAGGACCGCTGGCTTCGGAGGCAGGGTCATTCTCAACTAAGTCACTGTGTAAAAAAATGCAGTTTTTTGTATTCGTGTACCAAAAAAAATGGAGGAGACCTTCACTGCTGTAATAAATTCAAGGTTGTAAGGCAATACTTAAATCCCGTAATTTTTTTTTCATACAAATTTAGGTCATCGTCTCCAGCCCCAGGGTACAGTCAACGGTATAAGTAAGTTATCATTTATGAACCTTGTCACTTTATCGTCGTGTTTGCCAATGCCAAAGCGACCAGGTACAGAAATCATAACTTATTTATGACGGTGACTGTACAACATATTCAAAAATCTTACAAATCGGAATAGGTTTAAGGGGAGATAAACGTTACAGCATTTAGTACGGAAATTTTCAGCCTCACAATCCTCTTAAAAACTTCACTTTCTAATTGACGAAGCACGAATATAATATGATAATGTTTTTGAATAGGTAATCAGCAACCCCTTTGAAGCCTCATTGAGATTTTTGTTTTGTCCAGATCACTGAACGCCGTATTCAGAGACATTTTAAAGACAAGTAACTCGTTCCTGTTTCAAATTTGTATGTAGAAAAAGATCCCGACAAATTGAGAGCATTCTCTTTTTTTAAGTTACTTAGGACACTAAGGAACGATTTGATCGCCATTAACTAACTCTGAGTGCGGTCGTTAGATTTTTTACCCTTTAACGTACATATTAAAATGATGACGACTAGAACTTTTTTGTAATGAATGATACTATTTAAAAGTGTGTCATTTTAAATAATTTCCGATATTCGAAAACAGTAACTGACTATGCAAAATACAATGTCTTGAGACAAAAGATTCCATTACAATATTTAGGAAAACCGATAACACATACTCGTACAGTACTAAACAATATAGACCAGGTAGCTTTCTTTTATATCTTATCGCTTTAACGCGTTTCACAGATTAGAGCACAGTTCAAACATAACTTCCAAGAATATTCTTAATTTTTGTTTGGAAAAAAACATTCTCAATGGTCTTACTCTTTCCAGGAATGTTCTCAGTGATATCCGGATGAGATTTCTTAACCTGGGAATGTTCTGCTAGGTACATTCGCATTGCTACCAAAGAACCCACAAGACAATAAACATCCGAATAAATGCGGAGATAACGCTGAAGCACCAATCGAAACACTCGATGAAATATTGAAACGTTCTTGTTCATTGTCACAGTTTTCATATATTTCCTATTGTTAGGAAGAGTGGCCATTGTTTCCTTGTATTCGAATTTGGAAGTAAGTTTGCGAAGTAGTTTGGTATAGATAACATTGTACAGTACGTGCGCACGGTGACAACGCTGTCGGAAGTAATTGGAATCTTGTTCATAGTATTTTGGAATATTGTGACATATTTTGCTGTTACTTTAAGCGATTTCACTAAGTTTTATAATTTATAGCGACCCTCCAGCGGCTTCGCCCGCTGTAATGTATGTATGTATGTATGTATGTAAACACTTTATTGTACAAAAGAAAAACCAAAACAATACAAAGAACAAAAATAAAAAGATGTACAAAGGCGAACTTATCCCTTTAAGGGATCTCTTCCAGCTAACCCTTGAGAGATTGAGAGAAGTGAAAGGTTATTGCATCGAGTAAACAGGTGTACAAATTTATTTAGAGCACCCAAAAAACAAAAACTAACCAAAAAGACTATAAAAACAAAAAAAAGAACCATAGAATAAAAACAAAACTAATACATTCAAATACTTACATAAATAGATAGAAAGATATGTAATTATACATAAATAAACGTACTTAAACTTACATAAACTAAATATATGTATATATCAACATTTGGATAATTGATACAATATTTAGGAAATAGAGTCAAGCCAGAACTTTTTTAATTTGCCTTTCAGGGAATGTAATTTTTTTTTTTTTTCTTTTTTGTCACAATCAAGCTCTAGTAATTAAAAAGCAAAAATAATTTCACTGTACTATCTTCACTACAACACGTGGCAGGCTATATTTGTATTTTTAACATAACGCCATCTATGGAATATTTACTCAATCCAGTGAACAGATATCGCCATCTGTTAGGATCCTTTGGAGATAACAGATAATTATGACTGTCAAGTAATAGACAAATAATTTGCAATAAAATAATATTGCGACTATAAATTGAAATGTAAGCTATCCTATCTTTCAAGTTGGGTCGATTTGCACACGGTGTGCAAATTAAATTTAAAAGCGGTTCAGTAGTTTAGGAGTCCATCACGGACAAACAACGTGACGCGTAATTTTTATATGAAAGGTAGCAAATTTGAAACATTAGAGTAGATAGAGATCATTTTATACTAGTAAAGTTTTACCAACTATGATGTCACTCGTCATCATATTTCGATCGATTACAATTCGTATCGTAATAAATTGGCAATATCGCTGTTACTCTGGTATTGATCGAGTGTAGGAGCATCAATGATTTTCAAGAATATAACTTTATCTTTCTCATACTCCGAGAAACCTTGCATCACCGTTTGATAACAATTAATAACGGTCAAATATCGAAGTTGTTATTAACACGTAATCTCGGAACATGATCAAGGTTAAGGGTCTGTTGTTACGGCCAGTTAACGATTATGTTGTAGTTAATTTTGATTTACGATGGTCTAAAATTTAATCGACAAGGGTTGATACGGATAAGGGATTGATTCAAGTAGGCATTGTTTGTTTGTTGTGGTCGTTGGACTTGAACATTGAGGATTTAGCTAGTGGAGGAATAATCGAGGGTTGGAATTTTGAATGGTTATTTCTACTTCTTCTATTTTAAAGTTAAATGACTTATAAAACAATGAAGTCGGTCGTTTAACTACAAAGAGCTCGTCATAAAACATAATGCGAGTAATCTTCTATATAATAAAAATGAATCGCTGAATGTGTTGCTAAGCGCAAATCACGAGAGCAGCTGAACTGATTTCGCTAATTATTTTTGTATTGTGTTTGTTATTGTTGCCGCTAGTAAGACATAAATGGGCGTTTTCCAAAAAAAAAGTGTACATCGTTAAAGACAAAAGTTAAGAAAATTTAACTTTTCCATTTCGTCACGAAAAATTAAAGTTAAATCGTCTTAACTTTTGTCCTTAACAATGTACACTTTTTTTGGAAAACGCCCAAATATTATCTCTGAAATAGTTTAAAATTTTGTTTTAACTTTTTACTCATTTTTGATAATGTAGGTTTCGAATCAATGCGAAGGAGGTACAAACCACTCACAATATAGTACAGGCTTTTAGTTAGCTGGTTACAGTAAGGACACGTAACTAATTAATCTAATTATGTATGCTTTAAGGACATGTGCAGGCCGCGTGGTTCGAGAACATTGTCCGACTGACCAATCTATCTATTTCACAATCAAATTTAACAGAGTAGACGAAACTCCGCTTACGCGGAGCTTCTATTTCTAGGTGTTTTTTTTGTCCCACGGGACCAGCTGTAGAGCTAATATAACCTAAACCTACCTCATATTTATGGCACTAATATTGGTTAGTCGGACCACGAGACCTAATTCAATTGATCTTTATCTCTATTAAACATTGACGGGCAGCCTTAAAACCCGCCTATGCATTGTGGGAATACGAGTATTCTTCATAATCACTAGAGATACTCAAAATTCTTGAAGCGTGGCCACCGCCTGGAAGACATTCCGTCCGTGACAACAAACGACCTCCCCGCTTGTGGCCAACAGTACCTTTGGACTTCGCTGCCGTAATATCAAACAGCGGCTTAATGCTATGTATTAGTCAAAGCATTTTATACTCTATTGGTACAGACATTGAATTGAAAATGCTTATACTATTACTATGCAGTTAGCCACCTTCTTTGGTATCACGGCAGTTCGGCCATTACCTTACGTCTTGGCCAACTTCACGCAGAATACAATGTTAAAATTATTGTTTTCCTAAACTTTGTATACACGTTGGTTTGATGCAAGGAATAAGGTCAACAATGTTTCTGTACTCTAATGTAGTACACAAACCGAAATTGTAGCATGAAATTGCAAATGTTAGTGTCATAGTGTAAGGAAAAAAGAAATATGATATACTGTAAGGAGTCAAGTTGTTAGATAATCACGGGCATTTGCAATGACGATCGTATAGTTTTTGAAACTCAAATTATAATTAAAATTGTCGTTGTTTATTAAATACTTAAGTAGTCAAGTATTCAAGTATGGCGTCTAATTTTAGTTAATTATTTAAACAAGAATAAAAGATGACAAAAACATGAACAAAGTAGGTTTCAGGCTTACGGGGTACTTTAAAATCTGGTATAAATTTTAATAGTTAATTGGTAAATTACGAATGTCATTCTCCTAAAATAAAGCTAAAACTGGCCAATGGCGAGTCAGACTGGCGCACGAAGGGTTCCATACCATTATCTATACAACATTAAACACTTATGACCATTTCAATTAAAAAAACGCAAAAAAAAAATTGAACATTCAACTAAATATTCTTTTAATACTTCAAGCGTCAACCTGATGCCGCTATTGATGTCGAGCGAAAAACTGCAAAAAGTAACGTTTGTTGTATGGGAGCCCCACTTAAATATTTATTTTATTCTGTATTTAGTACTTGTTGCTATAACGGCAAGAATAAATCTGTTAAAATTTCAACTGTCTAGCTGTCACGGTTCATGAGATACAACCTGGTGGCAGTCAGAGAGATGGACAGCGGAGACACACTAAGAAACTTTTAAAAAATCTTCCCGCAATTTTAGCATTGCTACATTAAAACTATCTAGAAATACCAAGAAATATCTAGGAATCCCAGTGATTCGGTGCATTCAGTTTGGATCAAAGCGTTTCGAAATATGCGGTATTTGACTGTTATTTTATTTTTAAAGTGCAACTGTTCGCAGTTGAAAAGAATTAATGAAATGGAAATGTCTTTTGACGTTTTTTTCTCTTTTGAGACCATTGCTTTCTTTTAAAAATATTTTTAACTTACTGAAAGTCAACTAGCTGGTGGTTAGGTTAACCTGGGTATAAAGTCTTTGGGTTCTGTGTAGTGTCATACAAATGCTTTGGCATCCTTGAGGATAAGTTGGAAGTCCGTATGACTAGGTACTTTTACCTCGATTGGCAAATGGTGACGGGGGTAGCGCGTAAGCTCTCGGTCCAAATTCCACGTCGATCGGTTGTTGAAAAACCAACCAACGTACACACACACATACATAATAATATATTTTCTACGGGTACGTATCATAATATATAAAGTTCAAAACATGTTATGAGTCTTAATACAAAATGGCCAAAATATATAATGATTTTTATTTCTGAAACCGCAAGGTTTTCAGGATTGTTATAAAACAAACGTAACCTAACCCAATGGATTCTATGTAATGACACTAATGACCTTTTAATAAAAAATGACCTGTACCAAATTAACGAGATTCGTTACGCTGTTCTAGTGTTATTGAGTAACAATCGTCCAAATCTCGTAGTCACACTGGGAACCTTTATAGTTTCGCCATGTTCGTCCGTCCGTCCGTCCGCAGCCCAGCGCAGAGATTCTTAGTACTAGAAAGCTGTAATTTGGCATGAATATACATAATATTAATAATGCCAACAAAGTGGTACAATAAAATGTTAATATATTTTTTGTGGGGTATCGTTGGATAGGTCTTTCAAAAATCTTACGGGATTGTAAAAAAACAATTTTTCGACTAACGTTTTTAGATTAAGGGATCCATTTATGAAATATTACGCTTTAAAGCGCTAATCTGAAAAAAAACTTAAATGAAAGCGCATATAACGATTTTAAAAGGAAAACTATCACGAGTAAGTAGACATCATTGGTTCTTGAGACACAGTCGATTAAAGTGTTTATACCTACTAAAATTATCTAAGACGGCACCAAATGAATTTAAATAGAAAACTAGTTATAACTTGTCAATTTTTATGCATGATAATGCTCTTGCCCGGTTTTTCATTCATAAAATACGGATAAAAATGTCTTAAAAAATGGTGCTTCCTTGTATTACTCCAGACAATGTTGTAAATTAATAAATCCGCGCACGTTTACTCCTTGGCAACCTCTTCAGAAATCTGCATACAGGAACTGCGCCCAAACGAAACTATCATTCGCGTCTCATTCATTCTCACGAAATACTTTTCGCCGTCTCTTCCGGAAGGACGCAGCCCGTTGCGACATTCTTGAGATGTAAATAGATCTTGAGATAAGCCTCGATATATGGTAGCAATTTCCTCCGCAGAAGGGTGAACGGAAAAGAAGGATATTTCGCTTCACCCGTTTCTTTTTATGTGAGAATTCTATAAGTGTGACGCAACTATTGGGTGCAATATCTTTTTTACCGGGACCTTTTATTCCCGGTGAGATTGGTGTCTTACAAACTGGCTCTTTGACGCTCCTGCTTTCCTGGTCTCTCTGTTGTAAATGAGTAAATAAGGTACTTAAATTAACTTTGAAACGGAATAAGAAACGTCGTCGTTAGTTATAGAGATCGATTTAATTTGAATATCGTCTTTTATGTTTTATTGAATCAATTGATTTGTGAGCGCATTTAAGAACTTGTTGAATAAAATAATAAGATCAATTAAAAAAAATACTTGGCGAGGGTTAAAAATAAAGACTCAATCAATATAAAACAAAATTTCAAGTAGAATATCGTCACTACTTTGAAAAAAACCGCGTATCTCATATTTCGTGATGTACGATTTCAAACTTAATCTCGAAGATAAATAAGTTCAAAATCGTGCATACATCACGAAATATGAGATACAAAGTTTTTTCAAAGTAGTGACGATATAAGAGATATTTTAGGAATAAAATACTTTTTGTGAACAATAAAAATGCAACAGCCCATGTTATCTTGTTAATTTATATTTTTGCCGAAACAAAACCATAAAGGGATGAATTATTACTCATCACAAAAACCATAAACCTTACCATTAATCCTTTATCATTTATCCGCGAAAAATAATTGACACACATAAATTTAACATACTCCGTGCGTTGTGAGCAATTTGGAAAAAGCAATTGCGACCATACATCACTGTCTTATCGGCGGATCTACGACCCGATTGTCACTGTGGATTTGACGCCATTTTGTTTTTTTTTACCAGCTGTATAGAGTGCTTCGAATGTTTTTTACTAACGGCACAAACAAAGGCCTCTTTCAGAGCATTGAATGCGAAAAATTGTTCGAACAATTGAAAATATTTTTAAGGCGTGCATGCAATTTGTATTAGTTTCATTTGTTGTGAAGCTGTTTGTTGTATTGTCTATATAGGGGAAAAACTCACTAAATACGTTATAACGTATACCTACGTACGTTACCTATAGGTAACTTATTAATAACTTAAAGTCTGTGTCAATTGAACTTGCAAAAGATGTTAACAAATTAGTACTGTTCGACACATAACCTTAAATATTCATCAAGCGTGTTTTTATTAAAAATAACGTCTAATGAATAGTTGTTTTATCTTAAACTTAATATGAAAATAATGATCTAGTGTATAAATCATTGCAAAGACCCCACTTGATCTCTAAAATTACGTGATTATAAATAGAGTAATCATCGTGGATTGGTTCGTATGGTTTTGTTTACATCTTTTGCAAGTTCAATTAACACAGACTTTATCTGACGGTTTTTTATGCACAAGTTTCAAATAAGAACGAGTTAATTGATTCTTTAACGTTGTATGTTGTGTGTTGTTGTGTTCTTCCACTATATAGATAAATAAAATAAATAAATAAATATCACGGAACAATCTCACACAAATTGACCTAGTCCCAAACTAAGCTCTAGGCTTGTGCTATAGGTACTGGGCAGCAATAAACATAGGTACTTAAATAGAGAAATATATACTAAAATACATAGAAAACATCCAAATCTTAGGAACAAATACTCACGCTCATCACAAAAATATCTGCCCTTACCAGGATTTGATCCCAGGACTAGACTAGATGATAATTATTTTCTTATTAGTTCAAAATTATGTATACCGAGGTTATTTATTAATCCCTTATCAACGTTGCAAACGACGTAATTGCAAAGGCAAAAAAAAATAAAAAAATACGAATGATTGCCGAAGCGTTCATTATGTCGTAGAAAGCAAAAAGTTTTCTAAATCATATAGCAATAAATAGTATTTTGCCTATCATACGAGTATAACCCCCCTACCCTACTGTGACTATTTGTTACTGTTCGTTTTCAGCTTCAACAACCCACGTAGGCAAAATTAAACTAAATACACAAAATTTGCCAAACAAGCAAAATCAAAACGTTGCCAATTTCCATAATTACCCCTAATCCGAACAGCACTTTATAATTTGGTCGATAACATGCAAACAACTTACAATTCCATTAAGTGGAGCGCACTGAAGAGTTCTATTTTGCATAGTCGATACCCGCAACGTACTATTAATTTCTAATTACTTAGGTCGCATTAATGGAAGTGGTTGATTAAAATGTTAATAGGACTGTAAAATTCTAACGGACTAATATATTCGAATTTAAAACATTTGATGAGGCAACTGCTAAAACTGTTAACCACTTAATGGCTGGTTATGTTATAAAATAGTTACTTATGCAACTGTTACATAATGAAGGCACTTAAGATTTTGGGTGCTGGAGTTAGATTGTGAGGCCATGCACCGTTAAAATTAACTTTAAATGGTACAATGACTTATAAGCAGAACATAAGAATTGCCTTTAGCATCACTTGTGTAATCTAATCTAAGGTGATCCACGGGATAAGAGCTAAATACGTATATTTGCATCTATAAGTGTTTCTACAAGCGTTAAATTACAAAAAAAAACAAAGATGAACATTTCTGGAAGGTACTTTATTTAATTTTGACCACACGCTAGCCTAGTTGGGAGTGACCCTGCCTTCGATGCTAGGGGTTCTGGGTTCAAATCCCGGTAAGGGCAGATATTTGTGTGATGAGCGCGAATATTTGTTCCTGAGTCTTGGATGTTTTCTATGTATTTAAGTATATATTTCTCTATATAAGTAAGTTTATCGTTGTCTAGTACCCATAGCACAAGCCTAGAGCTTAGTTTGGGACTAGGTCAATTTGTGTGACATTGTCCCGTGATATTATTATTATTATTATTTGTCTGCTAACAATTTAAGTACTCACATGCAAAGTAATTTCGTGGCATTTACAATAATGTACAAAAGAGAAGGAAACAAAAATGATTGTGTAGTTAATTTTGTCGCTTCTGTTTAATAACAGAAGAAAATAATTGAAATTGTGTGTGTTGTTGAAATAATAATTTATTATACAGTTTTTTCAATTCTTTGCAACCATATATGTAGTACAGCCAGCATTTAATATATTGTAACAGCCAAAGTACCAAATAATTCGTAACACCATATATTTTGTATAGTATGACAAACTATTTGGCCCCTTTGGCTGATACGATACATTTGATGCTGACTGTACCTACCGTATGACCTTTCAGCCCAGTGAGCGGATAGAGTACTCGTATAGGAAAGACGTAACTATTGGAAGGTCGCGCCAAACGCTAATGTCAATTCCATACATTTTGAAAGTTTTTGACAATCGTTTAAGCTAGCGTTATGCGTCTTGTCTAGCTCCTAGTAAATGTATCCATGTAACGCTCGCTACTAAGAAAGTTGTTTATTGAAATCAGAAGTCCAAAAGACGAAAAGAAGCCTAATAAAATGGCTTATTTGATATTTTTTATTGTAACATCATTGTTTAGATAGATAGATAGATTATTTATTGCTCAATGTAATGTTACAGCATACGAAACTCGTCACTTCATCGAATTCATCATTTTATCAAATTTCAAATTTCATTTTATCGAACGCTATTTTCTGCTGATACCATAATATTTTCAGGGTATCTTAAGCATTCATAACGTAGGATAGGTCAGGTTAGATGTTGACGATACCCTGAAAACATAATAGTTTCAGCAGAAAATGGCGTTATGATACTTTCGATGAAATGATAGACACCCTACAGCATTATATTGTAGTGTCAAATTATCTTAAATTACATTTAGGTCATTAGATCTTTAGAGAAATAATAAAAAAGATGAATTATGACTTAAAGCAATATAAATAGAAGTGATATCATGGTAATAGTAAAACAAGTAGTTTTCTCCTTAAGGATCGTCATAACAAACATTGACACATGAGTGAAAATATTTTTTTGCTAGATAATCATTTTTTTAGTAGCAGTTGCAAAGTTTAAACCTTTTAAAACTATCTAAATATTGCCCTCCTAAGCTAAAACACAGTATGTCAGATTCAATTGCCAAAGTAGATTCAATCTTCTCTTGTTAGTAATAAGGTTTTGATTGCTACAGGAGACTTATTTGACATACTGCTATTTGGCTTAGCAGGGCAGAATAACCGTCAACTTTTTCACCGTTGAGATAAAATGTCCCAAGTATCTTCAATCCAGATCGACAAAAAGTAATGGTGCCGCAAATGAGCAGCAATTTGCAGTTGCTAAAGACGATCGTCTAATCTCTTCAAAGGATCTACTTCAGATTGCAGTTCGTACTTTAGTATCTCCAAGAGCCTTTGCGATATTTCTTACTCTGTGGTCTCTTTGAGTAAGGAAGTTATTTATAACGGCAATCGACATCAGGTTCACTGAGGAAAGTGGTTTGAACCCAGGAAGCAATAGGAAACCTTTGCAAATTTCAATCATCCAATGCCTACCAGCATGATTGAGCCATTCTATCATTAACAATCGAGTTATTTCAGTTGCATCTATTAGCCCGCATGAAATCGTAGTACGTTAAATA
Organism: Acleris holmiana; assembly: GCA_949316455.1. Classification (NCBI taxonomy): domain Eukaryota; kingdom Metazoa; phylum Arthropoda; class Insecta; order Lepidoptera; family Tortricidae; genus Acleris; species Acleris holmiana. The sequence goes on along the minus strand of OX438771.1, from coordinate 6,613,935 downwards.
CGCTCTAGGAATTAACTTCGATAAAATTTTATATTGAAGTAAATATCGATTGAATAAATACAATGTTTCAGACCGAATCAATGGTCGGTTCTTACAGAATCTAATAGGTATACAATAAAATACAGCGTATCTGTCTACACGCGAAAGACATTGCAAGTGACAAAAAATTACAAATGATTAACATTTGTTAAACTACATTTAATAATTCTTAATCTGCCCTTCTTTTTAAAAACATAAATAAATATCAGGGGAAAATGTCACACAAATTGACCTAGTCCTAAACTAAGCTCTATAGGCATGTACTATGGGTATTAGACAACGATAAACAAAGTTATGTACAAAAATACATACTTAAATACATAGAAAACATCCAAGACTCATAACATAAACATAACATAACATCACGCCTTCATTCCCAGAGTGGGGTAGGCAGAGCTACAGAAATACCAACAACTCTAAGAAGACTTGTCATAATTACTGTAACCACATTTTGCACAATCAGGCTAAGATGTTTACCAGTTTATAATGACAGGTTGCAAGCCCATCGCCTAACAGTACTACAAGCCCTTATTCCCTTAGTCGCCTCTTACGACATTCACGCGAAGACATGGAGTGGCACTATTCTAACCCAGCAACCATACGGGGGTCCAAGACTCAGTAACAAATATTCACGCGCATCAAACAAATATCTGCCCTTACCGGGTTTTCTTATGGTCTGGCATACATGCCAGCTGCAAAAAATAGCATAAACAGGTTGTTAAAATAAAAACCGGGCAAGAGCATGTCGGACCATGCTCAGTATGGGATTCCGAAGCCGTTAACTACTACAAACATAAAAATCAACAAGTAATTACTAATTTTTTATTTAAAGTCTATTGCTGCCGTCTTAAAATGATTTTAGTAGGTATAAACACTTTAATCGCCTGTATCTCAAGAACCAAAGATATCTACTTAGTCGTGATAGTTTTCCTTTTAAATTCGTTATATGCGTATATTATATATCTTTCATTTAAGATTTTTTTCAGATGTTTTGTATTTGTAGTTTTGGCCGTAGGGACACTTGAGTCTAACAAAAATTAGCATTTTAAAGCTTAATATTTCATAAACGGATTACTTAATCGAAAAACTGTTTTCCCCACGTCAATATAGGGGAGGTACCCAAAAAAAAATTATTCATTTTATTGTACCACTTTGTTGGCGTGACTAATATGCATATGCATGCCAAATTACAGTTTTCTAGTACTAAGAGTCTCTGTGCTAGGCTGCGGATGGACGGACGGACGGACATGGCGAAACTATACGTACTATACTAGTTTGACTACGGAACCCTAATAAAAACAGCCAAAATGTATACTCGTGAATGTCGAACGCTATAGTTTGACTACGGAACCCTAATAAAAACAGCCAAAATGTATACTCGTGAATGTCGAACGCTAGTACTTTTAGGATTAGCATCTCAGTAATACATCCTATGTGTCTGAGGAAAAACACCTTTGCACCCTCAACGTGGAAAGATTACAGTTTAGATACCGTTTTAGTGACCGGCGCTCTGCAAGCCACTAGTGTGTGCTCTGTTTGTTAAATTTTGCTGAATAAAGGAGGGACATATTATTTCTACAGTAATTTTATATTTTATATTGCCTTGGCCATAAACTTCAACAAAAACTCGATATTTCTGCTATAAATAACTGTTAACTCGTACTTTATCTTTATTTAAAAAGGATTTATTTTTAATCCTGTCCAGTTTCCAAAAGGTATGCAGTCTCTGGCTTATAACAAATTAATATCATTTTACCCAAACACCGTTAAAGGATAATGGACCTTTGTTTAACTTCAAAAATTTACAAATAATATCGAGTTCCGAGTCATTTAAAATCACTTAAACAGTATCGTAATACAATAAGATGGAACGAACACTGATAACAACGGACTGGCCTGCGAAATATGATCTAATTTGGCTTCTAATCCAATGTTGTAAACTCAATTTGTTGTTGGGACTTATGGCACGGCGCAAGTTACTAGCGATTAGAAGATGCCTTTAGGTTGTTCTTTGGTCGTTATAATGGTTTATATGGATGTCTCTATGTCAAAATTATTCAAATATAAGTATTTTTCCTGGATTGAAACATGGATTTTTTTTATAATTTGAAATGTGATAAACAATTTCTGCGTGGATGGAGACGTGGGCAAATGCTAATTAAATATTAAAGCCAAAGCTGCAGCAAAGAAACTTGGGATCCTTTCTTAGTTAGGCGGTACTTTAGACCAGAGTAATTAATACAACTTCACCAAATACAGGGGGGTGATTATCTCAACACAGTGCTGCGTCGATCTTAAAGGTGAATTTTAACTGGTAAGTTTAAGAAGTCCCGTCGGAGCGTACAAAACACATTTTAGCGCGTGTCTTCTCAATCAGGCAGCTCTATACGATACTGAACTCACTCACCTGCCTGCAGGTCGAATCGTGTAACGAAAACTACTATTACTTATGAAACAGATGCTTCACGAGCCAATTTAGGTGTAATTAAGCAAATAGCAAGGTTGTCAAGCAATGTTCATGATGATGGGTTGCTTGGGTCATTCATTTCTGTTAACAAGCCAAGCCCAGCCAAGACCTAATTTTGAAGTATATTTTATGTAAGGTACGTAGTAATAGTCATAATAGTGTTACATATCTCAGTTCATTTCTCTCACTGTGTTCCTGTAAATGAGAAATTTCTACCGTATGGCTGTCTTTTTGATTCTTTTCCTGATGTGGATGTACATATTTTGTTTTAAGTATTTATTCATGATTATATATTTATTTATGTAAGTCATTATCATGTAATTATTTGTTTTGGTATGTATTTATCTATATTTTACTTTGGTAAGCGTATAATTATTCTTTGATTATCTCTTATAACCAACATAGTTTCTTGTTATTGTTCGCATATAGTTTGCACCACCTACTGAGTAAAATGCTTTAATTTGTCACCTTCTAAGGTTGTCTGGAAGAGATCGCTAATTAGCGATAAGACCGCCTGTTCTTTTCCTGTGACTTTGTTAAATTTGTGTTTTTTCTCTGTAATGTTTTTGTTTGGTATACAATTAAGTGTTTTGTATTGTATTGTATTCGAGTATCTTATTAAAACACCGATCGGTAAAAAATATTATTTTCACTTTAGCACCTCAAAAAGGCAAGTAACGCTGTTTAAAAACAGAGGACAAAATTCGATTCGATAATACCTAGAACAGTGCTGGGTCAATATAAATGGGTGGTTGACAGGGTATGTAAAAATATACCATTTGCTTTAATACTTACCATGTTGTATTTTTCTACCTTAATAATATATTATAATATTCTCGCTGCTGAGGTGAAAATTTGTATGTTCACCATGAGACCAAAGTTATTTGCATCTCGTGTCAACACTCGCAGCAAATCCAACTTTGATCTCTTGTTACCCAAATGACTTTAAAGATATCGATTCAGTTAGAAATGAAAAATTAAATTTTCACAAATAAAACCTTTTTTTTATTAAATCGCTTCTCTCTTTTCACCAAACCCATGCCCTTAAGTGGGCGTAAAGCGCGATAGGACACCGCCGCCTAAGGAACTGCGACCCTTATCAACATTGTAGGGTGACTTGGATTCCGTAATACACAGAATGACACCCTGTATACAACTTCAGGTCACACCATATTCAACCCTACCACCACCGTTTAAGATGAACAATACACTAAGGATTTTGGAACCTTTGGGACATTGTTGTTATAGGGGTGTTCAAATTTAGTAGCGCCCTCATATTAACTTTGTTTGGTTCTATTGTTTTATCCTACCTTGTTTCAATTACTTTCTGTCTAAAGGCAGGTGGAAAAAATCCATCGTGTTTTTTTATCTTGGGATCGAGATAGTTTCTTTTTGAATTTGTTGCATGTTTCTTTATTGTTATACAGGGGGTGGAATTGAACTTTCCAGTGATTGAAGCCGTGGTAAAGTTACGTTTATTAGTTTGTGAGTGGGACCGTAAAGGTCAAATGTAGTCAACGTGATATGTAGATGATCTCTTTTGTACGGTCCACCACTTTTAACCATGTCACAAAATGATAGGTATATTTTGAATTATTTTCTCTCTTGTGACTTGACAATGTCATTATGAAAGGGTTCTAAGGTGGCTCAACAAAGAAAGTTGTCAACTGTGTTACACACTCGTTTGACAATTTATTACGGGCAGTAGAAACTACGTTATAAACGACTAGGTTTTTCCCGTGATTCCTACCACATAGAAGTCGTTTACCGCTATTCCCTCAGTGGTCCAATCGCGGAAAAATGGACTCTATGTCCTGAGTTCCCAAATTTAATTCATTTGTATTCAATTTTATGTCGATCAGTTGATGCGGTGATTTGTGAAAACGGAACAAAAAACTAACACACTTTTACAGTAATACGAGTAATTATCAGTAAAGATAATATACAAAAGTGATCATTTTTCACGTTTGATGTACTATCCTGTATATCTGCGGCCCTAGTCAAAAAGGAATAGGTACTAGTCGACTAATCTCATAATTAAAAACTGGCAAAGACTGTGGGACTAATGCTCAGTATAAGGTTCCAAGGCCGTTACTAAAACACAAAAAAATATCTCAAAAGCAGCAAAAACTAACTAATTTTTCCCTTTAATGTTATTTGGTGCGATCTTAGATAAATGGTTTTTTACGTACAAACACTTTAGTCGACTAAGCTGTGTCTCAGGAACCAATCAAGTCCAGTCGTGAAGGTTTTCCTTAAAAATTGTTGCTTTTGTTTAAGATTTTTAGTATGTGTAGTTTTGGCTGTAGTCGGGGGAGCCGCAACTCTAGCGAATACGACATTGTAACGTGTCATTCTGGATTTCTGGATTGTTCTTAGGAAAACTGGCTGTCCCGAGAAGTTTGTGAACTTGATACGCCAATTTCAAGATAATATGACGGCAAAAGTTCGGCATGAAAATAACTTTTCGGACCAATTCCCAGTAACATGTGGTGTAAAGCAGGGATGTGTTTTGGCTCCCACCCTTTTTGCGCTGTACTTTGCTGCCGTAATGAAAGATGCGACAAAAGCTTGCAGTGGACTTATAGGCATAAATTCGAGAACAGACAAGACAATCTTCGACCTCTCTCGCTTTAGGGCAAAGCGCCAAGTGTCTAACCTCTCCGTTTTGGATATCCTCTACGCAGACGACGTTTGCCTAATGGCTGACTCCGCTGATACGCTTCAAGTCTATGTGGACTCACTCAATGCATCCTGTTATAGGTTTGGGTTAGTCATCAGTATCACCAAGACGCAAATCCTGAAACAGCCACCTAGGGGCTGCTTTTTGGACGGCTCCGGTATAACACTGAGCCACAAGGCACTGGAAGATGTGTCACATTTCAGATACCTGGGAAGCCAAGTTCGTAATGATAACAGCCTTTCATCAGATATACCTGCCCGCATAGCCAACGCAGCCGCAGCCTTTGGAAAGCTTAACTGCCGTGTCTGGAGGTCCCACGATATCAAGCTTCAGACTAAAATGTTGGTTTACAAGGCTATAGTTATACCAACGCTACTTTATGCTGCAGAAACGTGGTGCTGTTATAAGGCAGACATTAAAAAGCTGGATATCTTTCATCTCCGCTGTCTCAGATTAATATTACGTATAAAACGGCAAGATCGCGCACCCAATACGGAAGTTCTGCGTCGCGCAAACATGCCTGGCATTGAGGCGCTCATAATGAAACACCAGCTGAGATGGTGTGGCCACGTCTTACGCATGGACGATAGTAGATTGCCAAAAGCAGTGTTCTACTCGGAGCTCTCGTGCGGAAAGCGGAAGCACGGAGGCCAATTTCTGCGCTATAAAGATGTCCTCAAACGCCACCTTACAGCTTGCGGTATACCTTGTGATCGTTGGGAGGATCTTGCACTAAGGAGACCGGAATGGCGCTCTACTGTTCACAAAGCTGTCGAACGTTTTGAACGGATGCGTTTGGAAGAACTGGATGCTAAGCGTCAAATACGCAAAGCTCGACCCAAGCCTCTCTACACGTACACATACAACAGTTCCGGGCAGCTTCATTTTGCTTCATGTGATCGGCTTTTCAGGTCCAAGTCGGTTTCGCGAGCCACATCCAAGCTTTCCATAACCCGGACAAAGACAATTGACGGAGTCACTGTCGCCGGATGCGGTGAAGAGGACTATATAAGCTATAACGTGTCATTATTGTCGAAACGGTACCCGAAATCTAGTAATTGATAACATGTACGTAATTTTTTCAAGAGCTATCCAATGACACCTCACTCTTCTTATAGAGTAAAAAATTTATTTGTGTATTATGTATGAGAGGTACAAACAGTCAGCATCTCATAATATCGTATCAGCCTTAGTGGCCAAATAGCTCGTCACACCATCCATATCCTAACTAATATTTTAAATGTGTAACTCTGTCTGTAAGTTTGTTACGCTTTTACAGATAAACCGCTGAACCGATTTAAATAAAATTTGGTATGGTGATAGTTTGAGTCCTGGGAAGGGTTTCTGGGGACTGCGGAACCCTAAAAAGGTGAACACCATAGTCAAAGTATTACATTATTTTTTACATGATCCTTTTTTACAGACCACGGAAATATTCGAAAAATAACATAATAAGATTAATAAGTAATGAGATCATATTACGTGATTGATTCGTATTTATTAAATTGCGGTATCATACCAAGGATTAATGAACCGCGAATGGTTAAATTAACCTGACTAATATTTAGAGAAGGCAGCTTCATTCCTGACCGCGTTTGGGTCAACTGGTAGTTAATTTAACAAAAATATGGTTTTCTTGTTTAATTTTATTACAGCCGCATAAATCAATAAGTGTTTTTGATGGATTCATTATTTTAATGTGTTAGATAATATTATCTAATAATTCTGTTTTAAGCTTTTTTAAGTTTTTTTTTAATTAACGTGTAATCTCGCGCAAATTTCCGTCAAGTGGCAGGGGGCCCCACGGGTGGTCATCGCGAATTCGGCACATGTTAAAAAGGAAAGGTCCCTTTAAAAAATATTTAAAATAACATTATGGATGCTACATTATAATCTTATATTGATGGATTCAGTATAAAATAGTCTGTTTAATTATTTGATCATTAATTAAAATTTCAGATACCCAATTTTTTTTCAATTAAAGTATAACTTTAAAAATACGTAATTATTCAAAATGTCTGAAATCGGACACCCGCGCGGTCGAAGAAATTGAGAGAATTATTTAAAAAAAAAATGAAAGGCTTGTAAAGGTCATCCTGTTTTTTCATAACCAACATTTCACACACATAATAAATAATTAACAACTCAAAAACTCAACCTTAATTATAATTATAATTTAGTCCAAATTTGTATTCATAATATTGTATATATCAGAATTAAAAGCATAAGCATTAAGAAATTTCTGAAATATATTTCTGCAAGTCAATTTTAGAGAGACTCGCAGACGTTCCAAGTGAATTTTCAATTTGCATACGTAGTTCATATATGAACGTGCAGCGTCCTCCTTAGGTTGTACTATGTGTTAATATACATTAAACTGCATTAATTTAGAAAGTGAGAAAAGGAATATTATTAATACGAAATATTAACTTCTATTGTCAGAATTATTAAAAAATAAAATACAGTAGTATTATTGTTGCTAACATATTTAAACTGAGGATTGCAACCGATTAATGTCACGTGGAGGTATTATTTGATATTTACTAGAGCATTCTGTAATTTCTATGCGTTTTGTTTTAGATCAATCTCTCTCAGTGTCACCATTTCTAGACATGTAAATAACTAGGTATTCAACTCGGATCCACAACCAACTAATCAAAATCATAGGCCACTGTGGAACTATCTGAAAGTGACATTATGATTCAAGTTGTAAGAGACTTCTTAATAATTTAATTTTTTCGTCTCTTTGACAAAGTTCTGTGAAATAGAATAGAATACCTTTATTTCAAGCAACAACAATGTATAAGCCCGTGTGGTTGCCGGGTTAGAATAGTGCCACACCATGTCTTCCCGTGGATGTCGTAAGAGGCGACTCAGGGAATAAGGGCTTGTAGTATTGTTAGGCGATGGGCTTGCAACCTGTCACTAATACACTAGTAAACTTTTTGGCCTGATTGTGCAAAATATGGTTACAGAATTATCAACAAATCTTTTTAGAGTTGTTGGTATTTCTGTAGCTCTGCCTACCCCACTCTGGAAATGAAGGCGTGATGTTATGTATGTATGTATGTAACAATGTATAAGTTAAAATTAACATAACTATTATTATAACACTTTTGCAGTGTCAGCTAGCCGGCGGCCACGAAATCGCCAAAACCTGACACCCCTCGGCCAGAATTCCTTCTTTCTTTCTTTCTATAATTTCCTATGATTCAAATCGGTCGACACACGTTCCAATCGAAACATTATGTTACCCTCAACATGCAGCCAAGCCCTAGTCTCGCATTATTGTATCTGTGAACCGATGACAAGCATAGAGGAATTCTACCTGAGCCCTCGAGGATTGTAACGCATTTACAGCCTTGTCATTGCAAAAGTTGATGACCCTCAGAGCCCTCTTACCGTAAATTGGTGTGTACTCATTTGCCTTCATGAAGCCATAAAACCGGCCAAGTGCAAGCCGGACTCGCGCACTAAGGGTTCCGTACCATTATCAATAAAACCACGGTGTCTGTATTAAGATCGAGCAAAAAACGGCAAAAAAGCACGTTTGTTGTATGGAGTTAATATTTATTTTATTTTGTTTTTAGTATTTGTTGTTATAGCTGCTACAGAAATACATAATTTGTGAAAATTTCAACTGTCTAGCAATCGCGATTCTTGAGACATAGCCTGGTGACAGACAGACGGACGGACAGACAGCGAAGTCTTAGTAATAGGGTCCCATTTTTACCCTTTGGATACGGAACCCTAAAAAATTTATCGTTTAATAACAATTAGCTTAACTAAAGATACCTTACTATGAGAGCTTCTGTAGGTACACGTAATATGCGGAACAACAGATGTAAGCTCTATCACAGCATTAAATACAGTGTAGGATAAGCCATAGGTACCTATTTAAAGGATTTGTGCGTCATGCATGTAAATTCACCCTATAATCTGCTAGGTAATACCGTTGACAATATCTAACTATCTGTGATGCACTGCATACGAGTTTGAAATCTCTTCATTTTACTTTCTCGTGAGACCCGGTGTCCCATAGGAGATACATAATCAAGGCAATTAAGTTTTAACTTTATTTTAACGGCTATAAAGTTAATTTTAATTTGTTTCAAAATTTAAAATGGCATTTAAGAGCAAAGGTAATTGAATTTCATCTCCTTGATGGTAGAATAAAATTCCTTACAAAAATCTTCCTGTTTGAGGTATGGTGGGCCTCACGTGGGAATTACAAGTAGACAGTTTAATGACATAATCATAACCTTACACAGATACGAATAAGGAGACTTTTTGAACGGCGAGGCCAGGCGAGACGAGGCGAGACAAGGCGATACAAGTAGAGACGAAAATTGATATTCGTCGCGCATCTTCGGTGGTAAGTTGTTTTAATACAAATAAAAATTCTCGCACCGCCTCACTAGCAGGAAAGCACCTTTACTCTATAATCAAATCAAATCAAATCAAATAAATTTATTTCGGACTATACATCCATAGGGTTAGTAAATACAGCGGCTTATTATTAGGGTTAGTGATACACAACAACAACATAAAAATTAAAATCTGCGACCTTGAGTAGCTGGTGGCACGTGTAGGCGCACGTGTCGCTGCAGCAGCGGCGCGTCCCAGCGCCGCGCCAGCGTGCTCAGGATGCAGTTCGTGCTGTCGCGGCTGCGGCGGCGCAGCGACGCGCATCGCTTCCTCATTATTGCGTGGAAGCCGTCTGTTCGTGCCTCGGCAAACATCATTGAGGCACTACAATACCGCGGCAGCCCGAACAGCATCCTGAACGCGTCATTGTACTGGACGCGCAGCGCGCCATATGCCCGCTGCGTAAAGTTAGTCCACAGACCACACGTGTAGAAAGTTTGACAGAAGGCTTTAAATAAAGTTAACTTCACTTCTTTACTACAACGTGCAAATCTGCGGACCAACATGTTACAGCGAACACAAAGCGCCCGACGCTCCCGCTCGATGTCTATGACATCGGACAACGATTCAGTGACCCAGTGACCCAGGTACTTAAATTTATCTACTCTCTTTAAAAGAGCCCCACAAAGCATAACCGGCTGCATACTGTAGCTCTTGCTACCAGCTTTAAATTGTAAAAGCTCGCTTTTAGAAGCGTTGTACCTGAGCCCATGGGACTCAGCGTATGCTTCACAAATGCCTAACATTTTTATTAAACCCCCCATCGTGGGGCTCAACAACACCATATCGTCAGCATAGCTTAAATTGTTGACGCACACATCTTCTATGTGACATCCGACATGACTGTTGCTGAGCTCCTCGATCAGGCCATTCATGTACAAATTAAATAATTTAGGTGAGCTTATACCTCCCTGTCTAACCCCGCATGGTACCACATAATTATCTGAGAAAGCACCGGCCCATTTGACACTATTCTTTTGATTTCCATACCAGAACCTGAACAATGAGGTGATTTCGTGCGGTACCTTTGTATCATTGTAGAGTTTCCTCCATAACACGTCATACGACACCGTATCAAATGCCTTCGATAAATCCAAAAAACAGACATAATAACTAATGTCAGACTTTTCAGACTTCTAACTATTCTCAGTATAATTCCGTTTCCGTTACTACGAGTATAATCACAAAAAAGTATTTTGAAAACATTAAGAAGTATATGTCTCAAGTAATTTGGAGTTCTATTTTAGATAACTATCAGTTGGTGTAAAAAAAATATCGTACCTTCGGTAGAACAAGGGCCACAATGTACAATGTGACGAAAGGGGATACTGCGCTCTTGTCCGGTAGGATAAAGGCACAATGTACAATGTTACTAAGGGAGAAATTGTGCCCTTGACCTACCGAAGGTGCGATATGTTCTGGGTGGTTGCCGGGTTAGAATAGTGCCACTCCATGTCTTTCCGTGGATGTCGTAAGAGGCGACTAAGGGAATAAAGGCTTGTAGTACTGTTAGGCGATGGGCTTGCAACCTGTCACTAATACACTGGTAAACATATTAGCCTGTTTGTGTAAAATGTGGTTACAGAATTATCAACAAGTTTTTTTTGAGTTGTTGGTATTTTCGCAATTCTGCCTACCCCAAGCTGGGAAAAAAGGCGTGATTGTATGTATTTATGTAAAAAAAAAAAGCGGCCAAGTGTGAGTCGGACTCGCCCATGAAGGGTTCCGTAGCAGCAAGTAACATAATATAAAAGTTCGTTGTAGCTTTGATCAATGTTTTTATGACGTATTAAAAAAAAACTACTTACTAGATCTCGTTCAAACCAATTTTCGGTGGAAGTTTGCATGGTAATGTACATCATATATTATTTTTACATTTATCATTCCCTTATTTTAGAAGTTACGGGGGGGGGGACACACATTTTTCCACTTTGGAAGCGTCTCTCGCGCAAACTATTCAGTTTAGAAAAAAAATATAATAGAAACCTCAATATCATTTTTGAATACCTATCCATAGATACCCCACACGTATGAGTTTGATGAAAAAAAAATTTTTGAGTTTCAGTTCTAAGTATGGGGAACCCCAAAAATTTATTGTTTTTTTTCTATTTTTGTATGAAAATCTTAATGCGGTTCACCGAATACATCTACTTACCAAGTTTCCACAGTATAGCTCTTATAGTTACGGAATAAAGTGGCTGTGACATACGGACGGACAGACGGACAGACATGACGAATCTATAAGGGTTCCGTTTTTTGCCATTTGGCTACGGAACCCTAAAAATGCTGTTGCGTGATAATTATGGATCTGAACCGAACTGTAGGTACTGAACCGATTGAGTTCCAGAACCCTAAAATGGAAGTGTAATGTAAATAAATGAATTTTAAATACGAGAGCAAGATTTGTGGAATAAATTATAAAATTTAAAAATAATGTTTTGCGAATGATATCGTGTGAAATACGAGTAATACTATCAAATATAATAGATTGTTTGTGAGAATTTTAATTATTTATATTTTTTAATTTTAAGTTCAATAAGTTTGAAGTAATTTAAGAAAATAGACAGGTTATATTATTAGTAAATAATACCATTCCCTCCTTAAATCCGAAACTACTGAGCCTACAATTCTCAAAAAGTAATTCTTAACTATGGATTACTGGAAAACCTATATCCTTTCGTCTCGTTTTGACTCGATTTGGGTATCGCTTTTTCAATCGTAACTACTTCTAATGAAAATTTTAATTGGAAAAAGAAAGCGATACCCTATCCAGTCTCCCCACAGTCGAGAGGATAAAAAGTCCATGGTATACAAAGTAACAAAGAAATTTCTTTAAACGTACAAAACCCTCTCCACGCAAGTTTAACTCGCACTAGTCCGGTTTTTTATGTCCGCACTGTTACCAATACTTTAATTTTAAAAAAATACCAAATTGGTACATTTACCACATTTAATGTCTTGTTATTTTAAACGGTTCTTAATCGCGTTATAATATTATATTTACCTCGACATTTTCATCTTGTTGCAACCATCGTGGTAACGAGCAGATAAGTGTTGTTTCAAATTGATAATAGTTTGTGGTCATCGTGAAAGATTTAAACAAGCAACTTTAATGTTAATGTACATACGTAACATCACGCCTTCATTTCCAGAGTGGAATAGGCAGAGCTACAGAAATACCAACAACTCTAAAAAGACTTGTTGATAATTCTGTAACCACATTTTGCACAAGTAGGCTAAGATGTTTACCAGTATATTAGTGACAGGTTGCATATCCTTCGCCTAACAGTACTACAAACCTTTATTCCCATAGTCGCCTCCTACGACATCCACGGGAAGACATGGAGTGGCACTTTTCCAACCCGGCAACCGAACGGTAAAATAAAATAAATATTAATGTTAAAAAAAAAATGCGTTGTGTGACCACCATCTAATGGAATGAATGGGAATACTATCACATGTTTGTGTTAACATAAATATTTACACAATAGTGTTTTTTTTTTTTTTAATTCTCTTTATTAATATCTAGAATTACGAATAATTTAAGCTTCAATAATTGCAGTTCTACAAGGAATAATCCGTCCAAATTTCAAGTCCCTAGCGCCAGCGGTTTCAGCTGTGCGTTGTTCGACCAGGGCCTCTATTCTGCTGCGTTATAACGATATCGCGCTTGTCGTGTTTTAGAATCGTTTATGTCACAGTCGCCATTATTGTAAATGACATAAGAGTTATCAAAACGTTGACAATACGGAAACATGTCAAATATCGTTATTACTGTGTAGAATCCCAGCCCAGTCAGTTATAATAATATGTAATATCAGGGGACAATCTCACACAAACTGACCTAGTCCCAAATTAAGCTCTAGGCTTGCACTTTGGGTACTAGACAACGATAAACTTACTTATATAGAGAAATACATACTTAAATACATAGAAAACATCCAAGACTCAGGAGCAAATATTCGCGCTCATCACATCACACAAATATCTGGCCTTACCGGGATTTGAACCCAGGACCGCTGGCTTCTGAGGCAGGATTACTCCCAACTGGGCCAACATGTCGTCAAGTTAGTAAGTCAGTTTCTTATTTTATTATAATACAAATAGATTGTAGCTCCTGTGCTGCTTAACTCAACCAATTCTTCATAAACCTCCCTGTCTTTTAAAAATCTGTTCTTTTCGCTTGCTCAGAGCAATTCAGTTCGCGGTGAGAGAAAGAGACAGAGCTATAATGTTTAGCTGGGTTCCATATTGGCTCACATAAAATTATTATTCCTATTTTTCGTTTAACTACCGATTTGTATTCATAATAATCACTATTCATATTTTTTCCGTAAAAGCCGTTCCTCGGCTTAAGCCTTTGAACGGCGTTTCTCTTGCGTTGTGTACCCCGTGGAGTTGCTTCCCGATTCAACTGGTATCCCTTACATTTGACTAAACCCTTTCGAAGGGGTAACCCTTTTACTTAGCCGCTTTTAAAGCGCTTACTTACTTTCCTTTTAATTTTACTAACTCCTTTAACGACTTGGTATTTAGCTAGCCTATTTCACCTACTCGCGGCCCCGTCCGGCCCCTTGATGGTCGGATACTCTATCCCTTTCACTCGACATTACTACATAGTATGAAACAAAGTCGCTTCCCGCTGTCTGTCCCTGTGTATGCTTAGATCTTTAAAACTACGCAACGGATTTTGATGCGGTTTTTTCTAATAGATTTTTTTTATTTGATTTGATTTAGTTTACTTAACCTACCTACGCACACGTCTCGTTGTATTGTACCAATTTATTTCCATTTATTATACTGTTGTGAACTTAAAATTGTTTAAAGTGAGTACCTACTTATTAGTTACATCAATTTTTTTAATTTAATATTCCTTTGTTGGTGATATCGCTAGCGCTAAGAATACTGGACATACCTACTAATTATTACAGTATCATAATTTAATTACAGCTCACCTATTTTTTATTGTGTTTTAATTGTCTTTTTAATGAAATGTGTTTTTTATTTGGTTCATTGTTGTTCATGGTTCATAGGATGAAATTGGTTTGTTGCCAAAAGATGGAGAATTGTAGGCCCAAGTAGAAAAAATAGCGGTATTTTTAAATTTAGGTACTTAGTGAGACGATTTATTTATAAATTGATATCAGAGGCTCCGTGTGGACTTCAAATACAAACCCGTTATCGGAATTCAAAAATAGCCCGCCATATTGGACTTTATTTACTGGGCCGATTGCTTTGAAAATTGATATCTCTGAAGCTCCGTGTGGCCTTCAAATACAAACCCGTCATCAAAATTCACAAATTGCCCGCCATTTTGATTTTAGGTTTTTCTAAATGAAACTTGTATAACTATCGGTTCTCTATGGAAATTATGCCTTTTATTGCCTTAAAAATCTATATCTGGGATTCCTAATAATTTCTGAATAGAAATCTGTAGTCAGAATTAAGGAAAATGGCCGCCATTTTGAACTTTGAAGTTCTTGAACGGATTGCGTTCAAAATCGATACCTGGGATTCCTCATGATTTCTGAATACGAATTTGTAGTCAGAACTTAGAAAAATGGCCGCCATTTTGAACTTCGTAGTTCTTAATACGATTGAGTTAAAAATTGATATCTGGTTTTCCTAATGATTTCTGAATATGAATCTGTTGACATAATCAAGAAAAATGGCCACCATTTTGAACTTCGTAGTTCTTGTACGGATTGCGTTCAAAATCGATAACTGGAATCCCGCGTGATTTCTAAATACGAATTTGTAGTCAGAATTAAGAAAAATGGCCGCGATTTTGAACTTCGAAGTTCTTGAACGGATTGCGTTCAAAATCGATATCTGGGATTCCTCATGATTTCTGAACACGAATCTGTAGTCAGATTAAGGAAAATGGCCGCCATTTTAAACTTCCAAGGTCTTGAACGGATTGCGTTCAAAATCGATATCTGGGATTCCTCATTAATTCGGATTCCGAATATGTACTTAGTCACAATTTAGAAAAATGGTTGTTATTTTGAACTTCGTAGTTCTTAATCGGATTGAGTTTAATATCGATATCTGGTTTTTCTAATGATTTCTGAATAGGAGTCTGACGTCGACTTTAGTTGGACTAACCCATTATCTACGATTTAATAAAAGAAGGCGGTTTTTTGTTTTTTTTTAATCATCATTATATTCTATATTTTTTAGTGATCATAATATACAATGTAGTCCAAAATCTAAATTACTAAGAAACAAGCAACGCCGCGGAAAAGTCAAAGTCATATATTTAAACCATTTAGATGTGCTTCGTCATAGTCGCTCAACTATCACCCTTGAAAAAGGTACTGTTGAGAAGTTCCAGTGGCCATCAGTGGTTTTCATCATCAGTTGCACTTCACCAAATGATACTTTTTAAATGCAAATGATGGACTTGTTACTGAAATAATCGCGGACAAATAAACATACATACTACTGGTTAAACTGAGAACCTCGTTTTTTGAAGTGGGTAAATAAATAAATATTTTTCTGAAAACCGCATCAAAATCGTTTCAGCCAAACGCGAGATAATTGTAGACAAGCATATATACATACGGGTCAAACTGAGAACCTATTTTATTGCAGTCGTTTAAAATACCAAATCCTTCTATGTGTAACAAATACTTTTCTGAAAATTGCATCAAAATCGGTTCAGCCAAACGCGAGATAATTGCGGACATACATACATACATACATACGGATCAAACTGAGAACCTATTTTTTTGTTGAAGTCGGTTAAAATACCAAAAGCGTCTACTAAGTATAACAAATACTTTTCTGAAAACCGCATCAAAATCAGTTCAGCCAAACGAGGGATAAACGTGGACAAACATACATACATACCTAGAGGTCAAAATGAGGAAATCCTTTTTAAAAGTCGGTTAAAAATTTCTCGCCGATTTGAAATTTTCAATTACTAGGCCGATTACATTGAAGATTGATATCTGAGGCTCCGTGAGACCTTCAAACACAAATACTTAATCAACATTCAAAAATTGCCCGCCATTTTGACCTCTTAATTTGCTGGGCCGATTGCTTTGAAAATGGAAAAGTAATCGCGGTCAAATTTCAGACAGAATATAGGTACGTTTGACGTGGTTTGGCGGTAAGTAGATACCTACCTTTTCCAAGTATTTACTACATCAAGTTCTTACCTACCAATAGCCTAACGAATGACAGTCATCTGTGGTCATCATCATCAGTTCCGCTTCATCAAATAGGTAGGCACACCAAACAATGATAATTATTGAAATACAAATGGATTAGATACTTACCTATTACAGAAATAATTAAATTTGCTTATGAATCCCATCAACATACATACCTTTTTTTGTATGGATATACTTATTGTGTTATGACCATTCTAACAATAAAATAATAATCGGAATCGTTTAAGGTTAAAAGTTACACATGGACACCTATCTAAATTAAAATCCATTTACTCAATGTACTCTATGCAACGACGACTCCAATCAAAACAGAAATATCAACAAGTGCGAATCGAATCGCACGCGCACAAAGTAAACATAAGTATACACATACATATTTTGGTAAGCGCCCGCCACCACTCTCGACCCCATGCCATATAATGTTTGAACCTTATTAGGACATCAAGTTAAGGCATAATTTAGCTCGCAATATGGCTTTTAACGCTGAACGGGTTTGGTTAGTAAAGCCTTATAAAAACCCCTTCAAAAACCCGTAAAGGGGATAGCGGACCGGTCCCTGCTTTATTCCTGGTACTTTTTTGTTCATAATTTGTTGTTCATAATCATCGCAACTCCTATAGTTAATTTTACTGAAATCGTTCTGATTTTAGGACGTTTATTAAACTAACTTAACCTAACCTAACATTTACCAGCTGGATATTTTTAATATCCCGAAAATAAATAGGTGTATGATTAATATTGATTATGAATAGTGATCATTATGATGTACAATGATATTTTTCTATGGAAAGTGATCATTATGATGTAAAATGGTATGAGAAATATTTTCGGACTTCCGACAATATGACTGAAAAAGTTATGTAAAAAAATGCGCACTCACATAGCTGCTATAGCTCTGTCCTTTACGTTTATCTTAAACTGGCTTAGGCACGTTATGAAAATCCCCCTGGGCCCTAGCCAAGATGCAATCACTGCTAACGTTTTCTTTTATATTACTCAAAATGTATGAAATGACATTTTCGTGCGTTACGATAAACTACGTCGTCAACTGTCATTCCATACATTTTAAAAGATAAATAAGAAAAATGTTGGAGCGTTTGCATATTTTCGTTTCCATTCTATTAATATCTCTTGTCTTGTTCCGTGCTCTCCTATTAATTTAATCCGCTGAATAAATGCAGTTTTTGTGTCAGCGTTTATAACTGACCACTAACGACCCTTGAAGAAGTTCAACGATAGCATCATTTCCCGAGCAAACAACCTAAAGTTTCTTGTTCCATTGTGAAATTTAAATGTTGTTGTAGCATTTCAGCTATATTATTATTATTTTTATACACTGTTTTTGTTTATTTATATTTTACAATTAGTTTTTGCTTTTGTACACTTATATATTTGATTTATACTTTTTATTTTTACGCTGACGATCTTATTGGGATTTCGTTATAACTACAAGATATAAATAATTACTGTAACTTTCATTAAATTTCATCTATTCCGTCGAAACAACACTTAAGAAAAAAACATCAATTTGCTGTAGGAAAAATGAGTATTGAATGTCAACGTTTCTCTTAACAAATTACAAATCGAGGAATTGACGCCACCCTTATAATATTTATTTACAATCCATAAAACCACCCTTCTTGGAACCGATCGACCTAATTCCGTGGCCTCGCCCTCATCTTAAATTATATTACATTTGGTCGCTTATAATGTTTTCTAGGGTTCAGTTCTTTAGAATTACGATGAGGAATCATTCCTTTTAGTTTATGATTTTACTTCAGAATAAAGGCTGTATTATATTATAAGCTGTTAAGCCCTTCTAAGTTCTAGTCAGCAAAAAGGGTAAAGTTATAGGAGGCATACCGGGTGTGGCCTGTAATAGGAGCAATAAATTGAGGGATCGTTTCCACACCACAAACCTAACAACATTTATTCTACAACTTTTGAAAATAACTTATTGTTTACCAAATATTAATTAATTTAGATTTTCCAAGCAAGCAATGTATTGCGAAAACTACGAAGTTTGTAGGCTGACAGAAGATGTCAACTAGACTATTCGATGGAGTACATTGAAAATGCTATTAAGTTTGTTCGAAAAAATCCCAAATATTAAATTACATTTTTTTTTAAGTTGTAGAACAAAATGTTGCTACGTTTATAGAATAGAAACAATCCCTCATTTTATTGCTCCTATTACAGGCCACACCCGGTATAATTATTATTATATTGAAGCCCCTTTCAATGCCTTGTCCGGTAAGTACAAGTAAGTAGGTTATTGAGTGCCAGTTTGATGGCACTGGGGGTCGATTTCTGAATCGCATCCGGTTTAAAAGTCATTGGTTTTTTACTGATTTCTAAAGGTTCATATTTCTAAATCTCATTGGCGACTAAAATTCTCACACCTACGAACCTTAACCGTAACCTTACTTACCTTCCTATTGAATTTTCACATAACTCACCAATCAAAATTGCCTTTTTGTACGGCACTCTTCAAGTTAAAGTCTCACGCGCAACTTCACCTTCCAAGTTTCTGATTTTAACAGGAAGAAATAAAACCTGCCAATGATATTAAAAGTATTATTGGTGGGATTTCCTTACCGCAGCGTAACGCAGGTATGTATTTCACCCGAAAATTGGCTCAAATTTATAATTTGTTTTCCAAAAGCTTCAGTAATGTATTTATATTTGTCTAACTTAATTTTTAATTTGATAATCTCAATTTTATATTTCGTAATTTTTTAAATAAGTTGTGTTGTGTTTGTGTTGATGTTATTAATGTTTTTATATTTAGAGATCTTCAAGAAAGACTGGCAAATGGTTCTTCGATTCGTCTTTAGACTTTTCTTCATTCTACTCGGCAAAACCTAGTGGATTTTGACATGTCATTGTA
Source organism: Acleris holmiana (assembly GCA_949316455.1). Classification (NCBI taxonomy): domain Eukaryota; kingdom Metazoa; phylum Arthropoda; class Insecta; order Lepidoptera; family Tortricidae; genus Acleris; species Acleris holmiana. The sequence goes on along the minus strand of OX438771.1, from coordinate 6,594,247 downwards.
CCAAAATCGCGTGTATCGTGGTTCGTACGGTTCCGAAGCCGTTAAGTACTACAAACATAGAAATTAACAAGTAATAACTAGTTTTCTATTTGAAGTCATTTGGTGCCGTCTTAGATGATTTTAGTAGGTACTAACACCTTAATCGCCTGTATCTAAGGAACCAATGGTGTCTACATAGTCGTGATCGTTTTTCTTTTAAAATCGTTATAATTATGCGCTTTAATTAAAATTTATTTTCAGATTTTTAATATTTGTAGTTTTGGCTGTAGGGAGGGGGGACTTTACTCTAATAAAAATTAGCGATTTTAAGCTTAATATTTCATAAAAATATCCCGTAATCTAAAAAATGTTTTCACAAACCCGCAATATTTTTGAATCACCTATCCGACGACACCCTATATTATGGAGTAGACGAGAAACAAATACATTCCCACGTTACGTGTATATATATATACCAATTTTTAAGAAAAAACAAGCTTTCTAGTACTCAGAGTCTCTGAGCTAGGCTGAGGGATGGCCGGACGGACGGACGGACGGACATGGCGAAGCTATAAGGGTTCCTGATTTGACTACGGAACCCTTTAGGGTTAATAAAGAACAAAAATTAATAAAGTTACACTTTTGTGCTCAAAATATTAGTAACTAGGACCACAGCAGAGTCGCAGCAGTATTTTATTTCACGTACAAGACCAGAATATTACAGAAAATTGTACTTTTTATTGCACCCGTTTGACGAAACAGGCACGTAGTAATTTAATTCATTTCAGTTTTAATCAGATTAATTGGTTGGAAAAGTAGATTAGCCAGGCGGTGTACAATGTCCAATTGTAGCCATCTGCCTTCTTAACTGGCGTGACACACCGGTCCACCGTTCAACTAACATCAAACAATTAGAAGGACACTAATCTACAAAGTTTCTGATAAAGTACCTCACAGATAAGTTTTTACAAACTCACCAAAACTGTTGTAAGTACTTATTTTTTTAAACAAGATTTTCACGTTAAATCCAGCAGTGACACTAAATTACAGAATTATATATTTGAATAGTGATATTATTGCGTTCAAAAAGAATTAACTTTTTAATAAATTCCTTTTTTGCAGTGTCACTGTTGGATTAACTGTGCGAATATACCTACTATATTTGAATTCAGGTCTTAACGCGATAAAAACCAACGAAGGTTAACCTGATTTAAACTTTAGTACCAATTTCACCATACAATGTTAAATTTAATCAATGTTAATCGGCTATTAGTTCATACGTTTTGACAACTGTTAACGTTCTAATTGTCTGTTAAGTGGTTAACATCGTATTGTGAAATTGGTATTTAATTGTGTGATTGTGTTTAAAACATAAAGGTTTTTTTTTTTATAAATGTTGGCTTGATGGTAATTCAAGTGTTCATCAATAAAAAATGCATGTATGTTAACAATTTAGTCTTAATTCCGTGACTGACGCTTCCGTGGTAGTAGCAGAGGAATAATACGTACACAAAACCATGGGCTTCCTTTAATTAAAACAAAAACGGGCAAGAGCATGTCGGACCATGCTCAGTGTAAGGTTCCGAAGCCGTTAAGTACTACAAACATAAAAAATCATCAAGTAATCACTAATTTTCTATTTAAAGTCAATTGGTGCCGTCTTAGATGATTTTAGTAGGTATTATTAACACTTTAATCGCCTTTATCTCAAGAACCAATAATGTCTACTTCAATACTGGTAGTTCAAGAAAATATTCTCAATTAAACATACAATTTTCCCGTTGTTTTAAGTATAAGAATTTTTATGTTAACCTAATTAATTAACTAAATTATATCACAATCACATCCTTATGCTTCCAAACCTCTTTACCCCAATGTCCCGAAGCCGAGCTTCGTCGAGAAGTCGTTATACGCATTATCATAACACATTAGCATAATTCGGTACATCTATCCAAGGGAGGCTGTGGTTATGAAGCAATTTACCACCCCAATCCGGGCAATGTCTTGTGTGGTAATCATAATAATTGCCATGATGAAAGCAAATGGAACATGACATCGCGAAAATTCAGTGCAACGAGTTGCTTTTGTTTGAGGAACTGTTTGTTTCTAAGGTGGGTAAGTTTATGTTTTTCTTGGTGAGATGTTTTGGTTACCCAAGGTCTGAGATTCTACTCGGTAAAAACGTGCCTTTGACGTGTTTCAGTGTTGTCTTTAACTCGGCCGCCATTACTTTAAAATAAGTAGGAGTCATCAAAACGCTGAAAATACGGAAATACAAAAGGCAATGTCGTTTCAGCCCAGGCTTGTTGCTAAGGTGGAGAAAATTTGTATAATACGTTGCAGTTTGTCAAGGAAAAGTGAAATTAGATAGCAAATGCCATTAGACTTTTGATACGAATTAAATTGTGGCCAAGTTCGTTAAATATCATCATTAAGGCATTAAAGCTAATCAAATCTTAGATATAAATCTAAGTATTAGGATTACTTTCAGCTTGTCAATGCATTTTTTCTAATACAATATAAAGAACTCAAACCAAATAAGATAACACGTCAAATAAAGCTATTACACCTTTATCCATTTAAAATAAGTTTTCAAGTAACTTAAAGCCAATAAACGTTGCTTTACAAAAATCCAAATTATGCCCTCAATAATTTATGTTCGTAAAAATCGTCGCCAGCGTCAACACCTGTCAGAACGGCGGTGAGCGAGTGAGCGATAAAACCGACTTACAAGCCCGACCCGCCGTCATCCATCAAACGCTTCAAAAACTACCCGCAGCACACAGATATTGCATCTCATAGACGATCTAGTCCACATGGGGGCATAAGTAGCTGCGCACTTTGTTACCTCGTCGCTTTAACGCCTTTGACAGATTAATGCAGCAGTTCAAACACGACGTTACAGTGACAAAGCACTAAAGTGTGCAGTAAGGCTAACTGTACAAGTTGTAGAACATTTCCAGAAGTTTGAAAAACTTCACAAATTTCTGGCCACCTGATGGTAAATGGGATCTGGGACTCATTTAGACATTTGAATTCTCTAGGCTACAATTTTAAGACTGCAATCCTAAGCCTCCAGATGCGTTGCTAACCATGAGGACTAAGATGGAATGCCTCTATACTTGTAATTTCAGTTTCAATTTATGGGTACGGGACCTTAAAAGGCATGCTCTTATTATAAACTCGACCACATGATTTGTACTGTCGGCTTTAGAGTAATTATGTAGCATTTTCTCTGTAGTAAACTTAATGCACATAGGGTACTTGTGACGCGATGAAAATAATAAACCATACACACAAAACATTATATTCATACAGTCAAAAACATTCCTCCCATTTGCAGGCAGAAATAAAGCATACAGTTCAAAAATCTAGAGCAGATCGCTATAATCTACGAGTTTACACTTTTTGCATTTAACAGAAATTTCCCTAAGTAAACTGGGTAATAGTTCCCAAGACCCATCAACTCCGTCTATGTACTGTGACTGGGCCGATATCAAAATGTAGTTACCATTGTCCCCGGTTGATAAATATGAGCCCTGACGTTGACAAATCGGTGCGACGCTTGGAGAAACGACGAGAGTCGAGAAGTGCCGAGAATCACTGAGAATCGCCAATGTACGTCACGATATTGTTTGTTAGTTAATATTTGAAATAACATAGTTTACTAGTTTCAGGCCCCTGGTAAATAACAAGGATAACTGAATAAACACTGAGTAAAGGACTTAACACGTTATTATTTTTGATTTGTTCCTGATTTGTCATATTCCAAATTGGTCATCTTCCAAACTCGACAATTTCCAAACTGGTCATATTCCTAACTCGTCAAAATCCAGATTTGTCATCTTCCAAACTCGTCATACCTTGTACAACCTGCTCAAATTTATTATAGAAATCCTCTGTGGTAAATGTGCTATTGTTCCATTATTTGATTTCTTCTTTTGGACTCCGCCCTAAGTAAATTATTGTCTAATAGCCATAGTACAAAGTATAACTACTAAGTACAATCTAAGTAATAGTTATCATTCCTGTAAGCACGTGTTCGCGATTTAATTTGACTGTACAATGAAGAGTTTGGAAGATGACGAATCTGGAATATGACGTATTTGGAATATGACCAGTTAGGAAATTGACGAGTTTGGAAGATGATCAAAATTTAAGATTTGTTCCTGATTCGTCATAACGAATCAGGGACAAATCTTATTTTTTAGGGAAAAGGTTTGAAAACAAAGTCGTCAAGATACATATTTCACTAGAACCTATGTAGAACATCATAATGTTTTTATCTTACTCCCTTTCTTTGCAAACGCCGTAACTAACAAGCTTAGTTCTGCAATTTAACAATTAGTTCAGAAACATGTTTTAGTACAACGTTTTAGAGCAAAAACACAAGCCTTTTGTTCATGTAGACTGGAATAAAGTTATTTTAGAACCAAGTAAATTTATATTCGAAGATTTATTTTATTTCTGCCCGTCAATGCACCATGACGGTACTAAATCCAGCTAAATTTGATTATCCAAGCGAATCGGTTGTCTAGAAGATTACATATCCAATTGATTCTGGCGTAGTAATATAGATCCATGAATTGTTTATGCGCTGCTCTGTCCCTGAATTCCTTTTACAATTTTACGGCCAAATAGTTTTAAGTATAATATAATATACTCGTATAATATCTATTTCTATAATTACATTTTTCTTATGTTTAGTGAAGTGGTTTTGAAATAGAAATACAATTACGTAGTACCTATTTTAAAATCATATTATGTATAATCGATTGAATTTTTTGAAAATATGCGAAATAGCCGCTTCTGTTAGTTCATTAATAAAGCAGCGTTAGCTTGCTGGTTTCATTTAAGTCTCCTTTTTTCAGACGCAAATGTTGTCCATTTTGAACACAAATTACGCTCATAAGCTCAACTGCATTGTACTCCAGTGGGAGAAAGATAGCTGGTAAAATGACTTATGCATTCCATCTTAGCGCTTAGGGTTGGCAGCGCGTTCGTTATCTTAAGAATGGGATAATGGGGCCACAATGGAGTATTGTTTCATTTTAAACATCTGTAAACCTAAATGTATAAATGTGAGACTCGATTTTAGTCTGTAACAATTAGAGTTCGATGTTTCTAAATTTAGGTTAAAGAACACTGATCTGAATTGGCTCTAATGGCCTCTTACCATCATGTAACTTTTGAATGTGCTGATTTGCTGTGTCCTAGCCATTAAGGACGTTTGCCTGTGATATTATTAATTAAAATGCAGGGTTGTAATCCAGGGTGGGTTGGCATAGGAGTCATGACTGCCCCTCCCTCCCTGGGCCATGATACAAGTTTACTTTTGGATCTGTACAATAAAAATACCGCACTTACCGTATTTTGGGTTCTCTGGAGCAAATTCAGGATCCGCCCTTGCTAAAATGCCGTTACTTTCACAACACATCCATCAAAATACCCCATGAAACAAATTCCCTGTGCTCAATTCTTTGACAATCATAACAAAACAAAGTGACTTAACAAACTGTCTGGCAAGCCGAGGCAGACGGAAACCCTCAGTGTATCTTGACTTATTTAACAAAACACGACTATTTGTCAAAGTCCCACAGCCTATTTCGTCGCTGAGATAAATTCTTCGGAGACGTGATAAGGGGTCGAATTGTAGCATACCGCGGTAAGAATTTGCTTTGAAAATTGGATGATGGATGGACTGTGGTTTTGTTGGAGTAACATTGTGATTTGATCATCGGAACTCTGGGAGTTGTGGTCAATTTGAATTGCCTAGAAATTATTAATTTGCAAATTCTCCATAGGTTTGATTAATTGTCGCATGGAATATGGCTGACTGAGTCGTTTGATATTTAAATGCAACTTGTTTATGCGTAATGTTTATTCTAGAATTGTAATAACAAGAAATATTTATATATCATACATAAATTATTAAATTTCTTTAGTACAGCTACATTTATTTTGTATTTACCTTTGTGTGGTTATTGTATGGTGGTGTGCAGTAAATAATATTTGTATTGTACGAGTATTTTAGAGTTATAAAAGATATTTAGACACTCGCATGGACTTATTAGAAAAATAAGTCCACGGTAATAAAGAGTGTTTTATCTCAAGGACTAAACAGGAGTTTATACATACATACATAACATCGCGCCTTCAACCCCAAAGTGGGATAGGCACAGCTACAGAAATACCTACAACTCAAAAAATACTTCTTGATAATTCTGTAACCACATTTTGCGCAATCAGGCTAAGATGTTTACCAGTGTATTATCAGTGACAGTTTGCAAGCCCATTGCCTAACAGTATACTACAAGCCCTTAGTCGCCTCTTTCGACATCCACAGGAAGACATGAAGTGGCACTATTCTAACCCGGCAACCACACGGCAAAACAGAAGTTGATGTTTTTTACAATTACCATCTAACCGTGGACTTTTCAGTATTTATTCTTAATCTTCTTTTTCTTCTGTTGCTTTTCTTCTGCGAAAACTTATTATTTAAAACATAACAAAACCAAAATATTACCCGCATATTGTTTAATTTAACCAAAATTTGAACTTTAGATACTTAGAATATCTTCCCTTGATGATTACTCTCCCCAGTTGGCGATGAATCATTCCCAGCGATGACGGCTATCGATTCCCGGATGATTAATGAGAAAGGTAATTATTACGATTCACTCCCATTCACGTGTTGTTTAATTTGCTTTAAAATATACGTTAACTGATGAAACATTGAGCTCGTAGTGCAACCGTTTTAACTACTTTGAATGTTTTGAACGAAAAGCATTTTTACCTGACTACGGCGAAGCAAAAAGGAGGGTTATGATTTGACTGGTATGTTTGCATGTTCATCTGTTTCCTCATAACTTCTAAACCACTTATCATAATTTAACAAATGGGGTATCGTTGGAAGCGTTTTGATGGTCCGCTGGTTATAGGCTATGTGGCGTCATATTAATTTCGTTTAATTTAGTTAACTGGACCTGAGATATATTGATAGACATGTATTTAATATAATTCTAATTTTATTTTATATGACTTTCTTTTTCGTGTTTAATTTTAATCTATTTTTTACCTCAGCACCTCAAAAAGGGTGGTTTTGCCGTTTAAAAATAGTGAGCAAAATTCGATTTTGCTGCGAGCGTGAGACAAAGTAACTTTTTAATTTTTGTTCCGTGGCCGTGGTGCGGCGCACGGGCGGCTGGGGGATGTCGTTTTATTTTTAACATGTTGTTTTTTTACCTTATGGTAGTTTATGTGACTGTTACGTAATAACATCACACGACTGTTTTAATGCCTAATTATGTACAGTTACAATCTACATACATGTATTATTATAAAAAACAAAACAAACTAAACTATTTTTTGCAACAAGACAAATAGAACGTCAAAAATGGCGGCACCCGTAGTTTTTTTTTAATTCAGAGACAAACTAGAGTCGGCCTCTACTATCATATCGTTCGATATCAAGTAACAAGCGAGATTTGTCAAAATTGTATGCAATTGACATTTCACTTCGAATAAAATGTCATCTCGAGTGATATTAGAATCGAGGTCAAATAAAATTGCTTTGATTAAATGTTCGAAATTTGAATGTAATATTGATATCGAATTTGGACGCTGTTTCGCAATAATGTGTCAACCTACAAGTATTTAGCAATAAAGTGTCAACCCTCGGTGCGATCATTGTAGGTTGACGTTTTTTTGCTAAATACTTGTGGGTTGACACATTATTGCGAAATAGCGTCCATTTGATATCATTATTCAACAATAATACCATTTTGACAAATAAGAAGTGCGTTCTAACAAAACAGTTTATCTTTATGCTACTCGTAATTTGCGGTTTTGAACGCATCATAGAGGGTTTATGATATGTGCGTAGATAAAGGTTATATTTTCACGCTGCTAAGATGAAAAATTGTATGTGCAACACAAGTCCAAAGTTATTTGCGTCTCGTGTCTTTGAATCCCTCGTTGCACTCAGGATTCTAACCTAGAAGCACTCGCTGCGCTCGTGATTCAATTCTAGAGTCCATCGCTTGCTCGGGATTCAAATTCAACCCTCGCAGCAAAAAACAACTTTGCTCTCTTGTTGCACAAATAACTATTAACTTATAACATTACAATTTCCTCTTTTAAATTTTATATTATTATGTTTAATTTAACTTTCACATGCCTGATTCAACTGAATATATCTTGGGAAGCTACCAATTTTAAGATCTATATTACTTACCATATGTTGTTGTAATAAACGATTAATTCATTCATTCATTCATTCATTCATTTATACGGGAATTTAGGATAATTAATTACCGTACAATAATTTTAAACAAAGATGTCATAGTTAATGGTTACATCGCAAATACTATAATGTTAAATCTATTTGCAGTACCTAGGTACTTACCTACTTACTTGTAAATTGGGGTATTAATGATTATAGTCAGTTATTCTCAGTGGCATAGGGGCGCTTAGATATTTTTCGTATCTTGGGAACGTGTATACTTATTACTTCGACTGTACCTACCTATTTTTCAAATATTATTTATTACACACCCTAGATAAAAAGCACTCTATGTCCTTCCTTGGGGTTTGGTTTTTTTATCAAATTTCATTTAAATCAGTTTCGCGGTTTAATTGTGAAAGTGTAACACACAGACAGAGTTAAGTATATAATAATATTAGTACGAGTATGGATATGGATAATTAATTTATGTTTAGTATAGTTTAGTTTATTTATTTGCATAAAACAATTACATTACATATTACATTAAAATTTACATGCATTGATCTATGTTCGTCAAAATAGGTACAATAATTAAAACAAATTAAAAGCATCAGTCATAACATAAAAATAATTAAATTGGACAAATAACAGAAACCAAGAAAACTATACTAATACTAAGTCAAGTAATACAAATGTCAATTCAGAGAGCCTTAGAACTACAGTTCAGTGTCAACAAATTCTTTAACTGAATAAAATGCATTCTCCAATAAAAGTTTTTCAGTCGACGGTTAAATGTTTCATCATTTGATTCACATTTTAAATCAGTGGGTAGGTGCTCATAGAACGTCGGGCCAATAACACGCGGATTTTTGCTCGCAAGCGCCATGCGCCGGGGCACTGTGCGCAGGCGGCCCGTGCTGCGTTTTTTTTTGAGGCACCTACGTAGTTAGCCTCTGATGGCTTTGACTACTTTGCCGGAGAGAGGGCGGACTCCTGATGGGAGTCCACGCTGTAAAGGGTTTTTACACTAGCATGCCTAAGGGCGCCCCTATTGGGCCGACCTCGGACTTAGGACGCTAGGGGAGAATTTCAATCGAAATGGTTTTATGCTACCAACGCTTCGGAAATTTTACGTTAGACCAGACACCGTGCTGCGAGTGTTCTTACCCCGCACTCCCATACGATCGAAGCTGTTTATATTTCGTCGAGTGAACATTATAATTTTGTATAGGTAAATATAGGGAATAAAGTGTCATGATGCGGTATTTAGTGAAGGTGGCTTTGCAAGAGTCCATGGAAGTATAAATAAGGCTTAATGACCCTGGTCGTAACGTTAACCTAAGTTGGTAGACGGTTTATATCGGCGGTAACGCCAAGTCTAGTTAAAAGAAACAATTTTGAGAAACCCAATAACTTAAGACTGGAGCGATGCCCTCGATTGGGAACAGCTGTTTGCACCAACTGATTCCAACTTTGCTAAAATAATATTGTTAACTTGATATATTAGCTGAAGAATGAAGTTTGTAAAATGAAAATAAAGTTTTTTCTATAAAATTTATTTTAGGGACAAGCGTTAGTTGCCGACTGTACTTTTTTTTACTTTTTACTGCTTATCAAGACCAACTTAATGAGTTCAAGCACTTTAAGTATGATGAAAACCCTGTCACCACCTTCTGACTCCATCATCAGACCAGCTCGATAATGCCATATTACTGTATTGTCATCGATATTACATTGGTAAACCAAATTTGAGCTGAATCGGTCCCCGGGAAGTGGTTCAAATTGTCCTTGCAAGATTTGACCCGCACATACGTACAAACAAACATTGCAAGTTAATAAAAAGCTTGTAAAAAATACTTTTACTTCGTATATAAAAACCGGGTTCCGCTAACTTTGGTGCTCCGTAAGGTAATATGTCCTTTGCCGCTGTCTTACAATATTCCTAATTTCGAATGAAGATAAGAACACTCAAATACGCTCTGATATTTTCGAGAATATTTTCAGGACCTTCTTTAAACTTCGAAATATTTGTAAATTTTCTTTAACTCACATATTGCTCAACACAGTTCAACGCATCTCTATTCGTCCTCATATTATTTTTACAAGGCCCGCTGGCAACATTATCTTAAACCTCCGTGTAACATTTACCATTTAATTTAACCGTGCCACTGGCTCGCAGAACAAACAGTGCTCAAGCCATGTTGAAACAATGCAAGTTATGAAAACAGTACTGTGATAAAGCAAGCGCAGTGTAGCACAATGTTGGCGCTTCGGGTAGCTCTGACGTTTCTCATGATTGTTGGCGTTCTAACAAATTACAATCGAGGTAAAGTTGGGTACATAATGTTTTGTTTGTGATATCGTATAAAAATATTATAATTACTAGCGACCCGCCCTCGCTTTGCTCCGGGCTAAAGTACTTGTATTATAGATATAAACGTTCCTCTTGAATCGCTCTATATATTAAAAAAACCGCATCAAAATCCGTTCCGTAGTTTTAAAGATTTAAGCATACATAGGGACAGACAGCGGGAAGTGACTTTGTTTTATACTACGAGTATGTAGTGATATTTATCATTTTAATCGTAATGTCAGTGGAAGGGCTTTCTTCTTCTTCTTAATTAAGAGGACTGTGAAACAAAAAAAAACATACAAAATGCGAAATCGTTTTTCTCCCTTTAAACGTCGTCCGATTTTTACGATTTTTGTATATGTTGTAGATATTATGAAAATCTAGCTCAGGGGAAAAGGACAGAGCTAGGGCAGTTACATAGCTCTGTCCTTTTCTCTGAGCGTAAACAGAACTGCAAAGCTAGCTCATGATAACCCCCCTGTACCTGAAAAAGAATGGAAAAATGAAAGTGAAAGTGTACCTACATTTTTATCATATTTATGGGTGGATCAACTTTTCGTTGTTGTTATTCTGTCCCGTAAGCCAGGAGACAACAGTGATAGAGTTCCTTAGAAAAATGGTTATAATATACACTACTAATACGCTTGGAAGAAAACCCATAAAAGAATGGGCTTGTAATTGCCACAAAAGCCGATGTTTGCTGGATTTATATACTTTAAAATCGTGGTTTTAAAGAGTGACCCAGGAGACGTCACCATGGCAACGAGCTACAAAGAAAAGTTGATTGACCCTTATAACATATTCAAAAATCGACGAAATCCGATTAGATTTAGGGGGTGAGAAACGTTGATTTGTAGGGATTATTTTTGACAGCTAATTGATTTTAGCATCGCTTTACAATCCTCTTAATGGCTTTCACTCCTTTTTAACATGACTATTGTGTATTTCGCCAATGTCGAGTTAGCTAATCACCATGAAGTTATTAAATAAATAAGTCCTTGGATATCACACGCAAGCACTATTGTTTGGTTGAAGAGTATTTACTCTAGTGGACTAAACAGAAGCACATGGGGTTAGTTCCACGTGCTTCTGTTAAGTCCTCCGAGATACCATCATTGTTGGCCCATTGGACAGGCATCGCCGATTACGCGTTACTGTCGTTATACCAAAGTAGGCAGCTAACTGCAATGTAGTAGTCGAATCATTATAATTATACATACATACATAAAATCACGCCTTCATTTCCAGAGTGGGGTAGGCAGAGCTACAGAAATACCATCAACTCTAAAAAGAGTTGTTGATAATTCTGTGGCCACATTTTGCACAATCAGGCCAATAAATTTAGTCCTACTAGTGTATTAGTGACAGGTTGCAATAAACTCTTATTCCCTTAGTCGCCTCTTACGACAAACACGGGAAGACATGGAGTGGCACTATTCTAACACGGCAACCACACCATTATAATTATACTCTATTGGTAACTAAATTAGATTTAAAATGGCTATAACCATACAATTATTCGCCTTCTTCGGTATCACGGCAGATTAGTCCATGGGTCCATCTGTCAACAGTCCAATCTAAACTTGCTTGTTGCGGTCTACCCTACCTTCGGCGCAAAAATCATATTTTTTCAAACAAATACAAAAACTTAAGTAACTATTTACTACTTTATAATTATTTATTTACCAGTTACTATTATTCTCTGTCAGACTTTTTACGCTCGAATACAACACGGCATTAAATCTTATTTCATTAAAATAATTTAACCTAATTAGTTATTCCTCACATTTATCTACGCTTCCTTTCCTTCGGCTTCTTTAGAATATTTTTTCTTCTGATTATTTTCTCTTCTATTTTGTAGCTCCTAGCAGACTTCTTTTTGTTTTTATCTGGATAAACTATTATGTCTACTGGATAACTTAAAAGTGGCCTTGTTGGAAATGTAATATGAAAGAGTTAGACTTTTTTTCGCCCCCTCTCGATTTACGAATGTCTCGCTCAATTATTATTTTTAACAAAAGTTATTTTTACCTTAAATAACAATATTTTCAGTGGTACCCAACTACGTGAAGAAAGCGTTGAAAGCCAAGAACCAGTATAAGCCCCAACACCGAATGAAGACCAAGACCATCCACAACCTCACCATGAAGCAGGTCATAGACCACATCAAGGACATCACCCAGGCCCTGAACTACAACGCGAAGAAAAACGGCTTCAAAGTAGATTATAAATTCATTGTCGATGATAACTTTATAAGTTGATATTATTTGTTTAAATATGAACGAACTGGGGGGTTATCATGACATAACAATGCAGTTCTGTTTACGCTCAGAGAAGAGGACAGAGCTATATAACTGCCATAGCTCTGTCCTTTACGCTCACCGTAAAATGAACTGCAAAGCTAGCTCATGATAACCCCCCAGTTAACTTATTTGAACTGTCGTGGTAAAAGCATCTACATAAGTAATTAATCATGATTGTTCATTATTCATACAGCAGGAAAACTCAAGGAAGCAAATTATATATCAAGTTTTAATTTAAGTAATTTGTAAAACAAGATTTCTAATAATAATTGTGCAGGACGATTGCGAAAGTGTCTGTGAATAGTTTACTTAGTTAAGTGTCAATATTATAGTAAAGTAAACAAAATATTCTGCATAGCTGACGATAGAATCGCAACAAACGCATTTTACTTTCTTCATCCTAGAACCACTCCTACAGTCCTACACGCGGGACAATAGAAGTTCGACGTCCCGCACAGTAATAATAGAGAACATGCATGAAACTCAGAATTAAGTTTGATTGATTCGATTTAGGAGAAAATTTTAAAAAATCATATTAAACGTAATACACTAAGTTTCAACCCGTTTATTAACATATTATATAAATTCAAAACTTGCAAAAAATTTAAAACTTATCTTAATGTTTAGATTTTTTTTTCGGCATCTTCATTTTAGTTACGTCATATTTTAATTCAAAGATATTGGCTTAAACGTAGTAATTTACGAAATAAATGCAAATTTCTTTATAAGGTCCTGATATTTTAAATATGGAACAACAGCTTTGACGTCATTCCTGTCGTCGATTTTTTATAGAAGGTTTTTGCAGGGGGTGTGTAGATTTTTTCACAATGTTTTCCTTCACTGAAAGAGTATCGTATTTACTCAAGTTAAAATAAAGTCATTGGTACATGGCCATCCCTAGGGTTCAAAACGGTACCTAACTATCACGAGTCTACACAATAAGCTGCTACTAGGCCTCCGATGCTAATTAGTGTTTCAAGTTACTGCTCCAAACATCAACTGTCCCACTACTAGGTAACGGCTTTCCTCCCTTCCTTCCGCGTATCGTCATTTTGGTCTTCCGCGACGCTGAATTGTATTGTGTGGGACCCATTTGATGCAGATTTCCTAAAGTATGTGACAAACATTCCGATTTGACGTTAGAGGCTGCTTGGGCAAAATTATCTGTTGGAATTTCGGAGCGTAGTATTTTACTCCTGATGAGATCTATTACATAGTTAAACTTCAAAACACTAAGCTCCATTGCCCTCTGAAAACCAACTAGCACGTAAAAATAAACTTTATTATTCTAAACTTTTTGTATTTTCTTTTACCCAAAATAACGTGCACTTTAATATTTCACTTTTGGACGGTCACAATAAAATTATCGGAAAGCTGGTTAAAACGAATACGAATCTAAAATACCCACTTTCCAACTAATCTATTCAAAACTCTCAAAGGCACTAACTTAAATTTCTTAAAACTTGTCATCTGAGCGAGGTCCTCAGAAACTACTCGAGCAAATTCTTAAACCATTTTAGAGATCAACGCAACTCAATCCCGTAGAGTACGGTAACAAACAACATTTCATGCACACAACTTTGATACGGGATTACCCTTTCCACTGTTGTTTTATCTTACAAGTACAAAATAAACATGATTTAGCTTCCCATAATGTAAGAAGGGCGCTACTAATGTTTCTCGGTGAAATGAAGCAGAAGTGAAAATAATGTGAGTAAAGGACCACAGGAAAGGAGTTTTGAGTTAACTGAGAAGTTCCCGTGTGGTTGCCGGGTTAGAATAGGGCCACTCCATGTCTTCCCGTGGATGTCGTAAGAGGCGACTAAGGGAATAGGGTCTTGTAGTACCGTAAAACTACCCAACTATAGTCCTAGCCTGCAACAATGGTCCAATTTTCGTCCTTACATTATCCTTAAAATATGATAGCTCACTGCTATTATTTCTGGGTATATAATTATAAGTAAGGCCTAAAATAATTTGCTTTAAAGTCTAATCATATAGCTATCATATTTTAAGGATAATGTAAGGACGAAATTTGGACCATTGTTGCAGGCTAGGACTATAGTTGGGTAGTTTTACGGTACTGTTAGGCGATGTGCTTGCAACCTATCACTAATACACGAATAAACTTCTTGGCCTGATTTTGCAAAATTTGTTTACACAATTAAAAACAAGTCTTTTTAGAGTTGTTGGTATTTCTGTAGCTCTGCCTACCCCACTCTGGGAATGAAAGCGTGATGTTATGTATGTATGTATGAGTTATCTGTGGTACCTAACCACTATTTAATTTAGTGGTTACAGGACCTTGCACAGGGTCCGCTCGGGTCGCTATCTTTTGTTTGCATTGTTGTATTCTTGTGTAGAGATTGTGGAATGACTAGCATAGAAGCAATGTATGTTCCATAGGGTCGGTAACGCATTTGCAGTGTAAGGATTGCAGTGCTGAGATTCTGGTCCTGGGATACAAATGTCTGTAGGTCCTACCCCACTTACCAGCAGGTGACCTATGTGCTCGTTTGCTTTATCCCTGGTACTGAAAACGGGTTAAATGTACACATTACTTACAACCTGAGCCCGGGAAACGTCCCATCGCCGCCATCGCAATTAGCTTACTTCACACATTTCTATTCTATGCATTTGTTTGTTACCGCTCGCCGCTCGTCACTATTCGCTTCGCTATCGCCGTTGCCGAAATCGTGGTCAAGCTGTTAAATCTGTTCTTAAATCGCAATCGCAATAATGTTTATTGTCTAATTTCACCTATAGTGTTCTATCGTTATATGAACTTATTTGAGAGGGAAACATCGGGAATTTTAGAATCTTAACAAATGAATCCATAACGTTGTCGTTTTTTTATAAATGAAAACAAATTCAGGACCAAGTTACAGGAGATTTAAGTACGAAATTTAGATTTAGTAAATTTTTACCCATCAATATTTTAGGCTCGACAGATTTGGTTACTCACTCGCTACCAAAGCTATGACAAAATGCGTACCTAATCAACTGTTAACCATCACAATTTAGAAGCGGTGCTCTTCTCGGTGGAGTATTCAATTGAAAAGTTAATAGTTAGGAAAGTATCATTAAGCAGGTTTAGACCTTATAACAAGTTTAATAGGACGAGTTAAGAACACAATATTCATGAAACCTAGTGTAAATTGAAGACTAAGTACTCTAAGATCGTTAAATGTCCATCAATCATCTTTGAGTGCGTCCTTTTGTGCGTCAAAATTAATAAATGACCGTGACGTCACCAGTTTACTGAAATTATCAAATAATGAATTCCTAGATGCATATGAGACTGATGTGGCCTATGAAATGCATTGGAGATGCATTTGTTTATGATTGTGTAACCATTAAAATAAATATGATGATAAATTGATACTAGAAAGTGCATTCCAAATTATGCAAAAAGTAAAACACGAGTATGTTTACGTCAAAAAATTAACAAATACACAGAAAAAACTGGGGTTTGATTTTAAGATTGCTAAGGTAACGGGCAAGAAGAACAAATCTTGTAAGTCATTTTATAAATGACTGAAGACAGCAGGATACCATCTTTGTTAATCAAACCATTTACGAATATGTTTAGTTTCGGTACACTGAAATGGAAACCTAGTATGATGTGCTTCTCAACGGTAGTAAATAATTATGTTTAATACCTACTGTTAAAAGTTGAACGATCCAGTAATTAACAGGAATTGGTGGTAAAACTTACGGTAGCGGAGACGTCTTTAAACGCCACGCAGTATGACTAAATGAACTCTTAACACCATGCAAAAATGTTGAATCATGGTTTAGAAGTTTAATGACGACACGTTGGCCTAGTTGAGAGTGACCCTGCCTCCAAAATCAGCGGTCCCGGGTTCAAATCCCGGTAAGGGCAGATATTTGTGTGATGAGCACAAGTATTTGTACCTGAGTCTTGGATATTTTCCTATGTATTTAAGTATTTATTTCTCTATTTAAGTATGTTTATCGTTGTCTAGTACCCATAGTACATAGCTTAGTTTGGGACTACTTCAATTTGTGTGACATTGTCCCGTGATATTTATTTATTTTATTAAAGACGGACATAACAGACCTGTTAAAACCAGCACTGCACACGAGCAGTCATGGTGCGATTTAAGAGTTCCATGACAATAATTAAACTGCACTTGTTAACATTGACCGCAAGCAGGGGGTTGATTTTCTTAACACAGCGCTGCGTCGAACGCAAACATGAACGTTCAGCTCCACTGGGCGACCGAGATCTGCTGCCTAATTGAGAAGGCTCGCGCTAAAATGTGTTTTGTACGCTCCGACGGGAGTACTACAACTTTCCGGATAAACGTTCACCTTTGCGTTCAACTCAGCGCTGTGTTAAGAAAATCACCCCCAGAATAGCAAAGGAGTTTTCTCTATGAATCTCAGATTCCACTTAAGACTATTAAGCTGGTGTATCACGTTTCGTAACCAATCATTTTATCGAATTTCACTTCATCGATTTTATAATTTCATCGAACGCTATCGCTAACTATGATGTTTTCGGGATCTTTAAGATGAATTAACTCATGTTTCTAGAAATGCTATTTAATGAAATGATGATTCTGTGTAATGATACGTATGTTGAAATGTGTCGATAAAATAAATAAATAAATATCTCGTTTTCCTTATCTACATATGCCATAAAAAACTGCTTAAGCAAGCGGCCTGTGTACCTACTTCGGCCGTCAATTTTGTATGGAAACTGAAGAACGCCCAACAGAGACCTCTTGAAGCTGTAGACTGATTGCTCCTAGCTCTTGGTCTACAGAGACTTTTTCAGGGTTCCGTAGTCAAACTAGGAACCCTTATAGGTAGTTTCGCCATGTCCGTCCGTCCGTCCGTCCGCAGCCTAGCTCAGAGACTCTTAGTACTAGAAAGCTGTAATTTGGCATGAATATACATATTCGTCACGCCAACAAAGTGGTAAAATAAAATGTAGGATTTTTTTTTAAGGGTACCTCCCCTACACGTAACGTTGGGACGTTTTTTTTTTCGTCTAATTTTTCGATTGGGTTATCCGTTTATGAACTATTAAGCTTAAAGTGCAAATTTTTGTTAGACTCAAGTGTTTCTCTGTCTCTCTGTCATTTCTGTTTAAATTTGTGAAATACATCTTGTCTTATTCTACTAGCTGCCTAGAACTGGTGTTTTGCAATTCTAGTGGTCACAAGACAAATGGGATACTCGTATATTCAGTCATGAGTTTCCGAAAGTAGTGGCGGTTTCGTGGAGAAACCTCTACAGTTTGTGGTTAGGCGGGTCTTGTTTGAACAATGATTTGGCGATGAGATTTGTACGATGGTAAGGATTGCACTGTGAAACGCAAATTCTAAGAGCAGTATAAATTTTACAAGAACTTTGAAAATTGAACGCGTTTTACCGCTATCTTTTTAGGATTTTCGCTTTTTAAAATAATGTTTAAAAAGACCTTAATTTTTACTTTTACAATGTTACTGCCGCCGTTAATGACATTTTAGAAACAATGGTACTTGATTTTTATAAACTTGTGTATGAAAAATCGAGACTAAGGAACGACTTAAACTTCATTAACTGACCCTGAATGCGGCCGTAAGACATCAGTTTCGAAAACTGCTTATTTTGAGTAAAACAGTTTTTTCGTAGATACTTTAGCCAACCTTTTAAAATAAATAGTAGATATTAATAAGTAGAGGTCCTTAGTAGCGCGGTTAAATCAGCTCACAATTTGTTTTTCATCGGTTGCATTGCTCTTACTGCTGCGTTTCGAGGTATTCTCGCTCGATGTATTTTCAATTGATCCTTTCATTGCGCTAGCTGCGAAGTTTGTATTGAGATCGCAAATTCTTTGAGGCTTTAAAGAATTTTACTACGGAGCTGATAATAATGATTCATTATTATCGTTTTATCTTTAAATTTGAAGCGACTGGTTGTAATTTCTTTTGTAAAGCAAGCTTTCATATTGTTCTAAGATGAAAATTTAAAAACTAGATCTGAGTAAAATTACGTGGAAAGAGTCTGAAATATATGACAATGAAGTTCTCATTCGTTAGGGTACCGTAGCCGAAGGATCAAAACGGACCCCTAATTACTGTATATCACGTGTGTCGTCTGTCCGTCCATCATCTGTCATGTCACTCAGGTTTTACAGCAAATGGTAGAAGCAAAAGTTTTAAAATTTCCACGGTTTATGCATCTTGTCGACCATACAAATGGTCTTTTTATTTTTAAATATGGTATTCTTATACAGCTAAGTTCCCAAGGAGTGCCCGAAAACCAAAATTGATCTACCCTATCGAGAGAGGTATCGTTGTTTAGAGATCGTTGAGTAGATAAATACTTATTTTAAAAAAATATATAGAACAAAGGAATGAAAAGTCAGCTTTTTTTTAAAATTTTGTCCGAAGTTTTTCCAACCTTTTTTAAACTTCTGACCTTGGCGATAACGTTTATTATTACGTGTAATTTAGTAACAAATTTCCAAAAAACAATAGATTTAGGTACGGAACCCTAAATGTGCGAAGTCCGACACGCACTTGGCCGGTGTTTATTTAAATGGTTTCCATGCGATCATGGACATCTAGCACATTATAATAAAACAATACACCAACCACCCCACAAAACGTCCCTTATGATTTGTTTTCCCAATTGTCATAGCAAATAGCCGATTCGCCGTAAATATAACGATATAAAGAAAACGTCGCACTAACTGTGTGTTTGTTTTTGACACAATAGAGAGAGGGCAATGTAGGGCCCGTAAACTTGTCAGCCACAGAGCCAGTAAATAATGTATGGGTTCACCGGTTTTGTCCTGTGTTACGCAACTATAGGGATGGGAAGCCAGGATGGAGATGAGGCTTAGAAAGTAAAAGACGTAGGTACATATAATTATAATTCTCTTCAAGAGTATATTGTTAAAAAAACCTAGCAAACGAGAACAAGCTACCATCTATTCTATAAGGAAAAAACCGTGTTGCCCTTGAAAAGTTTCCGTATTATCAACGTTTTGATAGCTCTTACTTGATAGCTAATGGCGGCCGACTTAAAAACAATACCATAACATAACACGCTAAAGACAACATGGTTTTTACCGTGTAGATTCTCAGCCCTGATTGTAAGTGCGTCTGAGACCTAGTGATATTCTCATTCTTAAGACTGCAATTCTGAACCTACAGTCGTAAAACCACACATTATGTCATCAACCCTGAGGATTAAGATGGAATGCCTCAATGCCAGTAATTTGACTGGTTTGTTTTATCCCCACACTGCTGCTTTGCGGTGAGTTAAAGGACCTAACATAAGAAATTTACTTTTGTAACTGTAATGTAGATACCATTTTATTTAATTGTGGTATCCACTATCGACTTCAGAATGGAACCACTCCTATGGGCCTAACACGCTGACATGGGACACAATTTTGACACAGGCTCGGGACTTTAATTTGTCTGTTTTTTGTGTGACTTGAGTCCTTTTATTATCATGCAACTTAAACCCCCAGGTGGCTGTCATTTTAATAATTACATGTCATTATAAATATTTGATATACGAACGAAAGTCACAATCAAGTCGATATATATAATATTTGATCCTATCCAATATTTCATAAAAGATAAAAAAAGACGTATTTTTATAAGGAGTTGTAAAACTATTGGCAAAGAAATGTTGAGTTGAGTACATCACTAGCCAAGACGAGGAAAGCTGTAAGGATTTATCCCATCAAAAACATAAATGTAAAATGGAAGCCAAGTTCAATATTAAGAATATCCGATGCGCGGTTGTCGACTTCGCCGACAAAAAAATTGAGATCTAGATGGGTGCCAAGTTCCGTAGATAATCCTGATATTATATGTATTTATTAAGAATATACAACATTCAAAAATAAATTAAAAACACATTTTCCTATTTTTTCTGCTACAGCAATGTTTGCTATTTAAAAAGTATAACTTCTTAGAACACCAATTATTTACACAAAGCAGATAACTTAGGATAAACTGCAGCTCAAAATTTGACTCGGCTAGTTTTTACCAGCAAGCCAATTGTTTGGAAGAGTATGATATGACCACACAATATAAATACAGTAACTTGCGTACCCTATAACTTATTGATTAGCCAAATGCAAGATACCTTGTACGTGAAAACTAGCCAAGTCCAATTTTGAGCTGCAGTTTATCCTAAGTTATCTGCTTTGTGTAAATAATTGGTGTTCTAAGAAGTTATACCTTTTAAATAGCAAACATTGCTGTAGCAGAAAAAATAGGAAAATGTGTTTTTAATTTATTTTTGAATGTTGTATATTCTTAATAAATACATATAATATCAGGATTATCTACGGAACTTGGCACCCATCTAGATCTCAATTTTTTTGTCGGCGAAGTCGACAACCGCGCATCGGATATTCTTAATATTGAACTTGGCTTCCATTTTACATTTATGTTTTTGATGGGATATCATTATTTTTTGTCAAATAACGCGCGCGCGCGTTGTACGCGTTTAATTTTTAAAGAAATGCGATAAATATTAAATAAATAAATTACCATTTTAGGTGGGTACCTAAATGATATGAATTAAATCTTACATCCTCTTCCTCCGTTTGCACACTGGTCTTTTTTCGCTGTCATTTTCTATATTTTCCTGCACGTCTGAAACGTCAGAGCGCATTGCCCATTCACTATCTGTGATTTTTTTCACACGTTTTCTATTTATTAAGAGCTTTGTCAAATCAGGGCGGTATAATGTTCGCAGGCGGTTATATTCTACGATGGAGCTTTCTTGTGCCTTTATTTGGCTAGGATCTAGATTTATAAGGTGAACCTTCATGATTCATGATGTTAATAATAATATCACGGGACAATTGTCACCAATTGACCTAGTCCTAAACTAGGCAAAGCCTGTACTATGGGTACTAGACAACGGATAAACATACTTATATACTTACCTATATAGATAAATACACACTAAAGACCCGAGAGCAAATATTCGTATTCATCATAAAAATATCTGCCATCTGCCCCGTAGGCTTACTGTCTAACTCTGCTCGCTATCGCCATCGGATTGAAATAACAGTTGTTGTATGAATGTGATAGGTACTTAGCTATGATTCCGATGCCAACTGTCAGCCCATACAAAGACTGTCATTTCAAACCGACTGGGCTACCACGGCTTTTTTTAATAATAAAAACGACCTATTTGACTTTAAATACCAGATCTAGATCAACATTCATCATCATTCTACTTCACCAAATGGAGCTTTTCAGGAGTGATCTATAAGTGTACCTAAAATATTTGAAGAGTTCCCTCGATTTCTCCCGGACTCCATCATCAGATTTGGACCTGATGATGATGAAACCACTCCGGAAGTATACCCTTTCAAACAAAAGAATAATTTTCCAAATCGGTTAGTAAATAACGGAGTTCTGAAGTAACAAGCATAAATAATAATAATAATAATAAAACTTAAAAATCAATGTTTTCAGACTCTTTTATTTGTATACACACAAATACCCACTTGGATGCCAGGTTTCACCTTTCTAGATCACCTGGAAGTGGGTTAGGTTTTTGATTACTAGTCAGTCAGTGAGTCAGTCAGTGGAATAAATGCCCATTTTCGGACGTTAATATCTCAATAACCGCTTAACCTATATTTATGAAATTTGGGGTTCTAGTTGATCTAAAGGGTCTTATTACACATATCAAATGTCAAGTTTCTATGTTAAATGGATTTGGAGTTATTGAGGGGTCAAAAGTGGCTCCAAACGGTTCGTGTAAATAACACACGGCTGCTGCTCGCCAGTTCCTTTTGGCGTGAACTTGGCTGGACACGCTGCCGCGTGTCTAGATGTTCGTTTAATAGTTTCAGCGGTGGTAGAGCTTCAAACTTACACTTTCTAAATCTAGATTGAATAAAATATTGAAACCATCTTAAAAACTGATAAGACTACATACGCATTTTCTAGGTAGAAAATACATTATTTATTTAAATACGTTATTTTTATGTTGGACGAAGAATTGTAACACAGCGAAATTAATAATCCCAACGCTATTTGCTGTTGTTTTCTAGGAATGTACCACCTTTATCCTTTGGTGTGTGTTTGTAAAAAACATGACCAACTGATTAATAGAATTAAGAATCAAATTTTGTGAAAAAAAGGGCTTTATTCATTCGATAGTAAGTTGATAAACGTTTAGTAGCAACACGTTCGTTGGCGACGCGACGGATTCCAGTTTACGCTTTAGACTTCCTGCATACAAAGAACATGTATTGTGATTCCTTGCACGGTGCGTGGAATTTTAACTAAGTACCTACTTCTACATAGAGTAGCGTAGCGAACAAGCGACCGTCGAGGACAATAAGGTATTATAAACGACTATAGTAAAGCCTTTAACGGCCATCAAGAAATTATTTTTAGGAATTGTAATAGGTATGTCGATAAGGGTGAAGGTCATAAATAAATAATATTTCAAAGACCAAAATTTCCGTTGTTTAAAATAACCACAAATTTAACGTTAATTACAAAGAGAAACAGAGACAAATGTAGGTACAATTCCTACTTACGGGTGGTTTTTTTATACAAAATACAAAACTTTCTAAAAATACTTAATTCAAATATTTGAAATTCCCCTTGCGAAAGTAGGAACAATGAGGGCGTACTTCCGTCGAGTTTTTCGACAGAATGGTAACAGTTATACTCGTATCGTAGCTATGGGTATTTATGTCGCTAGGTACAATCGCGAATAATCAATCAATCGCGTTAATTTAGGACCCATTTCAAAAAAAATAACTCGACGTCGTCAATGCCATTAGTAACTTACAACAAAATCAACCTTATTGATGTAGAATGTCAGATTGACTTTGGACCTAAGAGGACTTTGGGACCCCCAAATTAATGTTCGTGACAGTACCTACGTCTGTATGTATTTTAGTCTTCATAATTATGGCCAGCTAACTTGGATGGATGAGACAGTAATACCGAAATATTATAATGGATAGACGAAGTATTAACAGGATTGTGAAGCAACGCTTAAATCGTGTAGCTGTCAACAATTGTACATACCTACTAACAGGTTGAGCTGCGAGCGGTAAAGATTCTCACCCTCTAATCAACTTCGATTTCCACGATTTTTGAATTAACATAATTCATATTATTATGAAAAAATTGGGTAAGGTTTTTTTTTGGTTTATTTCTAAGAACCTAGTTTTGCCCTAGTTTTTCATAATAACATCGTATTATAAAATCGAGAAACGATTTGTACGATTATTAATTAATATGTTTTGATTTTTGACTAGGTTTAAGAGGCCGTACACGAAATTTTGGTGGTTCTGCTTCTTTTTGAGATTATACAGTTAAAATACTGCTTTTTTATAAGTTTGAATGCACATCATGAAATATCATTTCAGTTCTGATCGAATAAATGAGTTACAAATAAATGCGGGACTTTTTTAGATTTTGAGCTGCAGTTTATCCTAAGTTATCTGCTTTGTGTAAATAATTGGTGTTCTAAGAAGTTATACCTTTTAAATAGCAAACATTGCTGTAGCAGAAAAAATAGGAAAATGTGTTTTTAATTTATTTTTGAATGTTGTATATTCTTAATAAATACATATAATATCAGGATTATCTACGGAACTTGGCACCCATCTAGATCTCAATTTTTTTGTCGGCGAAGTCGACAACCGCGCATCGGATATTCTTAATATTGAACTTGGCTTCCATTTTACATTTATGTTTTTGATGGGATATCATTATTTTTTGTCAAATAACGCGCGCGCGCGTTGTACGCGTTTAATTTTTAAAGAAATGCGATAAATATTAAATAAATAAATTACCATTTTAGGTGGGTACCTAAATGATATGAATTAAATCTTACATCCTCTTCCTCCGTTTGCACACTGGTCTTTTTTCGCTGTCATTTTCTATATTTTCCTGCACGTCTGAAACGTCAGAGCGCATTGCCCATTCACTATCTGTGATTTTTTTCACACGTTTTCTATTTATTAAGAGCTTTGTCAAATCAGGGCGGTATAATGTTCGCAGGCGGTTATATTCTACGATGGAGCTTTCTTGTGCCTTTATTTGGCTAGGATCTAGATTTATAAGGTGAACCTTCATGATTCATGATGTTAATAATAATATCACGGGACAATTGTCACCAATTGACCTAGTCCTAAACTAGGCAAAGCCTGTACTATGGGTACTAGACAACGGATAAACATACTTATATACTTACCTATATAGATAAATACACACTAAAGACCCGAGAGCAAATATTCGTATTCATCATAAAAATATCTGCCATCTGCCCCGTAGGCTTACTGTCTAACTCTGCTCGCTATCGCCATCGGATTGAAATAACAGTTGTTGTATGAATGTGATAGGTACTTAGCTATGATTCCGATGCCAACTGTCAGCCCATACAAAGACTGTCATTTCAAACCGACTGGGCTACCACGGCTTTTTTTAATAATAAAAACGACCTATTTGACTTTAAATACCAGATCTAGATCAACATTCATCATCATTCTACTTCACCAAATGGAGCTTTTCAGGAGTGATCTATAAGTGTACCTAAAATATTTGAAGAGTTCCCTCGATTTCTCCCGGACTCCATCATCAGATTTGGACCTGATGATGATGAAACCACTCCGGAAGTATACCCTTTCAAACAAAAGAATAATTTTCCAAATCGGTTAGTAAATAACGGAGTTCTGAAGTAACAAGCATAAATAATAATAATAATAATAAAACTTAAAAATCAATGTTTTCAGACTCTTTTATTTGTATACACACAAATACCCACTTGGATGCCAGGTTTCACCTTTCTAGATCACCTGGAAGTGGGTTAGGTTTTTGATTACTAGTCAGTCAGTGAGTCAGTCAGTGGAATAAATGCCCATTTTCGGACGTTAATATCTCAATAACCGCTTAACCTATATTTATGAAATTTGGGGTTCTAGTTGATCTAAAGGGTCTTATTACACATATCAAATGTCAAGTTTCTATGTTAAATGGATTTGGAGTTATTGAGGGGTCAAAAGTGGCTCCAAACGGTTCGTGTAAATAACACACGGCTGCTGCTCGCCAGTTCCTTTTGGCGTGAACTTGGCTGGACACGCTGCCGCGTGTCTAGATGTGTAATGCTATGCTGATTCTTACAATCCTTTAGGTTAAACATGTGCCAAGAATATCACAATTCTAGTATTTGTGTTTACCTACATGTTATAAGATTTCCTTGGTGTTTACCAGCAATAATAAAAAAAACAAGACTAAAATTATCTAACTATTATTTTAAATATACAACCCCGTGTGGTGGCCGGGTTAGAATAGTGCCACTCTATGTCTTCCCGTGGATGTTGTAAGAGGCGACTAAGGAAATAAGGGCTTGTTGTGTTAGGCGATGGGCTTGCGACCTGTTAATAATACATTGTAATAATTGTAAACAAGTCATTTTAGAGTTGTTGGTATTTCTGTGGCTCTGCCTACCCCACTCTGGGAATGAAGGCGTGATGTTATGTATGTATGTATTAATTTTTAGGTTCAATTATGAATGTTTATGAAAATAGACACAGAGCAGTTAAGAAGTTGGCTTTGTATTAATAAATATTCAATATTCATAACTTTTCAGCCTGCATGCCAGTTACACGTTTTTTCCATATAATCTAAAAAAAGCAATTTAAGGTAAAGGCACCAGTACTCGACAAAGGACCAATGTTCGACACTGATTCTTACTCAAAGAAGATGAGTTATCAATTTATAACCCTATGATCTTAGAATTAAAAGCTTCTGTCGATTATTGGTACATGTCAGCTAATAGTGTCGAACATTGGTGTTGTTACCTTAACATTAAAAATATATGTCAACGAATATCAATCGCGCAGTTTTCTGTTGGAAAAACAGATCAATAGACTTCCAATCACTATTCCGATGTGGATAATCACAAACATCAAACTTTCCTGTTTTTAGCAATATCACGAGACAAAAAAAATATTACTTCATATTGATTTATCCCCTGCTTAATTACATGTCTCTTTTTCTTCTTTCAGTTGTGAATTAAGCTCAAACATTTTTGGTATTGAGAAAAAAATATAAATAAAGCTACGAAGGTACTTAAATTTGATGTCTCAGACAGTTTCTATTAATCAATCACTATTCAAAGAAAATGTTGTGTCAAGAAAACCTATTTTCTTTGTAGACTTTTTCTGTATTGTCTAGGTTAAGATTGATAGCTTTTATAAGTGTTTTGTAGAATTCTTTCTGATCTATAAGAAATGGATAAAATACTGAAATTAAATCATTACGTTTCAAAACATTTCAATTATAAAGGATGGGTGAGGTACGGTCACGAGTGTAAATATAAGACCCGTTTCGAAAAAAAACTGCTTAAAGTTGTCAATGTCCTTAGAGATTCCAAGTCATTTATAACTTAGAGGAAACTTCGCCTTATCGCTGTAGAATGTCACAAATTTAAATGTTTGACTGGACCTGTCAAATTCCACTTAGAAACGATACTAAAAAGAAGCTAAGTTTGCATAAAATGGTTTGTTTTATGCCCTTGTTGTACAATCTACTATTTTTTAAATGGGGCCTAAATTAATGTTTGCGACTGTACATACTAACACGAGACTAGAAGAAAGGATACTTTTAACAATGTACTCGATCATAAAAAAACGATACTAGTTAAAACTTGTTTTAAAATTTGATAGAGAATTTCCGCCACGATCACGGAAGCGTCGATTACGTCTGACACTAAACGATGTCGAGTCTATACATTAGCGCAAGGGGGAAGTAAATAGGAAGTAATATTGCTTGAGGACATGCCTGTAATGTAGGTAGTTCGTGAAACATCTAGAAAAGCGAAGTTGAAAAATCTAGTACTGTATTTTATTATTATTACATTGCATGTACAGTTAGGGACTTTAATTGTTATGCCACTATGGAACCGTATCATAATGGCAGCGTCAAACTACATGAAAGAAAGCTAAAATTAAAGATTAACGTTGTCATTATGACAGGGTTCTATAGTCGCATAACAATTATAGTCCTTGACCGTACCAACGAAACTGTTAAGCACTTTAGTGCCTTGTCATAATAAACTTCAAACTGAACATCAAACGACAAGCTTGACAATGACAATTACAACCACAATGACAAAGTTCTAAGTATCATCAATTTTTTAATTAGGTGACTGTATATAAAGGCAAATTAAAGTAGCTGTATGGTCTAGTAACTTACAGTAACGTAAAAAAAGAGAGAGTGAATTTAGTATATCATTAACTTTGACAAGGTACAATATACAACCATTTTTGAGCTGGACCTTACATTTTTGAAGAACCTAGCTTAGGTAATTGTGCAAGCTAAGATATTACTAAGTAGCTCTGTTCCAATTCTTTGAAGCATCTTTATTCTAAAGTTATTATTATTGCTATAACTGTCAAAGTGCCCTTAATGACATATTTAGAAGCAACAATAAAGCTTCAATTGTACTGGCTCCGCTGTAATGTTTCAGTGTGGTGTACAATAATATGTTTGGTATTAAGGCCAGTCATAATTCTACATTAAAAACGGAAAACGCAATGTAAAGCTGTTTTTTAGTATATTATTTGGACCATTTAGGGGACTGTGAAACTACGTTTTAAAAGCAAAAAAAGTTGTGCTACCATTTTTAAGTTGTAGCAGTTCAATTAAAAAATATGGTTTTTTGAGAGTACCTTGACATTTCATTTTAGATTTTTTTTTGTAGGATTTCAATGGCCTATGTATTATATTGTTATTGAGGATATGCTTTCAAAATTGCTTCAAGATTGTTTTCATGTAATAGCACATAATAAAATAAAACCACTAGACAAGAAAGAACGATCATATTAGATATTAATAACAAGGTATGTCCTCTCCAAACCCCTCGGCACCAAATAACAGTGTATCGACACATTTAGCTAAGTACTAAAACACTTTGCTGCAAGATGGATCATGATGAACGATCCAATTACTCCATATTTCTTATCACGAGGAATTTGTCTCCAAGGAGTTTTCTAATTCCTTGTTTTTGCCATTTTGTGTTCTTATTTTGATATTCACTATTTATATCAAAGGTTTTTTTTTATCTGGCATAATGGGTGAGACATCAAAGAATTCTTCTCACAATTAAAACGTCAAGTCACGAGAAAAAAATATCTTCGCTGATTATCTTAGCTTTGTGTGACAGTGGTAAAAATGAACCAAAATAGAATTATTTACAAAAAAAAACTCTTAAACACAAGAACAAGTTTACTACTTCGAGGGGCACTAATACAAAATATCACAAAGATGGGCAAAACTCATCCTTACGTCTCTCTGTGCCCTTAAAACGTTTTAGTTCATTACAAAATCATTCCCATTCAACTTTTATATTGAACTGGGCTCGTATTATGTAATGGCCGGCTTTGCAATGTACGTAAATCAGAGAGTGGCGGATGCTTTATCCACCTCTAAAACGAAGACCATAAAACGGGCCCTGTTGTATCGTTGACTTACCTTTCTCGACAAGGCGAGAGCCAGAACACAACGTAGCAACAAAAAGGAACGCTATGGATCTTTGTCTTCACCCCTGTTTTTTCCAACTAAGCAGTGACCCTATACAAGATTCATTCGACAAAAATTTCGTTATCGAAAATGTATTGAATCAACTTAAGCGCTCGTCGCGACTGACCGGCAGCTTTTCTATAGCGATAACGTTCGCTAAATGCATCTTATGTCAAGATGCGATTTTAGAAAATCGACCAAATTTAGTAAGAAGTGAGTAAGCTGATGACAGATCACTTGTTCGCGTTGTTGTACATTTGAGTCGATAAAAACAGAAACGTTAGCAACGTTTGCATCGCTACGCTTTTAGTCTAGGGCTTTAGTGCTGTAATTCTCTTGTCGAACGGTCGATCAAGCGAGCGAAAACCTTGGAGCGAGTTTTGAGCTAG
This sequence comes from Acleris holmiana, assembly GCA_949316455.1. Classification (NCBI taxonomy): domain Eukaryota; kingdom Metazoa; phylum Arthropoda; class Insecta; order Lepidoptera; family Tortricidae; genus Acleris; species Acleris holmiana. The sequence goes on along the minus strand of OX438771.1, from coordinate 6,564,440 downwards.
TTAATTAAGAATTCACGCCCTAAAATGTTATTTCTAATTCGTCTGTCGAGTTGTAAAGCGAGTTGGTTAAGAAAATCATCTACCTGATGCTCAAGACTTGAATAATGAACAATTACAAGGATGAAAGACAATAGCTTCATTAAACAAATACTTTCACCGGGTAGATTTATATCTTATTTAATGTGTATATTAATAGACTGGACAAATGTAGTCAAAAGCAGTCATCTTAATATGAGTAAACAAAAGCTATCTTATCTAAATATAAACCGGAACCCCTGAACCCATCCATTGTTTATCATCAAAACTTGGTAAATAACTTTGTTCTTTTTCTGATCTTTCCACTTACTTTTATTATTCTTTGTTTCAATGAAATTGGAAAGTCCGCTGTCCTTTGAATTTCTTGTAAATATATATCTCAATAAAATAACATGCGTATTTGTATTATGTAATGAAAGTTAGTTCATTTTATTCCCATATGAATAGTTTTTTGTTTTATTATAATTACTTCAATGTTTATAAACCCCGGACGTCATTACAAGCTCTGCTTTTAAAGCTTACTAAATTCTATAACTATTAATCCCGCTGACCCCATATTAATAAACTCGTTTTGGGTGAGAAGCCCTTCACAAAATACGTCAAAATGAACGTCAAGGCATAGAAAACTGTCATTATGTCGCATCTTGAGACGAGCATTGCAGTGCTGTCTCGCTCCTTCGTTAAGGTACACAATTACATAATAATCCCTACATTTTGATGATTAATAGTGAGCGACCATAGCTCCTTAAACAGCAAAACAATTCCTAACGCAATATAAATAACTCTAACATAAAGCAAGTTTTCGAGATCTAAAATAAATGTTTTTATTGTGTCGTCTATATAAATGTTAGTTACCATTTATATATTTTTTATTTCACCAATTTTTTTTTTAATTTAGGTAAGGTACACTAATGTTCGACACTTTTAGCTGACATGCACCAATAATCGACAGAAGCTTTTAATCCTAAGATCATAGGGTTATAAATTGATTGTTGCAAAACAAATGAATAACTCTTATAATCTTTGAGTAAGAATCAGTGTCGAACATAGGTCCTTTATCGAGTACTGGTGTCTTTACCTTACTTAGTGACATTCGGATGATAAACGAATTTAATGACACCTCACTCTTTAAAATCGGTCAAGCCGTTTAGACTACAAAATTAAGCTAGAGAATTAAGATTAATTTGTAAATTTGATGCACACACTACATATAATACTTACGGTCTTGTATAATCTAATATAATGTTTAATGATCAAAATATTGTAATTGTCTAAAGTTTTCAATGTAATTTTAATATTTATTTAAGTGTAACTTCACGTCACGCTAGTCTAGTTGGTAGTGACTCTGCCTTCAAAGCTACGGGTCCTGGGTTCAAATCCTGGTAAGGGCAAATATTTGTGTGATGAGCACGAGTATTTGTTCCTGAGTCTTGGATGTTTTCTATGTATTTAGGTATATATTTCTCTATGTAAGTAAGTTGATCGTTGTCTCGTACCCATAGTACAAGCCTAGAGCTTAGTTTGCGACTAGTTCAATTTGTGTGACATTGTCCTGTTATTTATTTATTTATTTAACTTCTCCGTGGCTGACGTTGGGTGAGCTTAAATCCAGCCAAGCTGTGCTCACACCTTTTTCATTTCTCATTTAATAAAATAAACGATTTGAATTTGAATTTCGAGTAGATCACAATGGGACGGACATACATACATACCCAAACACAAGACTTCCACCGATATTTATTCAGCCTATTGCTATCATAAGCAATTTCCTAATCAAAAATTCACAACAAGGACTGCCAACCTGACTTTACCACGAAGTCCCTCACCGAATTGCTACTTTACCTGGTTATGAATCACCGTACCGTAGCTTCCCCTCCATTCGTCAGTGTCACGCCCTTATTTATCACTGGACCATTATATCTCTTGCTTGTATGACAAGTTGTATGTTCTGCACAAATCGGACCTTATTTATATTACGTTATTTTCATTTGTATTAAAAAGATAGAAGAAACATATGAAAATGGCTTGAGCTCAACATTAAAGCAAAGACGAGGATGTCAATAATGTTAATAAAGAAATTGATTTATTTTGATGATGTATTAGCGTAGCTTAGTTGCTCTATAATATTCTACTCGGGCTAATCTTAATCGCTTCGCCAACGTTATAATAGCTCTTATTGACAACCAATGAGTAATAGCAGCCGAGTGAAATACGATAGAAAGTTTAATAAGTAAGACCCTTGGCAGCCACTAAGGTTATAACACTGTTTTACAGAAACTCATTTCATAGAATGTATCACTTCGCAGAATTTTCTTTTCATAGAAATCTAATTGCGCTATAACGTAACTGTTTTCAGATTATTTTGTGATGGTCACGGGTCTAACCTAACCTAACCTATGTAACTCAAGCTTTAGATTAGGGTTTTAGCAGAAATTAGCTTTCTATAAAATGAAAATTCTGCGAAGTGATAAATTCTATGAAATGAGTTTTTGTAAAACAAGGACTATTAGTTACTAAGCTAGCAGTACAGTCAGCAAAAGAAAAAGTAGCTACGCAACCGTACAGCTCCAAATGACCTGCACTTACTGTCAAGAGAATACGTCGTGTCTAGATCATTTTGAGCATGTTATTTTGATTAGCTAATTTTGATGCTGACTGTTCCGAGTCTGATTACCATTAAGGGTTTTGTAATGAGCATGATTATTCGGTTTCTGCGTGTTAGATATTTTTACATCAATTTACTTCGTCTTCAAGTATACCTGACTTGATTATTAGTGCCTAAAATATCAAAATTATACTTTTAGAATCGCATGCCAAAATATATGTACGTAAAAATATTCTATAGTAATAAAACCAACTTTTAACTTTATTTCCACTGCCACTTTAAAACCCCTTCTAAAAATTGCTGGACATAAATTGTCCGACTTTTTACGTTAATCTATAGATCTAAAATTGCTGCTTAAGAGTTAGGCTGGTTGACTGAACCCATTTACTCTGATTTCAATTCACATCCAATAGCAACAACACTATCACGTAACTTAGTCACGAACCACTAAGCCGAGAAATCAGAAATTAGCAAAGTTTGTTCTCTAAACGGCTTTGAAATTTATGTAAACAGAATTGTAGATCAGTCGTATCTTAGTTACAAATATAATACCAATTTTTACGTTTAAAAAACATACTTTTTACTTTTCATTATCCTGTCCTTAGAAGATATTCGAAGAGATTTAAGAATGATAAATATAAGCTTAATTGACGTTTTTAATACTTGTTTTTCTATATGGTTCCGTAGACAAACTAGGAACCCTTATATACGCGGCGCCAAAATATCTTTTAAAATTTTGAGTTGAAGCAGACATAAACCATAGTTCATCCAAGGTAAGGTTAGACTGTGAGGCCTCTTTTAAAAATTTCAAAAGGTACGATTTTTTTGATGCCTCGTATAGATTCGCCATGTCTGTCTGTCCGTCCATAGCTTAACTCAGAGACTCGAAAGCTGATTTGGCCTGAATATTAGTTACGCCGACAAAGTCGTTAAATAAAATCATACATAGAAAAATTTGAGGGTACCACTATACTTAAAGTGGGGATTTTTTGTTCTCGTTTTGCCACGTTTTTTACTTTAAAGATTCATAAAGGGGTTTGGTTTAAAGTGTTTATAAAAGTCATAGATATTTAAGATGAGCGTAAAAGTGGTATTACTATGATAGATCTATTCAAAATAATGATGCTCTTAAGTATATCGGAGACGGGATATTAAAATATTGTGATACCGAGGCGTTCTTTAAGTAGGTAGCAAAAACTTAATACATGCTTAAACCTTTAATATCTTGGCTCTGAAATTATTTAACGTATTCATTTTATGTATTTACTAGGAGACGCCCGCGACTTTGTACGCGTAGAATTAGTTTTCCGCTACTTCCCCTTTGTGTTTGTAGACGACACTATTAAAATCACAATAGGGTTTTTTCTTTTTTCTTACTAACTCTGGAAAGTGCTATGAAAGAGAGGAATAAGTGTATACGCGAAATAATTGAAGTGCAATTTTTTCATGACATGTGTAGTTATAAAAAGTCATAGTTCAGACCCCCTGCCAAAACACTATACAAAATCAACGACAGGAATGACGTCACTCCTGTTGTTCCACGTTTAAAATATTATAAGGACCTTATAAAGAAATTTGCATTTATTTCGTAAATTACTACGTTTAAACCAATATCGTTGAATATTATTACGTAAATAAAATGAGGATGTCGACAAATACAATCTAAACATTAAAAGAAGTTTAAAATTTTTGACGTTTTGATTCTATATAAAATCTTAATAAATGGGTCAAAACTTGGTGTATTGCGTTTTATATGCCTTTTTTTACATTTTCTCTTAAATGATATCAATGAAACTCAATTCTGATTTTCATGTATGTTTTCTATTTAACAGTATCGTCTATATTATGTCAAATACCTCGTTAATCGCTATTCCCTCAGGAATTATTCAATTTTCTTGTGTCCAAAAGTATCCTGTGTCCTATCCTGGGACCTTAGTTATCTTCATACCAATTTTCATCTAAAGAGATTAGCGCGTTCAAACAATCAATTAAACAAACTCTTCAGCCTTATACAAGGTGTTACAAAAGTACCCGTAAAGCCGAAAGGGGGTTATATGGTGCCTTATAACGAGTCCATTTACAATATTTTGAGAACCTTAGTATCACTGTATGACTTACCGTCAATAAAAATTAAATCATTATTTTTTTCATTCATGTGCAAACCCTATTTCAGTAAAACTAAAGAGTAAACTACGCAGAATGTTTATGTACATTTTTACCTAATTCGCGGAACGATAAAGAGACATAATAACAAATTGTTCAGAATTCGATTATTTAGATAGATATTACAAGTCGAGTTTTGGAAGATTTTAAAAGCCCTAACCTAACATACACCTCGTGAATGTTGCATCATCCGTCCAAAGAACATAGTTTAAGTAATTAGGGCTCTCCCCTAACTGTCTGAGGTACCACTCGCAGAAGTTCCTCCTGGGTGCAAGATTGGAGGGTATCAGCACTTATGTACGGCGATAGTGATAAAGGTGACGATTGTCGTCACGAAGAATTCGCCAAACTGCGACATGGTTCATACCGAATCGTCGTCTCGCACTCGTGGTTGGCTCTTCTTCAGAATGCTCTACCACTAATTCAGCCTGCCTGACATCGACTGTGCTTGGACGTCCGCGTGCAGTAGACCGATGAAAGATGAAAATTATGTAGGTGTCTTGACATGTTGAAAAAACACTGGTATGAAGGTCACCGTCGCTGTTCAGTGGGGGTCTTCCATCGATAAATCATTGCCAGTGTTGAATTGAATGCAGTTCGCGAGCACGATTCAAATTGCTATCTTCATGGCCTATGCATAACAGCATATCGTAATATTCCGAGTTAGAAAATATCGTCATTTTGGAAAAAAAAACACGAAACAATTGTAGAAAATCGATAAGAAAATTTTAAATAGATAGATGATAGATGCGGCTATAGAGACCTTTGTTAGTAAATCTTGTCCTAGAAAGGGTGGATACCTGGCAGGTTGGAACGAGCACGTTGCACCCGCTCACAGGTGTGCGCGATTGAAGTTTCTGGATTGGGTACGGGCAGGCAAACCTACACATGGGCCTGTTTATGAAGACATGTATGCTAGTCGAAAGGTTTTCAAGAGTTGTCTAAAATATTGTCAGAACAAGCAAGAACAACTAAAAATGGACACTTTGGCCTCAAATCACTCGTCTAAAAATTTCAAAACTTTTTGGAAAATCACTAAGAGCCTTAATACGAAACCAAGTGTACCTGTGAGCGTTGGTGGGTTTTCTGACCGCACCAGTATCGCAAATAGCTTTAAAGATCATTTTTCTGTACAGTCAATGCTCGGTCCGCGGCCCGTGGCGGTGTGCGATGTTGAGGCCGACGTGTGGAAGGAACGCAGTGTTAGATTCTCCGCAAAACAAATAGATGCGGTTATTAAGAGCATGCAGCGTGGGAAGTCTCCCGGACATGACGGCCTCAACATTGAACATTTCAAACACGCTGGTGTGCATCTCCCGAGAGTTCTGGCAATGTTGTTTGCGCTGTGCCTTGGGCACTCTTACTTGCCGGAATCTTTAATGAGAACTGTGGTCGTACCAGTTATTAAGAACAGGACTGGTGATGTGTCGGACTTGACCAATTATCGGCCCATCTCGCTCGCGACCACAACGGCAAAGGTGCTTGACGGTTTGCTTAACACACTTTTAAATAAACATCTGCATTTGCACGACGCACAGTTCGGATTTCGTTCCGGGCTGTCTACAGAAAGTGCAATTCTTAGCCTTAAGCAAACCGTCGAGTTCTACACAAGTAGAAAAACACCGGTGTATGCATGCTTCCTTGACTTGTCGAAAGCTTTTGATCTCGTCTCCTATGACGTACTCTGGGACAAGTTAGGGAACACGAGCCTACCGCGCGAGTGTGTGTCGCTTTTTGAATATTGGTACCGAAACCAGCTTAATCAGGTGAGATGGGCCGATTCTTTATCAAGTGAATACACGTTACAATGTGGCGTGAGACAGGGGGGGCTGACATCGCCAGTCTTGTTTAATTTCTACATAAATCGGTTGATCGAGGAACTCAGCAGCATGCATGTCGGATGCCATGTTGACGGTGTATGTGTCAACAACATTAGTTACGCCGATGACATGGTGCTGCTGGGTCCCTCGATCAGATCGATTCGAATGCTTCTGGCAACGTGTGAGCGGTATGCGGCCAAGCATGGGCTAAAATACAATAGCAAGAAGAGCGAGCTGCTCGTATTCAATGCCGGTAAAGTAAAGCCCTATTACGTGCCCCCCGTAGTGCTCGTGGATACTGCGCTCAGGGTCGTTAGCAGGTGCACGTATCTGGGGCATGTGGTCACCGAGGACCTTAACGACACTGAAGATATCGAGAGGGAGCGCAGGGCGTTAGCGGTGAGATGCAATGTACTGGCTCGGAGATTTGCTCGATGCTCTGTTAGCGTTAAAATAACGCTATTTAAGGCGTATTGTACTTCCTTCTACTCGAGCGGTCTCTGGGTTAAGTACACGAAGCAAGCCTATAACGCCCTACGCGTACAATATAACAATGCCTTTAGAATGCTGTTGGGGCTGCCGCGGCACTGCAGCGCGTCAGCGATGTTCGTGGCGGCCCGCACGGACGGGTTCCCGGCGCACATGCGGTAGAAAGCAGCGTCGCTGCTTCAACGCATCCGTAGCAGCCGCAACAGCATTCTGAACATGATTGCTACACGGCCTGACTGCCCCATGGTGCGACATTGGGTAGCAGTAGCCATAGGAATAAAATAATATGTTTCTTAATTTGTTAATATTTGATAATTACTAATATAGAATAAGAATTGATGTTACTAACAACATATGGAACTTGTTCTGAAATAAATTTGAAAATAAAAAAAATAAAAAATAACAACGATAACAGTGACGATTTTTAAAGCCAGTACTTAAGTAAAATGACATCCTAGTATTGAGATAGCAAACCTTTGTGGATGAAAAACAGAGAAACCATTAAAGTTGACAATTATCAAAATAGATAAGTAGGCCTCTCCGTTAAAATAGTCTATGCTAACTCCGGTTCCCTGACATGACAGCTTACTAGGGTTGACAATATTTTTGGTTTTGATAATTTATTATATTTTTTACGGGGTATTTTGTAACACGTTGTATATCAGTATAGATGTGTAAATACACCATTCCGGTCCTCTAAACCATTATAAGAAAATCATACATGGCAGCTGAAAATAATAATTGTGACAGTAATGTTCGTAGAAACTTTCCCTATGCCCTTTAAGAATTACGTAGTAGGTACGAGTATTCTAGGTCAGCACTAATCTCAATTATCGTCTTCATTATAATATTTTGGCCTCATTAGTAAGTCTTTAATTAAAACGAATTTTATTCAATGGCTTTTTACTGACAAATCTCTAAACGTAAAATATTTTACTCGTAATTTCCAAAGTGTATTTATTAGCTATAAGTTTACCAAACAAGAACTTTTTCAAATCAATGTTACAGTCAATTGGTTTCTTTACTGTAAAATTTACTTTTGTTTACTTGGCCAAAAAAAAGACCAATGAACTAAAACATTGCAGATGGTAACTTGTACAGAGACTCTTCGGATCCTGTCCATCATCAATAATCATCATACCCACTCAACCTGACGCAGAGTGTTAGCGTTATATCCCAGTGTGAAGAGGCGCCGAGTCAAGGACGTCCCTATTGTTAACGGGTTCAATCGAGTTCAAGGCTAAGGCCGTCGCTATTGTAATACAAGGCCACAACATGTAGAACTTTCCACTATCGAACTATTGAGAACGTCCCCGGCGGGTCAAGGTCCATCGGTCATTCGAGAAGTCATTCTGGAAAATTCGGGGATTTGGAGTATAAAATTAATTCCTTACTTGAAGAGCGAACAGTGCGAGCGAGAGTGAACCGAGCGATTTGAAGTTTATTGTGCGATAATTATTTGTAACGATTCAGTGAGTGCGTTAATAAAGTCTAGTTCTTAACTATCGGTGTGTTTGTGCATCAGTTACCTACGTAACAATGACATCACGCTTTCATTCCCAGAGTGGGGTATGTACGCAGAGCTACAGAAATACCAACATCTCTAAAAATACTTGTTGATAATTTTGCACAAGTAGGCTAAGATGTTTAGCAGTGTATTACGTAACAGGTCTCTTAGTGTACTAATTTCCATAGAAAGTGACCCATTTTCATTGCTCCTGAGTATAGATGCTTTAGCTCATCTTAGGATCGTCAACAAATTGGCAATGCTGAGTTTGCTAATGTTCAAGGTCCTCAAGTTCACTTACCACCAAAGGTATGTTGTTCTTCTTTACTAAATTATCTAAATAATAATGTTACCGGATTACGCATTTCGAAATATACAACGAGTAAATTGAAGCTACTTGCTCCGAAATGTGTTTACCAATCACGGGGATAATATGAGAGTCGCCGAAGCCAACACGCAGTAGACCTTTAGACAAACTCAATTAAGTAAAGTGATGGGGTACCAACTGCCGATTGTCCTTGGATTTCAAAGTATACAAGTATGCTTCCAGGGATAACCCACCTGGTAGTGTAGGACTATTTAAGAGGAATGGAAAAATTAATAATAGGCTACAAAATAGGAAGATGGACGGAAGCGACTCTGATAAAGTAAAATAGAAGGCTAAGGCTTCCACCCATCAGCGAAGCGTAGTGAAGCGTAGCGCAGACCATCTGTAAGTCTGATAATAATTATGAACATAAAGCTAAAAATATCATTCACATATTGTCGTCCATCGATTGTCGTCTTTAGACTTTTTTGCCAGATCTTCTCATCACAAACACCTTAACAACGTTACCTACGTGACTAGATAGTTGTAGTATATGCAAGGTTTTTCCAATCGTGAATCACTTAGCACTAATAGTTTGCTTAGACGGAAGGTTCCTACTACTCACACGTCCAATCCCCTAAGCCCTTTGCAATTTTACACCCCAAACTGCATTTGCATCAATCCAAGACACGGGACAAACGCGACGCTGCGGTTTCTCATGAATATTCCTTCGGGATAATGTGCCCGTTTAATATTGGCCGCCTTCCAGCGTGCGAGTATACGGACCGCACATACTAATTCTGAGCGTTTTAGGACCGCGAGCGCAATTGATTGAAGTCAAAGACTTGGCTGTGGAACGGGCCGTTAAGTAATGGCTGACGGTAGGATGTGCTGAAGCAAAATAAATTTAAAAGCTTGGCCAATAAGTCTTTAGAGCTCAGGAATCACATGAGGGTGCCTGTTTGTATTTGGCATTATCGTTACTCCACGAATGGTAATTATGTAAATATCTATTTAGTCAAATTTTAAATAGTATTGACAAGGTCGAATTTAATTACGAGTAATTACTATAAGAAACAAAAGGCAGTCAGCAAGCGAGCGAAACGAGCAAGATACAGTAGGGACGCAGATAGGGTAGGTTAGAAGGCTAAGGCGTGAGTGAAGAGTAGTTATAGCACCTTCAATGTTAGGTATTTTTCTAAGACATAAAAAATAGCTTGCTTATTTGCTTATTAACATGTATGCTTCCATTATACAACGTGTTATAAAATAATCCGTAAAATAAAATTACAAAAGTAGTGTCAACCCTTATTACATAACATCAGTTCAGTATCTTAGGTATACAGTATACTAGGGTTGAAACAACTTTCGTAATTTCTTTTTTACGGATTATTTTGTAACACGTTGTATTCTACTATTATTGCTAGCCACTGCATAAGCTTGAATAGGTCTTTCAATATAAGTTGTTATTATGGTCAATACCTGTAGTACAAATATAACAATACAAATATTATTTATTGAACACCACATACACATACAGCATGAAGAGTAAATTACAAATAAAAAGTTACTAAGTGGCGGTCTACCTACGTTAATGATGCAAATTATCTGCGCAAAGAGATTATTCGACCAAGGGACTTTATGCCTAGTGAAGTATGGAAAACAAGCCTATGCCGTATTAGGGACGACCACATCGGAGCTTAACGGTGCGTAAATTACGGTCCGTCAAAATTGACGCCATGTAATTAGTATGACCCATTCTTTTGTTTACGCAACGTCACCATACTTTATGCGTCGGTGTGGTCGCTCCCTTAGTTTATGCTTATATGCGAAATAGAATTACAAAAAAAATACGTGTGAAGGGGGAACCGTCGCATCAACAACGTACTAGTAAACTAGCTAGGGAAGCAAGGGGGCTGATAATTAGTGATGTTTGTGGGATCCACTGGCCACAACTCAGGACTGTACTGTCCTTAAAATCCAATAAACAGTATGTCAAAATTAATTGCCAAAGTAGATTCAATCCTCTTCTCTTAATAACCCTTTCGGGGCAGTGGTCCAACTGCTTTGTCCAACTGATCAATAATTTCCATTTGAATATCTAATTATCAGGCTATTAAAAAACATTTTACACAAATCCACATGCGTGTTTAGATGTTAGACTTATGTCATTGTCTATAAAGTATCGGCCTGACATGTATAACCTGAATTTTGTATAAGTTTGTTGTTAATTTTAATTTAAGGTTTTTTTTTATCAAGTCATGCTTTTTACTATTTTGCATTTCATATCGACTCGCTACTACTGCGCCACTACAACTTTTTGATCGAAAAACAACTTCAAATACCTATACATTTCAAAGGCGTTTATCAAAGTCAAAGCATTTATATTTAAAAGTATTTACAATAAAAATAAAATTCTCTACGTATCAAACTCCTCCATTATTCATAATTCCTTATACAATGTAGAAAGCCGCAGGCGATAAAGCGACTAAGATAAACGGTCTTGCATTCGACGTTGGATGTACGGAAGAGCACTTCTACTTTACTTATGAGTATAACATCGCCATTCTTTTACATTTACGGAAAATATGAGGTACTTTACACAACGCGTTGTAAGTTTAAGTATTGATTTCGAGTTATTATTAGATTAAAACAAAAATAATTTTGATTTTCGAATCCCTCGGCTCAAAACTTTGAAAACAATGAAAACTTACTTTAACCCTTAACCACCTACGTGCGGTCTCACAGACCATGGATTATTCAAAGTTGTCAATAACTGTTCGTGAGTACGTCGCACACGCGTCTGTGGCCTTGTACCTTTGCCCGGCCTCCCCTCAGTGCCGGCCATGCCATCGACGCGTTCAGACGTAAGCTCATTTGGATTTGGTGAGTAAAATAATAGCATCGGCGGTCTGTGAGACCGCATGTAGGTGGTTACTATAATTTTTGGAGAGTCTCCGAGACCGCACGTAGGTGGTTGTGTTATTTTTAATTTCATATAAACTTTACTCTATTGTTGACATGGTTCTCGTATTTTCTAGTAAAACATGCTTCCTAGTGATGTAGTAATTGAAAGGTGGCTAGAAGAAGTATAGTCTGATGAAGATGACCTGTTGGATGAAGAATGCAGTGACGTAGAACCAGATCTTGTTCTACCAAATTTACCAGAGGAAAGTTGCGAGTCGGATTCAGAGATCGAGACCAATGAAGAATCAGGGTTACAGCAAGAAGACATGGGTGGCACTTTTCTAACCCGGCAACCATACGAGCCTATGGATGGATTTATCATTTGTAAAAATTAACTTGGTAGTGATCAACAGAAATACCAACAACTCTAAAAATATTTTTTTATAATTCTGTAACTACATTTTGCATATTGAGGCCAAGAAGTTTACTAGTTTTTAACCAAAATGTATAGTTTATTAGCATTGTTGATTGCTCAATTTTGATATTTTATAATGAAAAGCTTTATATAACATTCTTTAATATTGAGATCTCATGTCCTGAAGGATACCTAGTTTTTTGATTAAATATGTAAGAAGTTCCTAAATATGTTCAGTTTAAATGATAATAATGTTGATTATTTTTGTATAAGTGTTGACTAATAAATGCCTTAAAATGTGTAATGAGTACTTACTACATTAAAACACCTGTCAGCTACGTTAAAGTAAATAATTCAGGTCCCACAACAAGTAGCGGTCTCCATGACCGCAAGTAGGTAGTTGTGTGATCCAAATAGGACCTAGGTAGTTAAGGGTTAAGATGTTCCCTTGGGTTACCTTGGGTATACGAGTACTTAATCTGCCGATATCAATTTAACATAATTTAGTTTACATTCAGTAAATAATTTATAACGAAATACAAACTTGCTTTATTGGCCCTTTATGTCAACTTATTCATAAATTATTGATAAATATACAGTAAACACGGATATTAGGTTTTTATGTGATGATAACATGTTTTACGGCCTAAGTATCCAATATTATTGGGTTCATCTTAACTTATTATGGAGTTTTTATATGTTTGCGTCGGGTTTGATGGCGAATGTCCTCCAACTGACGTTACCAGTAGCTATTATGAAAAGTTATAGCTAAGCATATATGTTATTTACATTGGGGCTAATGTTGTGGAAAAAGTGGCATTAACAAAATTCATAGTGGCTATAAAAACGTTTCTTACAAACGTTATTTGGGTAGCTCCCTTAAGGAAATGTTGGTACTGATTTAATTCGTACTAAGTAATACAATAAATATAAAAAACTTTTTCTGTATAGTATAGGGAAATAAAATGAGTAAACAGGCCACCTGATAGGCTCATGGCCTTAAAAACGAAAATCCCAAGCTGGCGTTGCCGAGAAAGAGGCCGTCTACGAAATTTCGCCGATTTCGCTGATTTACGTGATTTTACAGTTGAAATACTTTACGTCTACAAGTGTTGATGCGCAACACGAAAGATATTTAGATTTTCTACGAATGTATGTTCAACTACTTTTTTGTTTTTATTATATCATTTTGATTAATCGACCTGAAACCGGCGACTATTTTGCGAATTTTGCTGTAAGAGGTTTAGAATATCGCATATACACGAATCGTATTGACGCCTAAAAGGTATGAAAAAATTACAATTTATTACTGTAAAAGTCATCTTGAAAATGTATGAATAACTTTATACCCTGATATATTTCTTTGTGTAAAAAATTATACAAAATGGGCAAGAAATTGTTTTTGATTTCAGCTTCTTAACACTCTTGTACATAAAATTAAAACAACAGTAATAAAGTTCAGTTCAAAATCACCTTAAAAAAGTCCAAAAAAAGAAAATGAAATAACAATATATAATGTTTTAAAACAACCTAAATCTCGCATTATAATTGACGACAAAAATAAAAAAGTAGCTCATTCATTCGTAACGTATTTATACGATCATAACTGAAATTATATTTCATGACGTGCATTAGAACCTATAGAAAAGCAGTATTTTTACTGTAACATCACAAAAAGAAGCAAAATCGGCAAAATTTCGTATACGGCCTCTTAAGGACTGTCATGGTTTACAAGTCTTTAATCAACTTTAAGTGCCAATGAACTCAACTAGTTAACAGCCTAATATATAATCTTCACTAATATTTTAAATTGGAAGGCTATCTTTTATTTTTATACGCGGACGGAGACGCGGGCAACAGCTAGTCTTGCATAAAGACATTCAAGTTCTCTGTCCCGTACTGATCGCGATACGACATTTCATATGTAACCGATAATTTACAACATCAAAAACTCTTAAACAATGTTTATTCTAACGGGACCCCTTTATTCTACTGTGTTATAAAACTTTAACTTTATGTCTCATAATAAAAACCTCTGTAAAATCGCACGTATCGCAAACCTCCGACTATCCAATTTACTGGTTACAATGCAACAGCGTGGCCGATGCATGCATATGTACATTTGCTTTCAAAGGTCTCCACAAAGGAATCTCTCTAGCGCCTGCAAGCAAGGTATAGGCAATAACACACGTGTAAATTGATGCTAAAGTCCTTGCCTCAGGCGCTAACGTTTCTCGAGAGCGAGGACGTCGCAAAGGCACCCTGTTGAGGCGGTGAGCTCGTGTAGATACCGGTATGAAGCTTTATGTAATATCGATTTACTTAAGGTGGTTTACTTGCGTTCGTTGATTCTCTTTTCTTGCTTTTTATACATATATGCATAACAACACCCCCTTATTCCCAGAGTGGTGTAGATAGAGCTCCAGAAAGACCAACAACTCTAAAAAGACTTGTTTATAATTCTAAATAAACTATAACCACATTCTGAACAGGAGCCCGTTCAGAAAACGTGTTTTTTTTGCCCGTTTTTGCTCGATATTAATAACGGAAAGGTAGACTAGTAATTATAGTGTTTAATGTTGTAGAGATAATGGTACAGAACCCTTCGTGCGCAAGTTCGACTCGCACTTGGCTGGTTATTGTTTTGGTCGTTTAACATCTTTGTATAATACCTTAGTTTGCAATACCGCTACAAGAAAGCGTCAGCGAATCTCTTGCAGCGGAAGAGAGGATAAGTATTATTATCTTTGTGTGAGCTAGCTTTTATATAATCTTAAAGAGAACATAGCTGGTCTAAAAGTGCCGGTTCTAAGAGTTACGTCGTTGTTAAAAATTGGTTTACCAATTAATTATCTTTTATAATTCTAAATACTATACATAATAATTAGGTACTTAGTTTGTGGAAGTCCTTACTTTTGTCTCTGTAAAAATCTTCACATTTATAAAACATTTATTATAAACCCACCTAAATAGAAAAGGTACCTAAGTAAGGTACAAAATGGTACCGCGCATAACTATTCAAACAAAAGTCATTGACTTGGAAGACAGCGGAATCAGAGCTGTAAAATTTTACCACCGATTGCAATTGTACCTAAAGATAAAACAAGTGAGGGAATCTGATGGCTTTGCCTTCAAATGTGAGGTTTGATCAACTTTGGAAGAGGTTTTTTGGCTTTTAATTTGTATTGTGTTGTTACGTCACCAAAAGAGTTTTTTTCTTAGCTAGAGTTGTAGACCAGCTATGTGTAGCCTAAATAATACAGATGAGGTTTTATTACGCGCGCTCAGCTGGTATTAGTGCCTATTTTAATTAGATATCAAGGGTGGTAAACCAAATAATATCTCAGAACGCAGATATTTGACTTCTGAACCGAAGGCGATGAACATGCGATCTGAGGCCTTTTTTATTGCCACCCGTGGTGTGTACACAATTCGACGTCGTCACCTGACTTACTTACACGTAATAATAAAGCAAAGTGGTTTTAGCTACGAGTGTTGATTTTGAATCCCGAGCAAGCTAAGGACTCCAGAGTGAATCCTGAATGCAGTGAAGGATTCAAAGACACAAGATAGATAGCCAATAACTTTGGTCTCGTGTAGCAGATACAACTTTTCACCTCAGTAGCGAGAACATGTGACCTCGACTATACTAATATTGGTCCTCCAGCCGCCCGCGTGATGCCACGCCATGACCACCTTCATATTGTGTAGAAAAAAAGGTAATTTTGCCTCACGCTTGCAGTAAAATTTAATTTTGCTGTCTTTAACCCTTTTAAGGGAGACCCTTTTTTTTTTTATTTACCACTTACTCTAAGCTGAAATTGAACTTTTGTATTTTCCTGAAATATAACATCATCTATTATTACTATTTAGAGCCTTGCGATTCCATGACTGTGTTTCATTTTGGTCTAGTATTTTTACTTTAACGGGTTTTAGGTAACCTATCGCAACCTCGAAAAGTTTTTGACCGAATTTCATTTGACCGAAAACATTTCGTTTTTTATCGTTTCTCCGATGGCACGATTCGTCATTTTTTTATTTCACCATTTGACTTTAAGTAAATGGTTCGTTAGTCCAAGCAACTTTTCTCCTTGTAGTCACGTACCCTATGTATTGTTACGTATTTTATTTCAAAGCCCATTTTTCATTACACCAATGCTACAACTAGCCTGTGGATCGTTTTGTATTTTGTTTCTTAACCCATTTTTCACTTCATCAATGTTACATATAGATTTTGCTACGTTACGTCAAATATTTATTTCGGCCAAAAAATCTTGCTTGTAATTAGTTTCAACTATCTACAAAATGCAACGAGCAAGACGAGTCAGGGCAGAACCGACTCAGATAGGTTAGGTTAGAAGGCCAAGGCGGGAGCTTTGCTCCCGCCTTGGCTTTCGAGGTTGTTTTTTTTCTGCCCCGAAAAACTTGCTTAAGTATAATTTATCCAGACAATGCAAAGATCGAGCCGTAATATTGGGCAAAGGATACTAAGGTAAAATCAGAAATAGGAAAAAGACAAATAGACAAAGCATTACATTGGACAACTGTTGATACGCCGAAACCAGTAATGAGGTATAGATAATTTGTCAAATCGTTAAAAAACCAAAACAAGTAATGAATAAATAAAACTATTCGAAATGATCATTCGGCCAAACGTAAAAAAACCCAAACCATAATTGACGAAAAGTATTTGTCGAACCAAAATTCGGTCAAACATTTTTCGAAGTTGTGATAGGTAACCCGGGTTTTATTTAAGGGTTAAACAGCAAAAACAGCCTTTTTGAGGTGCATTATGACATAACTATGCAGTTCTGTTTACGCTCAAAGAAAAGGACAGAGCTATATAACTGCCATAGCTCTGTCCTTTACGCTCACCGTAAAATGAACTGCATAGCTAGCTCATAAAAACCCCCCTGAAGGGAAAAGTACTTTACGATTGATCGACGCTTCTAAACACACTTATTTCCATCACGTCATTAAAATAAGCAACTCTTAAAAGTATAACTAGACTGTGTTTTTCATTCAACGTTTATAAAAAGTAAAAAACAACATTTTAAGTAAAATGTGCAAATCCTTTGATAAATAAGATTCGCAATAACCAGCGCAAAGCCGTGAACGTAAAATAACTATCTATAAAAATATTTTTTCTACTAAAGCCTTAACCTCCTTTTTAACCTTTTTCCCCCCAAGTACTACCATTACTATTACCAGAGACCATTAAACTAAGAACTCATTCAGACAAATTCCAGTACTTATAAAAATTGCGGTAAAACATTTGGTTCTTATTTTTTATCGGTAATTCAAGCCGGCTCGGCTAAGTGCTCACTTAAAGGGTGGGCTCGATTACCGGACGTCTTCGGTGTCTTCGGTGTCTTATGAGACTATGTACACGAAGACTTTATTAAGCGATAGGGATGTGTTAGAGGAAGGGGTGTAGGGACCTTTTTCCAATATCCATATTGGTTTTCCAACCAGGGAGCGCACCAGCGAAGCAGTGGCTGAGCCTAAATATGGCTAAATCCTTGTCTCGTCATGGGATTGTTGATTAGATAAACGTGTGCAATGAAGAAAACACCCAAGTACTCGAAATATTTTATTCCAAGTATTAATTTGTTACTAACCTAACCTAACCTATTTTGGATCAAAAGCAAAATTTAATTGGTATAAGTAGGTTAGGTTATGTTTGATTTATAAGCGATATTAATAAATAAAGTCTTCTTTCAAAACATTGCATTCGGAATTATGAAATTCGTAATTTTGATCAATTCGGAATGCAGCGTACCCGTGCAATGATAATATGAAAAACAAATCTATAGACTGGTATCGTATAGGTTTGACGACGCATTTAGCCTAGTTGGTTACCCCACGAATCTAGCGGGTTCAATTCTCGCTATGGGTAAATTGATGTGTGTGTATTATGGTGACTTTTCATCAGGTCTAAAAATTAACCGTGGAGGAATGATGACGTACTATGGGGACACGACTTCCCGCTGCGTCAGTAATAAGCGAGTTTCAGTTCGAGTCTGTTGTTTGTCTCTGTAATACGCGAATACCTCATAAATATTTGTGTGACAAGCGCGTGTATTGTTCCTGAGTCGTGGATGTTTTCTACATATTTAAGTATATATTTCGCTGTATTAAATAGAATGTTCATCGATGTATAGATTTTTTTTTGATTCGTTTCACTAAGTTACCTATAACTTCTATAGTTCCTATAAAACCAGAGCGGTGCTAATGATAGCTACTCGTAGAAAACCAAGATATTGAAATATTATCTTAAGGTAACTAGAAGTAAAGAGGATAATTTAATACAGAATAAAGTATCGGGTCTTAACAGAAGAAAAATCCCTTTGCCTTTCCTAAACTCGTTTCACTAAGTATCTATAACTTCTATCCATCGTAAAATTAATAACAAATGTTACCGCTGTTATTGAAGGAGACTACGCCGTAAAGGGGCAAGTAGACTGTGTCAACACAGAACTTTCCCACTGTTCTAATGGCCGCCACCGGCTTGCACAAATATGACTGGTGGCGCAAGTAATACTATATCATCACTGGTACTGTGGGGATTAAAACAATGGGTTTGTTATAGATATTGTAAAGTTTTTTAATAATTTGTGTAAAATCCATTTACCGATAGGTGGCTTTAGGTAGGGAAGTAGAGATAATTTAATTCCATCACAATTATAAGAGGTACAGTGTGATTTTTTAACTGTGATCTTATGGGAAGGTCCAAAACCATATACAGGGAAAATTTCCTAGGCACCCTTACGCCTTTTTAAAATTTTTTTATGGACATGTGTTATTTATTCGTAAAATTGAATATGTCACCGTACGCTTGTAAACATCGTTAGTATCTAGTCACGAGATTGTAAACTGTCGATAGATTTTGATCTGCATACACTGCTTACAATATAGCGTTTTAATTTTCGATAGTTTTTAACCTATGTAAAACCGAAAAATTGGTTCACAATTTGACCGATTTACATCGGAAACGTCTGAGATACAGAAGCAAATACCAACACACAAATACTCACCCTTACCTAGAATCGAACCTAGAACCGCTCTTTTGTAGTTTTTATAAATTAGGTTTAACCCGTCGTTTAATACGGTTCCAATATCAGTTGTTTTTCAGATAATTAAAACAGAGAAAAACAGATAATTTATATTCTAACAAGTAAGATCAATGGAATTTTACTGACTACATTGTATAAAGTAGAGGACTGCAAATTCTAATTATCAAGTCCAAAATAATAACTCCACTTAAATAACACGTAAAGTTCAGTTTCAAATTATTTTAAACGTGAAACAAACAGCGACCAGAAAAAAGTTCCATTATAAATATTTGTCTGTAAGTAGACTTAGTACCTACTAATATTAAAGTAATTGTAAGTTATAGTACAAAAAAAGAACCAGTTTTTGTATGATAAGGAGTCTCAGATTCCACTTACCATCAGGTGGCCGATGGTAAGTGGAATCTGAGACCCATAGACATTTGAATTCACAAGACTATAATCCTAAGACCTCAAATGCGTTGCCAATCCTGAGGACTAAGATGAAATGCCTCTATGCTCGTAATTTCACCGGTTGTCTTATCCCCACACCGTAACCCAACAATGCGAACACTGTTGCTTGGTGGGTGCATAATTATTTTGCCTGCTTTTATATACAGCGTAGAAAAAACGAACGCCACGAATCGAGCTGGTCGAATATGACAAAACAATAAAGTCGCATGTTTATATTAAAAGTGTATTAGTCTTTTTTTTTTTTTTTTTTCATTATTTTCTCATATTCAACCAGTCGAATTTCCAGTTAAGGCATATGAATGAATTTTCATAGAATTTGCTTCCTATGCGTAGAATTTGCTATTTCCAATACTTAAGGTAGTTGCCGTCCATATGGCGTTCGTTATTCCACACTGTATAACAAAAAATAACAAAACCCTTCGGTTTCAACTGGGTCAACACTTCAAAACGATATTTTGTAACAAGCTGATATCGGGCGTCCTTTGCCCGCGATGGATTTGCTAATAGCTTTTCCATCGGACATTGCACTTTGCCGTTTGTGTAATTTTCTGGAACAACCAGCACCTTTTAGTCCCATTCAACGGCAAAGCCTTTCAGGTTTCGCTTGCGTTTGAAATTTCAGAAGATATATTTAGGCGATTTCAACATTTATTTAGGTTATCGTCTTTCTTGTGGACACACCGGAAGTTAGCGTTGAAGGCCTAATTTTCTGGCTAAACCCATACCCCGCATAAACGGCGTCAAGACTGCTTTAGACTTATCATATAAAAACATAATATCATCAACAAAATCATTGTTTTTAATTCCATGCAAATAAGCTTTTAACTATTGACCACAGGAAAGACAACTTTTATTTTTAATAATGTGTATGAGCATTTTCAAAATAAAGTGTACCCTAGTAAAGGAAAATTAAGAAATGTTAACTTGTGTCAGTTTTGTGACGAAATTAGGCATACAAATTGTATGGCAAATGTTCGTCACAAAACTGAAAAAGTTAACGTTTCTTAGTTTCCCTTAAAACTAGGGTACTCTTTATTTTGAAAATGCCTGTATAAATAAATATAAATACCACAAGACAATATCACACAAATTGACCTAGTCCCAAACTAAGCTCTAGGCTTGTACTATGGCTACTAGACAACGATAAACTTACTTAAATAGAGAAATATATACTTAAATACATAGAAAACATCCAAGACTCTGGAATAAATATTCGTGCTCATCACACAAATATCTGCCCTTACCGGGATTTGAGCCCGAGACCACTAGCTTCGAAGGCAGGGTCACAACCAACTAGGCCAATGTGTCGTAAAAACCTACTACTACATTACTAGATCAAGAACAAATAAAGACAAAGCCCTTAACGCAATCAGTCTAGATCAGCTCGAAAAAAGCTCTTTTCTATTGAAACTAGTGTTATTTATGAGGTCCAGTGAGCGTTTAATCAATATTATTACCTTCTAAAGGTCTCGGCCCTCTATTTACGGGGACGTTGGTGACAGTTATTGATTTAGTCTTAAGGAAGGGGTACAATGATGTGATGTTATCAGAAAAGGCACAGTTTTTAGGGTTCCGGGCTTTGCAATGGAAATATTCTTGATTTATTATTCCTTAAGTTAATGCGTTAATTTATAGTAGTTTATGTAACTGATACATAACGAGGGGTCTTAAAACACGAGTTTGGTTTTATAAAACGAGCCGAAGGTGAGTTTCATAATAAGATCACTAGTGTTTTAAAGCTTATTATGTACAGTTGCAGTTGTTTCCGTCTATCGGTTCGAGTTCGAATAGATTTCTTTTTACATACATACCCAGCATTAATTCCCATAGTGGGGTAGGCAGAGCTACAGAAATACCAACTACTGTAAAAAGACTTGTTTATTATTCTGTAACCACATTTTGCACGACCAGGCCAAGAAGTTTACTAGTGTATTAGTGACGGGTTGCATGCCCATCGCCTAACAGTACTACAAGCCCTTATTTCCTTAGTTGCCTCTTACGACATCCACGGGAAGATATGGAGTGGTACTATTCCGACCCGGCAACCACACGGGGCATTTCTTTCTCTTTCTTATTTATGAAATATTTGTTATGGTGTTGTTTTACTTTTTTTTTCCTGTCGTTGAACTCTAACTTTACATCACATCAAAAGCTATCTTCTTCTGAAGCCGTGTCGATTTCAGGTTATCCTAAATATGATTAGTTTTGGTTAGGTAAGGTTAGAATTGTGAACATTAAAGAATGTTAACTCCTGTGCCTAGAAAATCCTGTCGATTAAATAAAAATTCTGCGAAGTTATACAATTTATGAAATGAGTTTCGTCAAAAGAAGGATAAACCAATTTTTAATAATTTTGAATGTACCTACCTTTATTTTGAACTATTTATGCTATTATATTAAAATTATTTGAATAGCTAATGTAAAGTGTTTTTTTAGTATCGAAGAAGATGATATTTCAGGGGCCAGAGGGTGATGCTACCCATAAATATTAACCAATTTTAATAATCCTCTGAAACTGCGAACATATCAACTGTTATACATACAATGACCGGCAAACTTTAATGGGACAGGCTGTAACATTACTCACTATACTGCTAACCTCAATATGGGAAACAGCTGTCTTTAATAAACGCCTATATACTTTAGTTGTGCAAAAAACATCAGATTTAAGAAAATGATCTGAGCAAATGACGCTTGATTTATTTGGTTTATAAAATACTTCGGATCTTTCTCTTACTACTAACTTGCCCCAATTCTCTGACATAATCTCCCGTACAGAAAAGCTAAAAAAGAAACAGCCAATATAAGGCTCTAGTTTTTTGCCATTATGGATATGGAACTCTACAAAGCCGAGCTACTCTATTGTTTTATTCTCTGACTATGTTCTTGTCACTATCTTTCAGTGTTTCTTTCGAACACGCGTGAGTGAAAGACATGGGAATATTTGATAATAGTTGTCAATCATTTATGATATTAATTAAAAATTAAATTGTTTAAAGTTATTCTCTTTCATAAATAAAATTAACTTAACGGTGGTAAGTAACACCATCTTTTTTTTGCCTTTACGGTATTATGTCGGAACTTTAAGATGGCACAGTTCGGCATGCTTATGGCTTTACGATCAACAGACGATTAAGGTAAGATGGTGCTAAACCGCCATTAAGCACAATTTTGGACGCCGTGTGTTTTGAGCGCTTATGCGAAGTCCTTGTGTATAGAATGTCATTGTATACACAGAACCAAGTAATGTATCGTACCGTGAAATTTCAGTTCTATGAAATTGAAGCTAGTTAACCCAAGGTGAATACTCGTAATAAGCCTGCCAGGATATGCTAATCAGGTTTAGTCAAAGCGAAGGAAACTAACGACAACTTCTCAGAACGAGCTTATCTGTAAACGCTCTGCTAACGCAACTGAAGTGATACGACGAATCAAATTAACTTTTTATTTATTCGGGACTTACTTCTGCCGGGAACTGTCCTATTTTCTGTGACACAAAATACCCTTTGTCCTTACCCGGGAGTCTAGCTTTCTCTATGCACGTTTTAATTGAAATCGGTTCAGCGGTTTAGCCGTACAGATAGACAGGCAGAGTTACTTTCACTTTTAAATTACTAATACGTTGTTTTAGGGAAGTTGTTGCCAAAAAACTGAAGCCGAAGAGTGCGATTTGCCAATCAAAAGATACAATTATAATATTACCTTTTTCATACTATGAGGCAGCTTTTAGAATTAGGCCTGCGCCTTGGAGTACAAGAGGAAAGGGAGAAGGCATTTTTACTAAACCAAAATCTATACAAATTTTATAAATGTGAAAGTCACTCTGTCTGTCTGTCAGTCTGACTGTTTGTTACGCTTTCACGGATAAAACGCTGCACCGAATTAGATTAAATTTTATATGGTGGCAGGTTGAGTCCCGGGGAAGGACATAAAGTACTTTTTATCTCGAAAAATTGGCCGTAACCTGAAGAAATAGCGATAAACGACTTCTACGCGGACGTAGTACCATAACCTAACCTCTTGGAACCCAGTGTGCCATAGGATATACATAATCAAGGTAATTTAGTTTTCACAATATTTTAATGCGTATAAAATTATTTTTTATCTGTTTCAAGCCAAGGTAACTGAAGTTTATTGCCGTGATTGAAATTCCCACTCACAAGAATCTCTGAATTCAGCGTAACGACATTGAAAAAAATTGTATCGCAATTGGAACAGCGCCCTAGGTCCGTATTTAGCACTAAAAGTTCCTAGCATGTTGATATTGACGTTAACTTCCTTTCGTCATCGACTAGGAAAAATGAAATTAAATAGATGTTTTATGTAAACTTGAGTTGACGGATATGGCAAAACTATAAAGGTTCCTAGTTTGACTACGGAACCCTAAAAAAGTAAATCTGACAAAATTACTTTGTTTATACCGACAGTAATATTCATCGATATCGAATCACTAGCGTGCCCCAAGATTTCTCTCTACAATAAGTTTTTGCGGAAAATTCTAAGAACCAAATTCATTTACCTGCGGAAATAGATTCACCTCCAATTTTCCATACTTCCTGAAGCACAAAGACGTGCCGCTATGCGAATGAAATCACATTTTGCCGCGAACATTGCTCAAAGCATTAGCACATCAGCTAATGGCGCGTGCCTCATAAATGTATTCCTGATGAAAGTCGGATCGGCAGACTATATTCAAAGGAAAAAGTATGCGGCAAAAGCATTAGACCTGTTCTTTAAATTTGAATCATTTTGATGTATTATTATCAATCGTGTGCATTTGGACACAGTTCGATATTAGGGACTCGTTACTAGAGACCTATTTTAGATCCTTTGTGTTTGGTAACAAAGATTTCACAGGTTCAAACTGTGTTCTAGTTGCTAACTTTAACGTGTATGTTATTATTGTAACTCTCAAACTGATAAACCGATGATTTTAGGGGTGGTTCTTAGCATCATCATCATCCTGCCCTTGTCTCACACTAAATGCGGTCGGCATAACATGTTTTTTCTTCCACTCTCCTCTCTCCGCTGTTATCTCTGCACTCAGGCCTTCCATACATATGTCATACTTCACATAATCCATCCAAACCTTTTTCGGTCTTCCTCTAACTTATATCCATCCACATTCACACTCGTCACTCTTCTATTTATGTTGTACTTGTTTCCGTGTTGTCAAAGCCAAAAGATTTGGCTTTGTGTTTTACAACCGGCCACCTGCCTGACGTCAACGGAACCCTCCTTGGGAACTCCTAGAAAAGGGGGTTCTTAGCCAGGTTTGAAAAAATCTGGTTATGCCGTTCCAGAGATGATCAGCTCTGAAACTAGAAGCCCTAATGGTAATGTCGAGGGATAGTTATCTATAAGATTGGTTATACCGATACAACCAGTTGGAAACCAGCAGTTCTATTCAGTTATTATACTTATTATTTATTATTGTATTTTTAAGTCTTTCTTCTAAAACACGCTGGAGAGGTTTACAGGTATTTTTTTCATGCCATGGAGAAGGCAAAAGCGCACAGGCCATCTGATGATAAGTGAGGTGGGTGACTCAAGACTAATCTTAAGACTGCTACCCTAAGTCCGCACATACGTTACTAACCCTGAGGATGCAAGTTTTTTCATCGATTGTCTTATCGCCACACCGGAATACATTAATAGAAACTGCTGCTTGGCGTTAGGTTAAAGGATAAGATAGTGGTAGCAATCCGAACGGACCCAATAAAAGGTCTTACCACTAGTTAAATGATATGAAAGAAAGACATGACACAGACACGATTCAAAACTGAAAATGGTATAGATTGTTAATACAAATACTAATTAAAGTGATGATATATTACAAAAGGTCTCAGTATTGCCTTGCCAATGAAAACGTTGCAAAAATTAACCCATATTAGGTTATCATGGAAATCTAAACACATAATTATACCTTATCTTAATTAGTGTGAGAGAAAAACTGGTTGGTTATCTCCAATCTAGCAATAAATCAAGACTTGTCATTGGGGACCCGAGGAACGAACGAAAATCGCGTATATGTAGATGTTTTCAAATCAAATTACGTACACTAAATGGTCTCATAAGGAAAAAAAATCCTTTCTGAGAAGAAACTCTCGTAGATCATTTTAGAAAACTAAACTCTCTATTATCTTTTTACTTAGCCCTACTTCCTTTACTATCAAAGCAGAATCGTAACAAAAGATCAAAAAATATACTCGGATACTTTGGCAGGTTTTCAATATGATCTAGAACTTTTGGAAAGTCACTCCGTTTTTAGGCTTCCGTAGTCAACAATGAACCCTTACAGTTTTGCCATGTACGTCTGTCTGCCCGTCCATCCGTTTGTGGTTTAACTCAGAGACTCAAGGTTATACAATAATACAAAACGCCGACCAAATTGTAAAAATAATCTGTTTTTTTTTGGCCAATGACTATCCAAATCAAAAATAGTGGGTTATAACATTTTTCTATTCAAATATCCGTTTGCAAAGTATTAAACTTGAAAGTAATAATTCACATAATATCGCTCCAATGTATTCCCTGAACCACCATAGAACTGTGTCACAGTGACGTTATGATTCAAGTCGTAAGAAATTTCAAGCAAATTGTTTTATAAAGTCACTATGACACCGTTCTATGGTGGGTCAGGGTTACATTGGGCTGATTGTATACATCAAGTACATATTGTTGTCTCTTTAAAAAATAGTGATATTTTTTGGCTTTGTTTTTTTATTTATCTAACGAAGCTAGAAATAACAAATGTATTTGCACTTTCAGTAAAAGTTGTTGTGTTCTTCTAGCTCTTTTTTATTTAGAGCCAAATCTAAAATGAAAAATACATTAGACCCAAACAAAGTCGCAGCAAACGCTCAAGCAGAATCCACGGCTCGAAATGATCGGGAATTTCGCTTTCCCGGTTATCATCTATATTGCAATATGAAGGAAATTGCTTTCGCCGGAAACTTTCACTCCGCTATTGTGCCTACCTGACGATTTGGATCACCGTTTTATTATGTTGGTACGAGTAAGTATGATGGGGTGAGTTATGGAGGATTTTCGATAGGAATAAGATATGTTTGAGAACATGGGAACAAATTCCTTGGGAGCTTTCGGGCGGTTAGCGATATATTGACAAAGGATTACGTGGGGAAGTTTTACTGTAGCTAGAATTCTTTTTCAGCGCAATTTTAGTCGGATAAATGTGGATAAGCTTCTCGAGGATGCGCTTAATATTGACTGGAGTGTGATTAGTAGGGCTGACTCGGTAGATGATCAAATTGCCTTATTCAACTCACTTCTGACTCAGCTCTATGACATTCATCTACTCATAATTCCACTACCTTAGATTTAGATCTCGATCAGCTCAATAAGCACTTCTCATCTTCTGCCTGTTTTAATGGCCCTATTAAGGACAAGACCTTAAATTATCTTTCTACTATCCCAACTCCTGACACTTCTCCTTTCTCTTTCAGTCAATTTTCCGACAGTGATGTTAAGAAGAGTGTACAATCCATAACGTCTAATGCTGTAGGGGCTGATTGCGTTAGCCGTAATATGATCCTCCCTCTAATTGACCTACTTATCCCTTTCATTACCAACATCCTAAACACTTCTGTCTCAGCCAGTGTATTTCCTTTGTTGTGGAAGGATGCTGATGTTGTACCCATTCCTAAAAAACCTAATCCCTCTTCTTTTTCTGATTATCGCCCTATTTCCATTCTTCCTTTCCTTTCCAAAGTTCTGGAGCGTCTTGTGCATCAGCAGCTAACCTCTTACTTGACCAGAAATGACCTCCTTAATCCCTTTCAATCCGGTTTCCGACCCGGTCATAGTACGGCTACCGCCCTCGTAAAAATCACAGACGACATTCGGTTGGGATTTGACAACAGAAAGTTAACCGTACTAACATTGCTGGATTTCAGCAATGCATTTAATACTGATGATTTTGACGTCTTACTTGGAATTTTGTGCTCTCTTAACATATCTCCTGCGGTAGTTGAATGGTTTCGTAGTTATCTAGTAGGTCGTCGGCAGCGTATAAAGGTGGAAGCTTCCCGATCTTCATGGTGTAGTACGCTGGCCGGCGTTCCGCAGGGTGGCGTGCTATCTCCTCTCCTTTTTTCTGTCTTCATCAACTCTATCACACTCAGCCTTCTCTCTTCCTATCACCTTTATGCCGATAATCTGCAAATTTACTCTCAAGGTGTTCTCGGCGAACTCGACACTGTAGTAAATACCACTAACAACGATTTAGTTCGTATCTTGCAATGGAGTAATAGTTTCGGGTTGAGAGTCAATCCTGCTAAGACTCAAACTATTCTTATCGGCAGTCCTAAATTATTATCCAGAGTCGACTTTGAGAGTCTCTCGCCTGTTTATTTTGATGGGGTCCTTATTCCTTTTTCGCAACAAGTCAAAAACCTGGGTATCATTATGGACTGTACCTTATCGTGGGTTCCTCAAGTGAACGAGATTAGCAGGAGGATGTTTGCGTCAGTGTGGTCTCTTAGGCGGCTTCGTAACTTTCTCCCATTTGCGACTAGAATTGCGCTAGCTCAGTCATTGCTTCTTCCTATTTTGGACTATGCTGATGTGTGCTTTTTAGATCTTACTGTAGAGCAGCTTAATAAGCTTGAGCGAATTCAAAATATGTGCATTCGGTTCATATTTGGTTTACGCAAATATGACCACGTCTCTAATTTTCGTTCGCAACTCAAGTGGCTTCCTATCCGTTTTCGCCGGTACTTTCATATCCTTAATCTCCTCTACTGTGTTCTGTTCTTCCCTGCAACCCCGCGTTACCTCAAGGAGCGTTTTAACTTTTTTACGTCGATTCGTTGCTCCCAAAATTGTATTTTAACTGTACCCTCCTCATCATCTAAATTCTACAACAATTCCTTTACTTTTCAGGCTGTCCGTCTGTGGAACTCCCTCCCTGTGGAGCTGCGGCAGGCTAAATCTTTACCTGTATTTAAGAAACTTCTCCTTGAGCACTTTTTGTCGCAGTCTTAATTGTATTGTCTCAGCACATTTCTCTCACTATGCATTTCTGTCGTGTGGCAGTTTTTTTTTTTTTTTTTTTCCCTGATGTGGATGTATTGACATTTATGTATGTATTTATTTATTACTATCTATTTATTCATGTAAGTCATTATAATGTATTAGTTTGTATTAATATATATTTGATTATCTATTTATTAGTTTGGTAAGCTTGCGTGTATTTATAGGTATATTGTATTTTATAGCTAGCATAGTTCCTTGTAATTGTTCGAAATTGTTCTGCACCACCTACCGTGTAAATTGTTTTAACTTGCACCTTATCCCTTCTAAGGTTGTCTGGAAGAGATCGCTAATCAGCGATAAGACCGCCTGTTGTTTACCTGGGTCTTCTAAATTGTGAAAATTCTGTGTAATGTTTTTGTTTGGTGGACAATAAAGTGTTTTGTATTGTATTGTATGTAATTTAATAACTTTAGGATATTACGGATTAGAACCGCCACCTAGGCCTATATTCCACTAAAAGATAAAAGTTGTTTATTCAGTAAGTAGGCCGCACATGCACTTTTTCATGTCGACATTCTACAAGCGCCAGTGCTTCCCGAGAGAAGACCACTGCTGAGAAGGAACGCCGCAAGAAAATCAGCAGTAATTTTTAGGGTAGGTCCCTACACGTAACATGGGGATGTATTTTTTCCCCTCGTCTACCCCATGTGGGGTGTCGTTAGATAGGTCTTTCAAAAATATTGCGGGTTTGTAAAAACAATTTTACGATCAAATTTTTTGTTTGAGTCAACTGTCCCTCCCTACAGCCAAAACTCAACTCAACTGAAAAAAATCTTTACTTAATCATCTAAGACGGCACCAAATGACTTTAAATAGAAAATTAGTTAAGTACCTAATACAAATATAAAAATAAACAAGTTATATTGTTGATTTTTATGTTTGTAGTAGGTACTTAACGGCTTCGGAACCCTACACTGAGCATGGTCCAACATGCTCTTGCCCGGTTTTTTAAATATTGATATATTAATAATGATACGACTTAACCTAGCAAATGAATATAAAAATAAAATTATCTCTTTGTTTTAAACCATCCGTACCCTAACTAATATTAAGAATGCGAAAGTATTTGTTTGATTGTTTCATCTCCAGGGTTCAACACCTTATTACTTGCTACATTTGGTGCAGATAATGTTTATGTAGCGCACATACTTGTAAAGTACATGTAGGTGAAAAACTAAAGTAAAGGACCTGGGGGGTTATCATTAGCTAGCTTTGCAGTTCTGTTTACGCTCAGAGAAAAGGACAGAGCTATATAACCGCCATAGCTCTGTCCTTTACGCTGACCGTAAAATGAACTGCAAAGCTAGCTCATGATAACCCCCCTGTTGTATGTAGTTGTGTATAGAATTAATATGGAGCTTACGTCAAGTTTCAAATATAGAACGACAAGTTTACTTACGTTTTTCACCTATACCTACTGCTACGTGATTGAAGAGAATATTACTTGAAGACTACATTTATTTATAAGCCCCACTTGATTGTTATCAGTCACGTACTTATCCTAAAATGGAAATGCTTTTCACGCCAGGGAAGGTAGCTTACGACTGATTTTCTTTGGCTACTTACCTCCTTATGCCGGATTTCGCCACCCAATTTAACAGACTGTTTAATATTAATTGTCTGTTAGTCAAACATCTAATAACATGTTGAATTACTGATGACCTGCGCACTTAGTCGGGAAATTTAAAATGTTAACAAACCTTTTTAAAAAAAATATATTTTGTTTTTTCTTTTAGAAGGATTATTACAACATCCGTCGTGAGATTTAATTTTTTTTTTATTAGCAGAACTTATAGGGCTCAATACTACTTGCTGAAAACATAATTATCGCTTTTGACATGTCATACTATCGTATACGTGTCAACCTTTTATGACAGCGAAACGTTACCGTTGTTAATTTTAATCCTTAACTATAGGTATTTTTTCTTGGAAAACACAATTATAACATTTTGACCGGAGCTATTTATGAATTTAATATGGAATAAGTAAACGTGTCACATGTAATTACTGTAGCCCATAAACAGCCTTCTACAGTTACTAGGTTATGACGTTATGAGAAATGAGAAGGCTCTGTTCTTGAAAGCCTCGTAAATTGTATTGGTTTGGAAATATCGGGCTCAAAGCTGTACCCTTACCATCAGTTGCAATTACCATTCTCGCTAGCGAGTCGAATGCCCTCTCCCTCACAGTATTGTTATAGAGTAGGAGTTCCAGTCGCTAGCGAATGGCAACTCATGGTAAGGGTTTTATGAATACTTATTACTGGCGGGCGTAGTAACGTTTACGTTCACGTTAGTGTTGCTGTGGTTTATCCTACTCTTGAAATGGAATATTAAATGATTTATTGGTAAAAAAAGTTTTACGGATCAATAAAGCTATTCAATAATGCTAACTATTAATTCTGAAAAATGGCCGTACTTCAAGTATCCGGAACCGACGTGCATACGTGACTCGATG
Organism: Acleris holmiana; assembly: GCA_949316455.1. NCBI lineage: Eukaryota > Metazoa > Arthropoda > Insecta > Lepidoptera > Tortricidae > Acleris > Acleris holmiana. Next base: position 6,533,151 of record OX438771.1, on the reverse strand, counting down.
TTTGAATGTGGAAGAAGAAAGAGTTTTGTCAGGATCGTAACAGGTGGAAATAAGTGGTCGCTGCTTACTCATTTCGGAAACCGGTATGATTTAATTATATGTACAAGTATATTGAAGAACTTTTTAATAAACTTATTTGCATGGGTAAAACCTATCTACTTATGTACACATTTTCTAACTTGATGCAGAACACACAAAGTAAGTGTATTTTGTGTTTGCCATATAAGGCAAACGAGCATACGGACCACATGATGGTAAACAGTCACCGTCAACCATAAACATCCAGGGGTACCAAGGGCACAGCTAAATGCAGTATATAGCCACAGATAAAGTTTTTTTTAATGTATACATACACGACACGTGAGCCTAGTTGGGAGTGATCCTGACTCCGGAGCCAGAGGTCTTGGGTTCAAATCCTGGTAAGGGCAGATATTTGTGCGATGAGCGCGAATATTTGTTAAAAATTCTTGGATGTTTTCTACGTATTTATGTATGTTTTCTCTGTATAAGTATGTTTATCGTTGTCTAGTATCCATAGTACAAGCCTAGAGCTTAGTTTGGGACTAGGTCAATTTGTGTAAGATTGTCCCCTGATATTAATTTAATAATATGTTTCATGTTTTTGCTTGAAATTGCAAAATTTTCTTTCATGGCGACACTGTGTGTCTGTCAGCTTAATTATTTCTGTTCGCACATTTCAAGCATTCAAAAAAAACAATGCGGTGTCGTGTGCCGACGTTAACAAAGACATTCTTTTTTTCCAAGAGAGTCAAAGGTTTGTTATACAATCGCAGTTTTGAAATGTTTTCGCATTTTATAGGGTTCCGTTAAAGTATTTTAGAAACTCTTAATTTGCAGTTAAATTAATAAAAAGTATTTTTTAATTACTTGCCCTTGAAGCACTTATAGGTCACATATGTATTGGTATGTTTGTCCACGTTTGTAAATGACTATCTGTTAGTGCCACTCCATGTCTTCCCGTGGATGTCGTATGAGGCGACTAAGGGAATGAGGGCTTCTAGTACTGTTAGGCGATGGGCTTGCAACCTGTCACTAATACACTGGTAAACATCTTAGCCTTTTTGTGCAAAATGTGGTTGCAGAATTGCCAACAACTCTTGTTGTAGTTGTTGGTATTTCTGCAGCTCTGCCTGCCCCACTCTGGGAATGAGGGCGTGATAATATGTATGTATGTATGTAAATGTTTATAGATATAAAAATATCAATAGTTTTCATAATTTCATTTAAAACCAATGAGTCGTTGCTTTACATTGCTAATATTTTTCATATTTTCAGATACGAATAATTACACTAGATACTACTTAGGGTAGACTCACACATAGCCGTTCGGCATCGGATCAGCACCACTTCAACTCGAGCCGTTCAGTATTCTTTGTACAAAACTCCATACTATAACGCACACTTATCAGCACCGTAACGGCATCGACTCGCCTTGTATAAATGAGGCGAGTGCCGAGTGTTTATGTGTGCGTAAAACCTTTAATTACCTTTTTACTGGATGAGAGTTCTTCTTGAAGGTGCGTATAAGGCTAGATCGGATTGTTCTACGTGGTGAATCTACAGGACTTGTTACGCTAAATGTGGGCAGTGTAAATAATGCGCTCGGGATTGTTCACATCGCGACGGTGCGTCGTAACATAACAAATACCGCCCTCATAACCAAAAGTATACTATGAGTTACAGTTACAATACTCGCTAGAGATTCTAATGCTCTGTCCCTTTCAATCTACTACAAACTCTGAGGGACAGAGCATTCGAGTCACTAGCGAGTATGGTAATTGCAACTCATGGTAAGGATACTGAGACGTAGTACTGACGTGATGATGAAATGTCACAAATGTGGACTCACACTGCCAAAAATAGAGATTTCGCAGACACCTGTCAAATCCTTGATTGGTCAAAACCGATACTCGTCAAATCCTTGATTGGTCAAGTCAGACATTCGTCAAATCCTTGATTTGTCAAAACAGATACTCGTCAAATCCTTGATTGGTCAAAACAGATACTCGTCAAATCCTTGATTGGTCAAAACAGATACTCGTCAAATCCTTGATTTGTCAAAACAGATACTCGTCATATCCTTGATTTGTCAAAACAGATACTCGTCAAATCCTTGATTTGTAAAACAGATACTCGTCAAATCCTTGATTGGTCAAGTCAGACATTCGTCGTTGGCATAAACGCCTAAATAGTAAAGTAGAAAACAAAAAAAAAATACCAATTTATATATACCCTTAAAAAAGAAGCTTCCAGATATAATCGTTTAGTAAGGCAAACACAAGTTGGACCACGCAATATAAAAAAACGCAAGACCAAAGATATGATCAAAGATGCAAAGGTTGAGTTGTTAATAAACAACCTTTTAAAAGGCAAGATACAAACTCTACAATGCCTTAAAAAACTGTCATGGATAAAGTTCATACATATTTCTATCGGATCAAGAGGCTGATTAACTGGCTCATCCGACATCATCGGAGTGTAGGCGTGGAAAATGGTTTTATAAAAAGGACCTTTCACAGTTAATAAATTTAATTTAACAGAATCTCATTAAAACGAAACGTAACGACAGTTTCTAGGGTCGACCGCACTCGACGAAGGCTGATAGCAGAATGTTCTTCGGAGCTGCTCCACCTGCGCCAGCTGCGCTCGGAGTGGGGTCGGCTGCAGTTTGGCAGCCAATCGCAGACACTCCCGCGCTGCGCTCGCACCGAGACTCTGTCAAAGCGCCTTCCGGTAGTTGTAGATGGCGCTTGCGCTTCGTTTTCCTCCCGTGATCATGACCATCTCCGACATGGCCATCCTGCGAGCACACGTCCTCGTGGGTTAACCTGTAACCGGAGAAGAACCGAAAAAGCTTTCGTTCGACTTTACCATCACTAACCAGTCTGTGATTCAAGTAGACTCTACATTTAAAACAAGAAACTCAATACTTCATTTTCTTGACACTTACTTCATAGAATTTCATAATTTTACAACTCAGATCACAGACTTCATTACACAAAGTATTTACAAACGGGACGTGATTTATTTACAAAGTTATTTCATATCAAGAATAGGCATTAAATTAAAACCTTAGAAAATTCATCAATGTACAAACAGTAATCAACACACCAGAGAAGTTATGTACCAGAGAAATCCAGCATAATAACAGACATCAGAATCACATTATTTACAACAGAGCCCACAGAACTTCCAAGTATGCCCTCTATAGCCACGGCTTCCATAGCCGACCAGCTGATCATCAGCCACCACACAACATACGTGTGCCCCCGTGTGCATCACCCACTGACTACACACGATACGGTCACTACGGGCCACGACCTCCGCCAGAGCTAAACGCGCACCGCGCACCCACGGACTACTTGAGTTACCCCAAGAGACACCGACTTCCACCGGGCTACGACTACGTAATAGCTACTGGTATAGTCGACATCAATACGGCCTATAGAGTGCTTACTGTTCACGCTCTTGCTCATCAACACAATCAATATCATTAACATCCGCTGGTACATAACTTTCAGGCATCTTTCTTAGCCTATCATGTGCGTACTTGTAAGTATGCTTAGAGTCTAAAGCTTTCAACGTATAACGATCTCCATCAACACTTCAATCACTTTGAACGGTCCCTTGTATTTTGGGTCTAACTTTAACTGGTTACGTTCTTCATTGGCCAATAAAACAAAATCACCTAGCGAAAACTTTTTTTTTATTGAAGCTTTCGTACTGTCAAAACGAGCTTTGTCATAGCTTGAACACCTTTGGATATTATCTGACGCTGTTTCACGGACTTCCTCAATGTCAACTTTTGTATCAACATCGCTACTACACATCAGTGACAACGGTCTAGCCACTTCACCGATTAAAAGCTCAAGAGGCGAAGCTTTTGTGACGCGGTTCACAGTACAATTAATCGCGAGTTGTACCTCACCTAATGAGTCTTGCCACGATTTGTTATCGCTTGTTTCAACGGCCGTTAACATTGATTTTAGGACACTCATCAGTTCATCACGCGTTCTACTTGACCGTTAGCACGAGACGAACCGGTCGCTATTAGATGCAAGATAATATTTTTACTCTCACAGAAATCACGAAACTCTTTGCTGGCAAAACATCTACCTTGGTCCGCGATTATCCTAGTAGGAGTACCAAAAAGGGCAACGCTTTGAGTAACCGCATGAAAGCTGCTTTTAGAGTTAATGTTAGTGGTATGGTAGAGTAACACGTACTTGGTGAACGCGTCTATCAAAACAAAGACGTATTCTTTCTTGTCATTTTTTTTGCCGCTTAATTTACCTGTCGCGTCTATATGAACCGTGTGCCATGGTGTAGTTACTTTCGGAATCGGATGCAATTCGGCTTGGACTTTTCCGGAATGAGATTTCGCGATTTTACATGTCACGCAATTGTCAACAAAAAAATTTAACGTACTGAGTTATACCAGGGAACCAGCAAAAATCATAAAGCTTTTCACGCGTCTTGTCAGCACCAAGATGAACGAGGGAGTCGTGAAAGTTATTAATTACCGACCACCTTAACGCTCGGGGTAAGTAAGGCAAGCATTTAGACCTACCATTACGCTGTATTTAAATTATTGACTACAACGCTCTTGACAGAGAAATCAGTCGCAGTCATGTTAACCGAAAACCCTTGATTTAAAATCTCTCGGCCTATCATAACCTCATTTTGCAAACAACTATTTGGTAATACATGAAATAAAATTTCAAGGGGGTAGTTGTTAATCACAACGTTACATAATATCTGTTCTGTACTGAATATTCGCGTTTGTCCAATGCCCACCATAGAAACAACATTTTAAAATCGTTTACCAGTTAATTTAGCAGCCAATTTATCTGTAACCAACGAGCATTCAGTACCAGAATCGTAATAAAAACAATACAGCTCACCGTTATGTTCCAAGGTCCCCTTAGGTGGTTGAACGACGCAAACATCAACGCGCCGCTCGTTGCGCGCCGCACTGTGGAACGAAAATGGCCTCTCCGCCACCGCCGCTGCAGTTTGCTTGACCGCCGCCGTCGCTCGTACAACGACTGGCAATGTGGCCTGGTTTTCCGCACTTGAAGCACACCAGTGGGCCCCTCGTAGCTGTTTGCTGGGTCGCTTGACTTGTCGTTGCTGTTGGCACTGTTGTTCGGCCACTGTCTATAGGCTTGCTTCTACACTCTGATCGTCGATGGCCCATTCTACCGTAGTTATAACACTTTAGCGGGGTAATCTTCGCTCGCTTGTTATCCAGTGCAGTTGAAGATTCGTTCGATATAGGTAGCTTGCGTTTTAAGTGGGAAAATGCGTGTAGTTCTTGTTGCAATTTTTCCTGCGTCGTGACGTTAGTTGTAAAAGCCATTCTTTTGATCCTCGTATCAAATTACGATATGTGAGCGAGTACTGCAGCCACCGCAATTTCTTCTTTGTTTACATCTTTCCAACGGGATGTAAGTGACGTCATCAACCGACTAGCGTAAGCGGCCAGTTTCTTTTTCGCTTGGTTTGTCGCCGCTCAAATTGATGAGGGTAGCCGCTAAAGTTTCGGTCAATGCAAATCTCGCTGAGAAAAGTATCTTGAACTCGTTCCATGTAATGCCTTGGAAGGCAACTTGCGATAACCATGTCGATACGGCACCTTTTAGCGCTTTGCTTATCGCCAAAACCAACTGTGCGCCTTGTAACGGAGTTTCACCAAAGCACAGATCTGCGGTCGTGCACCATGATCTCGCGTCCACGTCCTTCTTGTCAGGGTCGAACTTGGGTAACTCGATGTTACTGGTAGTCTTCGGTGCTTGTATGGCTGCAATCAACGCCTGCATGTTCGCATGTTGCTGTTCAAAAACTGCCCGCCAATTCATGTCGTTTTGCGACGATGCGTTGTCTTGTTTCGATCCCATCTCTGATATCGGATCAAGAGGCTGATTAACTGGCTCATCCGACATCATCGGAGTGTAGGCGTGGAAAATGGTTTTATAAAAAGGACCTTTCACAGTTAATAAATTTAATTTAACAGAATCTCATTAAAACGAAACGTAACGACAGTTTCAAGGGTCGACCGCACTCGACGAAGGCTGATAGCAGTATGTTCTTCGGAGCTGCTCCACCTGCGCCAGCTGCGCTCGGAGTGGGGTCGGCTGCAGTTTGGCAGCCAATCGCAGACACTCCCGCGCTGCGCTCGCACCGAGACTCTGTCAAAGCGCCTTCCGGTAGTTGTAGATGGCGCTTGCGCTTCGTTTTCCTCCCGTGATCATGACCATCTCCGACATATATTTGATTAACAGGAAGAGGTTTTAAGTAAGTTTTATGTTTAAAAATAAGTATGTACATGTTAAGTTTTTTAATGGTTTGATGAATAATATATTTTTGCCACGTGATTTTATACTTTTCCTAGACACTTTTTTCCTTTTTTTACAAATCATGTATTTAATTAATCAAAGTTTTGACGAATTGTGAAATTTAAGCTTTTGACTTGTATATAATATGACTAATCAACGATTTGACGAATGTCTGACTTGACCAATCAAGGATTTGACGAGTATCTGTTTTGACAAATCAAGGATATGACGAGTATCTGTTTTGACAAATCAAGGATTTGACGAGTATCTGTTTTTACCAATCAAGGATTTGACGAGTATCGGTTTTGACCAATCAAGGATTTGACAGGTGTCTGCGAAATCAAAATAGAGACTACTACCGACTAACCAGTAACTGATTGAAAATATATGATTGAAAAAATTATTGTTAGCTACGTAGTACTAATCCACAGTGATGCACGGAAAAATTTACATTATATAAAGGTCATTCGGACTTAACTCCAAAAAGCACCAGTACCCGAAATCCAGCTAAACAAAACATTTCTCACGGCCATCCCGCGTCCGAGGTTATTTGTTTCCACTTTATGACATCAAACTTGGCATGATAAAAACCTCACAATAAAAGAATTGGCCTCCCCAGTATTTGTCAATGTCACCTCCGTGGTTTTATTGAGATAATAATTTTAGATTATTTTTTGCCAAGTTTTTGGCATCGTGAATAATGAAAAGGAAGACAGCCCCTTGACAAATATAGCTCGTTTTGATAGAGTACAAATTGGAGTCTGGCAGACGTACAACTAAATTACCATTTGCACAATTTTTCGCTTTAGGACACTCAGAGGTAAAAGTCGCTCGAATATCATATATTTCTCAGTGAATGTTACAATTGGAGTCTACTAATAGAACATTTGATATTTTGTTTATTTTGTAACAGTGTTACAAAATAAACAAAATAATTATAAAATGCCAGAAGAATGCGAAAATTATAAATTAAACAAATATACAAAATACCAAATACAAATTATTCTATATTTACGTCTTAATGTTATGTGACATAATATACAAACAGTTCAGAGTATCAAACTCTATTGCCGTGGCGTGGGGCCCCGTCCCATGACGCTGTTTTTCACTGGCCCTATCGAAGGAAATAATAAAGAAGTCACTGTAACCGTGATGAAAAAAAAAATTAATCATCGTCGTAAAGGAAATTTGTATTCCAGTTTCTATGACATTCTCGCAGCAAACAACCAATGAATAACGGTTTTTTTTTTGATGTCCAGATCCCTCTATTCACGGGTTAGACTAGTAAGTACTTGACTGGTTTGTTCGAAAGTTTTTGTTTAGGTACGGAACCCTAAAAAACGGTGTTAAAATTGGTCCATGCGTTAAGATACTACGATTCCAAATAAAAATATACACAAACATACACGTTAAACAAAACGCCTTTTGTGCTATAGATAAATATCTCAAACTATTAATGTGCTCCAATATAGCTTGTATTAATAGTGACATAAATAGCCTTCAGTGAGTAAAGCGTGTTGCCTTAGTCATAGTTATTATTAAATACACACGCTCCCATCGCCCTTCAAAACCCCATAAGCCCGTTAGCCATCTTTAAAACCCAAGATAACAAAGTCTGTACTATCCCAAATTGTTCACCCACAAAGGGGTTTATTTTCAAAAGCTGTTCAAACGATTCTAAGCTAACCTAAACAGCATTGCCGCAGCAACATGAATCAGCCTGGGGCTTCTCTTCAATCGATTTGGCCACCGCTTGACCTGCCTGCTACTAGGATCGAGGTTGAAAAACGTTGGATTTACGGATAGTTTGATGTACATTATCTCGTAAAGAACGGGGTCCACGCGTTGGATGAGTTTGTATGAACTATTTTTTTTTCATCTGCCATGTATGATTCTTATCATTGTTTAGAGGACCTCTAAATTCACGTAAATATATAAAACTAAATGCGTCAAATAAGTTTTTTTTTGTGCTAAACGAACGCCCAAATATCTATTTAAATATCGCGGCGCCGATTTCCTTACGTTTACATTACATGGTTTTAACAGAAAGACCATAATTTGCCAATTTACTAATGGCAGCTCACCTAAAGAAAAATGTGACTTGCGAATGACAATGTTTTAACCCAAATCCCAAACATAAAAAAGCAAACGTTTACTCTTACATGTATAATATTAGCATGCATATTTTATGTAAAATTTAATCCTTTTTAGTGAACGTATTATTTGAGTACACTACAATACTCAGTACAATAATCAGAAGCTCATCTTAATGTTAAACGTAAAAAAAATACTGCTAACAAATTTTTAAGCCAGGATACTAATTATAACTTTTTAAAGTGATGTCGTAACGCAAACTGCAAGACTTGTAACGATTGAACGTATTGCGTCACTTTAACATAGCACCAATATAACCGAACTACAAAACCAGCAATGTACACCCGACTATCTATCACCTCGCCACCCGCTAGTGATGTACAAAGCAGCCGTGGAGTAGCCGAATCAGTGGAACCATGCCAATACCCGCGACATATGCGAACAGCCAGCCTTTTTCTCAATTCCGCTGCAATTTTCGGTAAGAGAGAGGTTATGAACAGGCTTTGTCAGAAGCAATTTTGCTTTGAAAGTACAAAGCGCATACGTGGCTTTTGGATAGACTGGATTACCTGGTAACATGTTTGAGTTTTATAGGAGAATCCTCTTCTTGATGAATGACTACGTATTTGAAGTAGTAAGTATGGGATTCTGGTATAGTCGTATAGTTTGTAGTATGCGATACGCCACACGCACTCTGTGGTACGTAACCCTTACTCTAGTCAACCAATTTAATTCCTAGGCCCCTATGGACTTTGTCAATGTGACATTGTAAACCAAATCATAAGAAGTCTCTTACGTTTTGGTTGACAACATCACTTTAACATTATGTTAATTATATTATTCCTAAGCCACTATGGACTATGATAGTCCATAGTGGCTTAGGAATCAAATTGGATGAATGTACTGTATAATTTGTATGTTTTTAAAATTACGTTCTACTTTCCATTACATAACACGTTTCTCAAAGAATATCGGTTGAAATGGTTCGTTTCACTCTTCGTTTTTAACTTGAAAAGCTTCACAAGTCCATATTTTTTATACGTTGTCGCTATTATTATTTAAAAGTCCAAATTCGTCAGACGCAGCACTGGCAGGATCCCGTCAAAGAATTTTGACTTAATTAAGATTTCAGACTTGCTTGAAAGTCAAACTTCGTTAGAATATATTTTTAAAAACAATAAATCCCGTGACGTTACTTAGTAATCTTAAAATCTTTACTAGCAAATCAAGAAAAAATAAAAATAAGCTTTAAAATAACATCATCAAAATTAGACCAATTGTATACAAAAAATAGTACCTTTTATTGTTAATCAGATGTTCATTCGTTATCAAAGAATTCTTATTATTTCGGGCTTATCGAATACTTTCAATTACCCAATTTGTTTTTGAGCTCGTTACATTTTGCAGATTGTTTTACAAATGAATTGCCTCGGGGTCAAATTGTATCAGGTAAAAATATTGAGAAGAATATCTGTTTACCGAATTCAATAGATATTGTTCTGTATTCACTTTTCTTTCAATATTAAAATATAGTATAAAGGAACAATAGGAAAGCGTCTTTTTGACCTTTTGCAGGGTCTTTTCGGATCGCTACATATTTAATCCTTCATTGAAAAAAAACTTTGTCACTTCTATCAAGATTGTGATTATCATGCATAATATTAAGCGTCTTGATTAAATACGAGCCTAACAAGACGGTAGATATACAAGAGATAAGAGATAAGAGATAATTTATTTGTAAACCATGAGTAAGGTTACATAATGGTCACAAGTTTATTATAATGTCCGTCATGTTTTGTTTTTTGTTTTGTTTTGTTTTTTGTTTTGTTATTATTTTTTGTTTTGTGTTTTTTTTTTAAATATCAAATATTTATATTAGTTGAATCACTAAAGAACTTGCTGCTGTTACTATCAGCTTTGGATGATATAACTAATATCATGACTATTGAATTCATTATATTTATTTATTTAGGATTTCCAACATCTTACTAATGCTTAAATCTAGGTAATTTAAAATCTAGGTCGATGCTTATCCAATTATAGGAAACCACAGCTTACGACAAGTACGAATTTTTTATGTCAACTAAGAGAAAATCTCTCTTGATTGGCTCTTATTTTTTAATGTTTAACCTACCACCAAGCAGTAGTGTTCGTATTATTAAATTCCGGTGTGGGGATAAGCCAGCCGGTGAAATTACCAGGTGAAAATATTCTCAGGGTTAGCGAAGCATTTGCAGTCTAAGGATGGCAGTATTTGTAGTCTTCAGAATGCGAGTCTCAGATCCCATTTACCATCAGGCCTGTGTGCTCGTCCGATAAGAAGTAACACCATACCTGTCATACCTCAAACCCAAGTATAGGTTAAGTATAAAATTTCCTGCGATCTTATCGGCTAGCCACTATTGTATAGTAACCCTGCTTACAAAGCCCTTTTTCTCTCGAATTTAGGATGCTTTCAATGTATTTTATACTTATTTCTCTCAAGAGGAAATTAATGACTTCGTACGCGAAGAGATAGTTTCCCGCCTCATCCCTTATTTGTTCCCAATGAACTTAAGTAACATAACATACACCAAAGATTCTATGAAATGCTCTTTACCGACAAAGTTAGGGTAGTCAGAAGTTCGGTGAAGATTCATCTGATAGCGCTGAAAGACGACAGTGAGATGGGAATCTTAGCACCGGAGTACAGAAACGACACTAACAGCTTCATCACAAAAATCTATTCTACCAATAAATAGACCACATATATTATAGGCCTGTGTCATGGGCTATGTGCTCGTGTGTAAGTATGTTAGTGGGATATAAATTCTCACGACTGCAAAACTAAGAAGCAAATTTGCAATCTCGAAATGCGTTGCCAACCCTGAGGACTAATATAGAATGCCGCTATGCTCGTAAATTCACCGGTTATAAATATTTTACACACATAAAACTTAAATTCTCCCTTTAAGGGTTCCATACTCAAACTAGAAACCCTTATAGTTTTGCCATGTCCGTCCGCAGCCTAGTTTAAAGAGTCTTAGTACTGGAAAGCTGTAATTTGGCATGAATAATACATAATATTAGTCATGCCAACAAAGTGGTAAAATAAAATCTTGAAATATTTTTTTTTGTACTGTACCTACGTAACGAGAGGATGTTTTTTTTTCTCGTCTACCCCATAGAATGGGGTGTCGGTGGATAGGTCTTTCAAAAATATTACGGGTATGCACAGTTTTTGATTCAGGGATCCGTTTATGAGATATTAAGCTTTAAAGTGCTAGTCCTACAGCCAAAACTACAAATACTAAAAAACTGAAAAAATCTTTAATGAAAGCGCAATATAACGAATTTAAAGGAAAACTATCACGACTAATTAGACATCAATGGTTCTTGAGATACAGGTGATTAAACTGTTTATACCTACTAAAATCATCTAAGACGCAACCAAATGACTTTAAATAGAAAATTAGTTATACTCGTAACTTGTTGATTTTTATGTTTGTAGTACTTAACGACTTCGGAACCCTACACTGAGCATGGTCCGACATGCTCTTGCCCGGTTTTTATTTCTAATCCTTGAACTCACTGGCCTATCGTATCTGTGTCCGGGCTTACAATAAATACGAAAGCCGGCATTGAATCAGTAATATTTACTTGAATAGTGTTACATTCAATATTCAGGGTTTCTGAAGCGGACGAGCCACTAGTATTTTAGGGAGGTACTATTTTACTTTATGTGCGGTGGAGGCGTACGTCAAAACTGGCCTCGTGTCTGCTATAAAGTATAGTTCAGAGTACCAGAGCCAAAGAGGCGCAAGTTGAAGATCTATACGGTCAATTTTCAATCTTATATTAGTGCAATTAGGTTTGGAGTACTTCATTTTCTTCTTTGAGATTGGTAAGTTTGGTTTTTGGATTTTGGGGTGCGAGTTAAGAGTCACGGTAAAATTTATAGTTTAAGTGCATTTGGTGGATTTTTTAAAGTAAAATATTGTAAATAAGCTAAAACAGTGACGTAGAAATTAACTAGTGCGTTTGTAACAGGCAATGATAAGTATTTCATGTGGCCGACTAATTACATGCCCAAGCTTTTTAAACCACTACCTTCATGCCCATTGTCATCTATAATTTACAGTTTTACATAGTCAAAGTCAAAGTGTTTATTTGTAAACATAGGTACAAACTAAAACAGGGGGGGTAATTATCTATGCAGTTCAGTTTAAACTGAGAGAAAAGGATATAGGTATATAACTGATATAACTCTGTCCTTTACGCTGGCTGCAAAATGAACTGCATAATAACTCTGTTTTGTCAAGCGAAGTACAAAAACATGATGAGAATTACAGTTTCTCAAACTTTACTTTTTTTTTTAGGCAACCTGATCGTATTTAATTTTTTAGTTAATCAGGTATCACAGCACATACTTACAAATAGGTGTGAGTATTTGAGTACTTAATATTACTAGTTAGTTCTTCGTCCCGGTCGTTTATCCACGCCAGTGTTAAACGCAGGTTATTACCGCCCTCTGTGGGAAATAACAGGTACAAAACGTTTTGTAACGAGGAAATATGGCCTGTTACGAACTACAGACATATTTTTCTTCGGATTTGAAGAAAGTAATTGCATTCTTTTAGGTCAAGAGTTCATACGTGGTACAGGGATACTTTCGTGTACAAACCTAGGTTAGGAAGTAGGTTGAAATACTTGGGTTAGAAACATTTTTTAAATGAAGTCTTAAGGTGTTTAAAAGGCCGTGGTTAAATGTCGTTTATCGTGATTTTAATAACATATACTAAAAAAACCGATTGTGAAAGTACCATTAAGAGAATTACCCTTTTATTTAGATCATATTATAGGTAAGTATTGCCCGAGTAGTTGCCGGATTAAAATAGTGCCACTGGATGTTTTTCCGTGGATATCGTAAGAGGTAACTACGTAAGGGAATTAATGCTTGTAGTACTGTTAGGCGATGGGCTTGCAACCTGTCACTAATACACTGGTAAACATCTTATTCTTGCCTGATTGTGCAAAATGTGGTTACAGAATTATCAACAAGTCGTTTTAGAGTTGTTGGTATTTCTGTAGCTCTGCCTACCCCACTCTGGGAATGAAAGCATGATTCATGTATGTATGTGCATTATAAGTACGCAAAAATATTATAGAGGTGGTAAATGGTTCTATGCAAGCGTAAACTTATTTTTTTTTGGGTTCCAAAAGGTGTCAACGGCTCTCTTTTATTAAGTCTCCGCTGTTTGTCCATCCTTCCCTCCGTCTGTTCGTCAGTGGGCTGTGTCTTATGAACCGTAATAGGTGGACAGTTGACATTAAAGCCGCTATAACAATAAATAATAATATTGTAGAAAATTACAAAATTAAGAATGTTCTCCCCATACAAAAATGGTACGAAACCCTTAGTGTGCGAGTCCGACTCACACTTACCCCTTTTAAAAAAAAGCGGCCAAGTGCGAGTCGGACTCGCCCATGAAGGGTTCCGTAGCAGCAAGTAACATAATATAAAAGTTCGTTGTAGCTTTGATCAATGTTTTTATGACGTATTAAAAAAAAACTACTTACTAGATCTCGTTCAAACCAATTTTCGGTGGAAGTTTGCATGGTAATGTACATCATATATTATTTTTACATTTATCATTCCCTTATTTTAGAAGTTACGGGGGGGGGGACACACATTTTTCCACTTTGGAAGCGTCTCTCGCGCAAACTATTCAGTTTAGAAAAAAATTATAACAGAAACCTCAATATCATTTTTGAATACCTATCCATAGATACCCCACACGTATGAGTTTGATGAAAAAAAAATTTTTGAGTTTCAGTTCTAAGTATGGGGAACCCCAAAAATTTATTGTTTTTTTTCTATTTTTGTATGAAAATCTTAATGCGGTTCACCGAATACATCTACTTACCAAGTTTCCACAGTATAGCTCTTATAGTTACGGAATAAAGTGGCTGTGACATACGGACGGACAGACGGACAGACATGACGAATCTATAAGGGTTCCGTTTTTTGCCATTTGGCTACGGAACCCTAAAAACGCATTCGTATCTCAATGGATTTGAATAATATTTGGCATATCGCTCAAAACAAAGCTATCACCGCGGGAGTAACTTTAAACTATAGTAAAGGACAAACGGGAGAGAAAAACTTTAATACTTTAATATTTCAACCAAAGGAGAGCCAAGACTATGTAAATAGCAAGTATTGGTATATTCACGAAGTTCAAAAATTACGCGCTAACCAACTATTCATATTTATTTCATATTATATTCTTGCTTTACATATACTAAGTACTGGCAGTTCTTAAACTAATAAAAAGTTCAACCATGTAACGCTGCAGGGCACCGCAGTATTTTTACTTACGCACTAAACTTCAATAAAATTTGAACAACCTTAAATCTATCCAAATAAAGTTAAATATAATGTTAAACATTTTATTAGCTTACACACTATACAATTGAATATGCCATCTTGGACATTTATTTGATTGATTGTTTGATGTCAGATAATTACATGCATAATCAATCCGGGGCTAAAAATAATTCTGCATTTAAATATCTGTAAAAACCTGCTAAATAAATTTAAAAATGAGTCGTACACTTAAAACAGGTTTGAAGTACTTGGTTATTTTTGTTCAAGATTGGTTAGCTATGTTTTGGATTTGGGGTAGTTAAGAGTTGGCAGTACAGTAAAATGTATTGTTTACTTAAGTCCATTCAGCGGATGTATTAACCGACAAAAAAAAACGGAAGAGCTTAGGTTCTCAAGTCGACGCGTATTTTGTTTTTATGTATGACCATGCAGAACTTTTTATGGAAGTTCGATTTTGATAAAAAAAATATTATTGGAATGAATATTCCCCAAATTTGGTCCCATATTAATTAGAAAAAAAAAAACAATTTCTCAGGTTGGTTTTTAGGAAATTATAGCCATAAAAAAATATAAATTAAAAAATTAACTGCTGAATAGAATAAAAAGCAAATAATATAAAAGTTTTTTTTATTTAACCTTAATAAAATGATAGGTAAAAGGTCAGACCAACTGAATTCGGCTTTTGGTTAAAAATATTGTGGGACGCCGACTTCAGTTGGACTTATCTCTTACCAATCATTTTATAAAATAATTAAATAAAAGTACCTACCTAGCTGATTCATTCCTGACTCATTTAATCGATCATAACTGAAGTGATATTTCATGTTGTGCATTAAAACTTATTAAAAATCAGTATACTATAACTGTAGCCCGTGTGGTTGCCGGGTTAGAATAGACCCACTCCATGTCTTCCCGTGGATGTCGTAAGAGGCGACTCAGGGAATAAGGACTTGTAGTATTGTTAGGCGATCGGCTTGCAACCTGTCACTAATACACTAGTAAACTTCTTGGCCTGATTGTGCAAAATGTGGTTACAGAATTATCAACAAGTCTTTTTAGAGTTGTTGGTATTTCTGTAGCTCTGCCTACCCCACTCTGGGAATAAAGGCGTGATGTTATGTATGTGTGTATGTAATCATTTTATTAAGGTTAAATAACGAAGGTTTATACTTTTTGGTTTTCAGTTGTTTCGGCGGTTTAATTTCTTTGTAATTAAATAAAACATCGTTATAAAGAAAGATCCGTTTACTTACATACAACCAAAAAAAAATTAAACACAAAAACTAGTTCCAGACGATAAAAAGTGGTTCCAGATCAGTATATTACTACTGTGGGCCGAGCACGCTGCCACGGGACAATTTTTGACATAGGGTCGTTACGAATTAATTGTCTATTCCACATTCCAACATAGGTATTAAGAACTAAGGTTTTAAATTAAAGTGTGCTTTGTATGATTTAAGTCCTCTTATTACTAAGCAACTTAATCCCCGAGTGGCTGTTATTTTAATAATTTCATAATAATATTTGACACTAGTTCCCGTTTGACTTCATTTGACACTAAGTTCCGTGGCAGCGTGATCGGCCTACTGGTCTTCCCCAGGACCATTTGATGACACCACGGCGGCTCGCATAACCAGAAAGTCCAAAAAACTCAAATTAAATGATAGGGAGAACAAAAAACGAAAGTCTAACACAGAAACACAAACATCTTAAAACAAAATACAAAAGCCAAGCAAAAACTGTAGAAGCTAAAAACAACAATATCCCTTATACACAATGATTTAAAAAAAGTGACGGTTAAAATCAACTCGTGCATTTGGAACATGCAATATCATCATCAGGTTGTACTCGTAATAACAAAAACAGTGACGTTAATATTGCCCATTCAAAAACGTAAATAAAAGTAAAAGCCAATGATATCCCCTGAAATATCACAGGAAATGAAGACTCGAACAAACAAGCCGGACAAAGTGGGTAGTACAAATAATAGGCAACTGCGGGGCCGGTCGTTTTAATGAGTCATGAAAGAACATTCATCTACTGACGTTGCTTTTTATTCTGGTGGAGTTTAGTGTGGACTTAGATAAATATTGTTAATTAAATAGGAAATATTTGATTTTGGGTATGTAGCGTGCTTAAAATAACTGCCCACTTTTTTATGTTAAGGAGAAGGCACACTCAGGCCACCTGATGGTAAGTGGAATCTGAGACCCATAGACATTTGAATTCTCAAGACTATAATCCTAAGACCTCAAATGCGTTGCCAACCCTGAGGACTAAGATGGAATGCCTCTATGCTAGTAATTTCACCGGTTGTCTTTTCCCCACACCGGAACACAACAATGGGAACACTGTTGCTTGGCGGGTGGTTAATGGATAAGATGGTGGTAGCGATCCGGACGGACCCTGCACAGGGTCTTACCACCACTTTGGATGACAGCACTCATTTACTGGCAATTAATTTTGTACGAAGTAATGGAACGTTTGGGCTTCTCTCTTACTTGAACTTATAATAATAATTATCTTATGAGGCACGTACGAGCATCATAATATATACTCGTGTTGTTCAAAATGCATAATGGGTTATAAATACATATATAATGGTATTTTTTTTGACACGACTTTTTTTGTATGCAAAATTAAATTTTTCTCTCGCCTAGGGGGTCCAAATAAGATCAACTTACATCGCGTTTTGCGTTTTTAAGGCTTTTAGAGAAATTCGTTTTAAAAAGCATAAAATCTCGAAAATCATTCGTAGTGACTAAAAGGGCTTTTACCTTAGCTAGCTACAATTCAACCTTTTCACTGTTAACGAGTGACAAACGGTGAGCATTGAAAATTGGCCTACATTTCAACTGTCTGACATGGTATTAACGATTTTTGTGTTCGAGAAAAGTATTTCCAGAAAATTTCAAACCTGTTCCAGACATTGAATTAAATCAGCACTGAAGTGGAATTGATAAAAGACAATTATTAAAAGGCCAAGGAAAAATACAGAATGCTTCTTAAGAGGCTCTTACTGGCTCTTACAAAAGAAGTACTGCTGTACAAGGTCGTAATATAGGCGGTTTTAAAAAAAGTGTACATGGTTAAGGACCAAAATTAAAAAAAAACTTTAATTTTTCCATTTCATCATGCATATTAACGTATGTAAATGTACGGCTAATTTTCGTGACGAAACGGAAAAAGTAACATTTTCTTAATTTTGTCCTTAACGATGTAAACTTTTTTTGGAAAACGCCCATATTGATATCGTTTTTCTTGAGCATTGATGTAAGTAAAATCCTGAAATTAACGCACATTTAATCTCACATTTTGAAACATCAGAGTCAATAGATACAAGTAAAATGTTCTATCAAAAATCAAGAAACAATTTGTACGATTCGACACCGCACAGGTATTTCTGCTAACATCGCGCTCTACTTTTATTAGTCATGTAGGTAAATATAAATATTACGAATATCAATATTCTAATCGCACTTCACAAAACAATGTCAGAGACACTTGACCTAGCCGTTGAACTGTAACTTTTATTCAAAATAAACAACGTTGTCAGCTCGCCTTTTTAAGATGCAGTTTTAATAGTTTGAGCAATTGCAATTTGTGAACTCAATCAATGTAAATTAAAATTACTTGAACGAAAAACATTCACTGGATTTAAATCAACAACTGAACTGAAATAATATTGACAGGCATTAATTACCAGACTACAACACTGGGAAGTTCAAACTTGGCGCCATCCATCAAGAATGATACATGCTATTAAAAGCCTTGTCACGTTGGAGCTAGGTTTAGAGTGCTCTGAAGTTATGACATATAGCGTGATCAATTCTAACACCGAATACATGGACGCTAATGGTGCTGTGATTGAAGTTTATGATGTCTGTTAGTGTACAAACCAGCTGTTATGTAGGTCATAGTATTCTGAATGTAGTGAATCTTAAATCTTGAAACATCCTGTGTCAGAGAATCTCAATTCTCAATAATTTATTGCATTTGATAATGCGTATACAATTACAGGGACTTTGTTCAACATTCTCTTTATACATATTACTATAGTACGGTATCGTATTGCTAACGTTATGATAGCTCTTATTTACTTCATAGTTATGATGGTGGAATCGAAAACATTGTAAAATGCAAGAGGGGAAGAATCAATGTAGAATAAGGATTCTTGTATGTTATTTTTGTAAGTGTATTGTCTTTTTTTTTGCTTTACTATCAATATTTCAAAATACAGGTATAGCCTGACAAATTACACAAAACCGCCATGTCGTAAAGTTTGACGGGTACTTTTGTATTTAACTGGCATGCCTACTTTTTGATGTCACACGTCAAAAGCCATAGTATATTTAAATAACAATGAATGAATCTAACCTTACAATGTCAAAAATTGTTTAAAACAATGCATTATTTTAGGTTAGAAGGTTGTCGTCTTTAACCGGTTCATAAGTTTGTGTTACATGTTTTATTCAT
The DNA here is from genome assembly GCA_949316455.1 of Acleris holmiana. NCBI lineage: Eukaryota > Metazoa > Arthropoda > Insecta > Lepidoptera > Tortricidae > Acleris > Acleris holmiana. The sequence goes on along the minus strand of OX438771.1, from coordinate 6,513,852 downwards.
AATATGCAGTGTCCTCACGCTCCAAGGTGGACCAACGAAATGGCTAAGATTGTAGGAAACCGATGGATGCAAGCAGCGTAGCATCGATCCTTGAGGCAAACGTTGGAAGAGGCTTATGTCCAACAGTGATTCTCCTTCGGCTGAAATAATTTTGATGTTATGAATATAATTACGAGATAATAATCGTAAAGTTAAATAGCCTAAATAAAAATTTCCAGTATCAAATTTTACTGCCATTGGTTTTATGCCGTGTGGTAGCCGGGTTAGAATAGTGCCACTCCATGTCTTCCCGTGGATGTCGTAAGAGGCGACTGAGGGAATAAGGTCTTATAGTACTGTTAAGCGATGGGCTTGCAACCTGTCACTAATACACTAGTAAACTTCGTGGCCTGATTGTGCAAAATGTGGTTAAAGAATTATCAACAAGTCTTTTTAGAGTTGTTGGTATTTCTGTAGCTCTGCCTATCCCACTCTGGGACTGAAGGCACGATGTTAATGTATGTGTATGTAATTACTGCCAAAATAGTACTCACTAAAGCTTTGAGTCACTAACACCAACAAATTATTGGCTTAATACATAGAAATGTTTACTCGATATGCTCACTTACGTCGGTGATATTAGTTCCTGCCCTATTTTATCCATACCTTTTGTCGATCATCAATAACGCTTGGTCGGTTCAATCTATTCCATTCAAGAAGTATGTCAGATTGTCTATACAGGCTTCATTAATGCGACCCAATTTAATCATTGCTTATTGATGTTGATGTTTCTGATATGTTTATTGGATATAATCATAAGAAAGTATCTGTGATTTTTTTGTATTGTTTTGCATGTTATTAATCAAATCTAAACACAAGGAAATAAATATGTTTGAAGTCAATCATCTTTATCTTTACTTATTTAATATTTGCAAAAGTGTACTTGTTTGTTTGTTTATTTCCTCTTCATGGTCCTACAACTCAACTCGGTAACGTGAAGTTTAGTAGGTACAGAGTACTTTCATTCAGAGAAATTTCAACATACATATAACTTCTATAAATTAGGAGTATTATGACAAAGTCGTGAGCACAGGCAAGTATACAAATAACACCAAAGTTATAAATGAAATTGATGTAATTAATAGAGTACTTATTATAAAATAACGTTATTTTATAGTGCAATGAACAAATGAGCGCGAGTAACTTTGTCTTCAGGGTCAATAAACACGCTAATTAATAATTATTGCTGCATGTTAATTATTATAACAAGTTGATTAGTATCGCAGCTCCTTGATTATTTAAAATTATATTTGAATCTTCAGGAGACGAGAGAATGATAAATATTTGTTATTATTTTATTATTTGCTACGATATTATTTTCTTACTTGACTCCAAGATTGGCGCAGTCAGTAGGATTGGGAATGTCTACTAGTTTCTTGCAAATCTAGTGAAAAACTTTATACGCTATGTAACAAATTAATTGTACAGAATAAAAATGTTTTATCAAAAAAGTAACATCGCAGTACATTTGTTTTTCTGGAAAGTAGACTAATTTGGAAGAGCGCATCTCCTCATTGCTAGCGTAGGCAACCAAATTCAAAAGAATGCGCAGTTTTTACGACAGGCTAAGACCGGTGCTCTCTTAGAGGCGATGTTAATGATAACAATTTTTACATTTCCACTCGGCCTACAGGGTTCACAGAAATGAACTGGACTTTCTTTTTAATCTCCTTAAATAGAAGGGTTCAGTAGCGGATCACAATTGACTTGACTTTCTTGAAATCATTTATTTAAATGTGTCGTTTATGATTTCTAAAATCGATTAATTAGCATTTTTGTTCAATCTTGGCCGATATTGTGACTCAAATTCCAATGCTGGTGCTCGTACATTTAACCCTTTAACCCTTAACTACCTACCTACTATTTTTATCACGCATGCACCTACCTGCCGTCCTTAGGACGGCTACATAATATCGCCCTTATATATTAAATATTGTGGATTGTATAGGTAATTTGAAATAGAAACAACAGAATACACAAATTAAATTATTTATTAATCTAATAATAACATCAAAAAATTAACATAACAATTTTTTTTCTTAAAACATATGGCACCGGTCCTTAAATTTTAATCTAGGAACTATATCCTTTGGAAGGTGAGATCAACTAAAGTTACAACTTTCTATAAAGATCCAAGTAGTAATTTCTTGTTATTCAATAATCAACGAAGCTGATTAACAAAATAACAATATGAAAAAGGCAGTATTTTGATAAAATTGCAGACCACCTAGTTACTGCTTTTCGCGGCAGTGAATGCACAATTTATTCGAACATTCTAGGCAAATTGGTATTTTGCATTCGAAACACATGTACTGGGTTCTGCGTTTTTTTTTCGGGTCACAAGTAGAGCAAGTTTTCCGTACTTTCAACCGTTCTTCAACACCACTAGTACTTTGGAGAGCTGGCAAATGATCGTTATTGTTGTGGAAAAGTATACGATTTAAAGCATTTTTTAGGTCCCTTTGAATAGTAACAATAGTTACACGGTGCTCTAAGTGTGGTCTAACCAGCTGTTCGGTGAGTTGTTTCATGAATTTGAACCTGCTCTCCGGTTTTCCTGTTTCAGTAGATACTCTTACCACATAACTGTTCGAGGCCGAAATGTCAAGTAGCCTAAAAAACACCGCCAATGGCCATCTGCAAGTCCCTCGATGGTAGAATCTGATTCACAACTTTCCTCTAATACATTCGGCGGGTCAGCATCTGGTTCTATATCGCTACAGTCATCGTTCAAGAATTCATCTTCATCTGATGACACTTCTTGTAGCCACCTTTGGATGACCTCGTCACTGGGAAGCATTTTTGACTAAAAAAAAACATTAGAAATATTAGTCGAGAACATGAAATAAACAATGAAAATCCTACTCAAACTTATGTGTTAAAAGTGCTACACGTATATTACACATTATTATTGAAATAAGTACTTAAATGCGTAGAAAACCATTCAAAACTTCTATAGTACCTAATATTTATCGCTCTTAAAAATTAATAAGTGCATTTACGTACGTAGTCAAGGTCACCGACTACTAGACCAAGCGATTGGTTGACTCTGTAAAGAAAATAAGAATGCATAATTACTTAACCACCTACAACCCGTCTCCGGGACCCCTAAGAAAATAATACGTATGCACCTACCACCCGTCTCAGAGACGGTCGGAGGCAGAAATATACTCACCAAATTTAAACGCGTGCACGACCGACCTCGGTGAGCGGTGACGCGGCACTGAGGCAGGAGGGGGGAAGGTACAAGGACACAGACGTTTCTAGGATGCTCGCACTTGGGTAAATTACATTTTTATAATTTGAATGAGTCTGTGAGACGGGAGGTAGGTGGTTAAGGGTTAAACTCCAACGACGCCTAAAGTAGTCATGAGCTGTCGTGCCTACAACGCCACCGACACTTAGCTGTCACAGGTACAGTTTAAAAGAGACGTTATTTCGTATGGATTAAGTTACATTTTGCATAACTTTCGTGAAATGTTTGGCGTGTGATTGAAGCTTTTGTATTTGTGTGAAGTTGCTTTAAAACAAACCTAACCTAGCCATAGGTTTAATAAATATGGCGCAGTAAGTAGGACGTTTAAAATAGTGGCTATCTGTAGAATGCCCAAGCCTTGTTTTAATTGTTATAAAAACAAATCGAGATTGTCTATGCTTGGAGTGTGTTTGTTTGCAATGCTGGGTAGTTATCAGGATTCATTTCTTTTGACCGTCATTACAGACAACCTCACCGCATTCCTTAAAAAATAATTTTGATATTTAATCGTGCTATATACCTATAAATCATTTTTTTGTAATTTGGTTTCGTAAATGAAGTGATAATGAAAGTGTGGTGTGATGAAAAATTCCTGTGTATGATTGTAATACCACCTGAATCTGGAGACTATGGCAGACAAGAACTCTGACGGTGATAATCAAGGTGGATTATTTCATCCTTCGACAATAGTAAATAATGCTTTTCTAACTTACAAATATTTGAACACATTAAAACGTTGGGAAACAAAACTTCAAGCTTTCGATAGGTTACCTATTACACGTCGTAACGTAACACGATAATGTTATTTTAATACTGCGGAGAAGGTAGCTCATTATACTCGTACTTATTATTTGCATTAAAATGGCAGATTTAAAAATATATGGGAAGTTAACATAACATAGATAATATCAAAATTGGCAGTCGAATATTTCAATGCTATTTATTATTAAACTTGTAATATAAACAACGAACTTGTTGAGTTACTCCCCCTCATACGATTTAATCATTGGATGGATAATTTTATTTTTTATTGGTGTTTGTTAATGTTATTTTGGTAAGAGATAATCTGAACGAACATTTTCTTTTTCACGAAACATTCTTAAAGTTTGGGTTAATATTATTTTCTAGGACACCCTTTATCAACTAAATATAAAATTCTAAGGCCTTTTATGTGTGTAAAACGCCAAAGAAAAATGTACTCAATCAAAAATATAACTCAGAACTCTCCTTGTAGCGTATCACTAACTCCTTTTGTGGAGCATATCTGCAATTCCAATTTCTTAACACATGCATATAATCTTCTAAATACACTGCACCGAAGTGCATATTTACACGGCGGCACAGTCGTATCTCGTGGAGATGTGCAACTCTATCCCAAATTAAAATTGGCTACAGTCCAATATAATCGCATAGTGCACCGTATTTATCGTTTGTAGTGCTAAGAGTATGCTTGCTAAACGATTATTAGCTCCTATGAATATTTCTGCATGTTTAAAGGATTTTTAACGGTGAGAGAGATTTATTTTCATTTTATTCTCGGGCGGCTAAAATTAAAACATTTTTGTAAGAGCTCTTGTACTTTGCGCCGAACAGCAGTTTCTGCGCTGTTGGGCGTTTTCCAAAAAAAGTGTAAATCGTTAAGGACAAAATTAAAAAAAAAACTTTTTCCATTTCGTCACGAAAATTAACGTATCGAAATGTATGGCTAGTTTTCGTGTCGAAATGGAACAAGTTAAATTTTCTTAATTTTGTCTTTAACTATGTACACTTTTTTTGGAAAGCGCCCTGTTACGTTCTCCTCGTGTGAACTATGAAAATAAAGTATAAATTATATTTTTACATCTTTTTGGTTTTTCATTGGTTGATTTTTGTAAGACGTGTTATAGTTTATTTTCCTACTTACTATTGATATAATGTAATAATGTTGTTGTTGTTTATCTTGTTTGAATTCCGTACAAAAAAGTGCCAAACGGGACCCTATTATTAAGCCATCCATCCATCTTTAATATACTCGTAAAGTTAATATCCTTGCAAATAAAAAATCAAAATGTTAAATAATTGACGAATAGTTGATCGAATGTTAGTTTGACGACACGCTGGCCTACTTGGGAGTGACCCTGTCTCCAAAGCCAGCGGTCCTGGGTTCAAATTCCGGTAAGGGCAGATATTTGTGTGATGAGCGTGAATATTTGTTCCTGAGTCTTGGATGTTTTCTATATATTTAATTATTTATTTCTCTATGTAAGTATGTTTATTGTTGTCTAGTACCCATAGTACAAGCCTAGAGTTCAGTTTGGGACTAGGTCAATTTGTGTGACATTGTCCCGTGATATTATTATTATTATTATAAGGATGGCTCCCATACATACATGAAGCGTTTCCTGTTTTTTGTTCCGTTGTTATAACAGGGGCCTTTTGTCTTTACACGTATGGTTTTCGTATTGTCCTAACTCGGCCGCCATTACTGTCAAGTAAGTAAGAGCTATCATATCATAAACAATATGATATCATGTCAACGTTTAGCCAGAATAGAAAAGAGCCTAATAATGAAAACCCTAAAGAAAAACAACAAATAATAAAAACCGACCAAATGGTAAGGTGGGCGGAATGGAACCCTCGGCGCGCTAGGTCCACTCACACTTGAACGGATTTTATATAGCTACTGTTATTTCCTAACAATGTTCAAAATTATCTGGTAACTAATTTTATGGACACAAAATAATGTAAATATATTGTTTATTGAATATACACAATAACTCATTCGGTTAAGGTGGTGTTGGGTAAATCCTTCGACAATTCAAATAAGCAGGGGAAAAATCACAGACACTCACCAAGTTCCAGGAACGTAGTATCTCCTGGGGGCCCCCGTCTGCTGGTCTCCGTAGGCGTATTACGATAGATTTTGGTTGACCTGTTTGCTGCTAGGATTCGAGTCGCGATATCTAGGTTTTGAGCCGAGAATCATATATTTTATACAGCAGCCGTTGCTTGCGTGTACGAGTTAAATCAGAACCCTTTTTAGACTGTCGAGGGCAGCACTGTCGCATACAACGTGCTGCGTTTTGGTATTCCTTGCTAGGAAACGTTTAGTTTATTGTGTCCGCAAGTAACCCTGATATTTGAGTAGATTCGGAAATAATTAAGATATAATTGTTTGTGCTAATGTGCCAAAGTTACATGGACGTTAAAGTACTGAACATGCCGCCGACCATAAAATAGTGCTTATTTTATTAGGAAATAATTAAAGAAGTATGTAACTTAAGACTAGACATGCTTATATTTAGTTCCAGTAAGGTACCTACTCAATAGGTAATGTGCAGACCTTGACTACAGGTCGCTTAGTAAGAGTGTTACCGATGCGTACAGTAACCACGCGACTGACACCGTCGGCGCCGGGGTGAAGTTGCTGCACGCGCGCCAGGCGCCACTGCAGGGGTGGCAGCGCGTTGTCAACCAACACGACCACAGAACCGTCGCGGAGGAGTGGGTGAGACTTGTCGTGGAACCATTTTCCTCGCTGCTGTAGCTGATGGAGATATTCAACACTCCAACGTTTCCAAAAATGTTGAACCGCTTGTTGAACGATCTGCCATCTCACCAGGCGGTGTGGGTTGTCGTTCGAGAGGTCAAATTCGGGCAACGAGGTTAATGGTTCCCCGATGAGAAAATGACCTGGTGTAAGTGGGAGTGGATCCGCAGGATCATTACTTAGAGTACAGAGCGGTCTGGAGTTCAGAACAGCTTCTATTTGGCACAGAAGTGCATTAAATTCGTCGTGAGTTAACGTAAGTTTACCTATGACTCTATAGAGATGCGTTTTCATGCTTTTGACCGCTGCCTCAAAAATGCCCCCAAAATGAGATGCATACGGAGGGTTGAAATGCCATGTAATGGCGAGGTCAGTCAGTTGTTTATTTAACATTGTATGATTGCTATCGTTTTGTAAAAATGTGTGTAATTCGGATAGATAGCGGTCACATCCGACGAAATTACGGCCGTTGTCTGAATAGATGTCAGTACACAAACCTCGTCGGGATATGAACCTACGTAGCGCGTTTAAGAACGACTCGGTGGACAGTTCTGGAACTAATTCCAAATGGACTGCCTTCGTTGACATGCACACAAATACACAGACATACGATTTGAATACCTTTGCCCTTTTAAAACTACTGGATTTTAAGTGAAAATGTCCCGCAAAATCTATCCCTACGTGCAGGAATGGACGCATTGAACGGACTCTAGCTGCCGGCAGTTGAGCCATAGATGGCTGCGGCGCGATGGGTCGTGCGCGAAAGCAACGCACACAACGACGAGTGCGCATTCGGACTGCATCGCGGGCAGACAGAATCCAATAAGTTTGGGCAAGTGCAAACTGTAAAGTTTGAGGACCAACGTGCAGGTTTGTCACGTGATAAAAATCTATCAGTAAGTTAGTAAAATGATGCTTCTTTGGTAATACAATTTGATGTTTGGCATCGAACGGTACGTTGGCATGATTGATTCTACCGCCGACCCTGATATGTCCGGTTTCTTCGTCTAAGAAGGGCTTAAGTTTTTGAAGACGGTTGGTACACCTGTCGTCATCCTTGAGACGGGCTATGTCTTGGGAGAAATGTTCAGCTTGAACAAGTGAAATTATACGATTCAGAGCCTGTTTGGTCTCTGGAACCGTTACATAGTTCGTTTGAAAGTTTTGGGATTTACGACATTTGTGGTAAAAACGAAAGAGTAAGGCGACGATGCGCAGCATCCTTGGAAGTGAGGAAAATCGCTCAAGGAATTCTAAGCTGGGTTGCCCGTAACTACCTATTAAAATGTGTTTGCGACGTTCTTCATTTGTATGACAATTGACGTTAGAAACTGGCCACTCTTGTTGTGGCCTTGTGAGCCACGGGGGACCACGAAACCATAGAGAGTGGTCTAGTCGAGAGGGTAGAACCCCTCTAGATGCAGGGTCTGCAGGGTTATCTGCAGATTGAACGTGGTGCCATTGGGCGGCAGGCACGTTGTTCGTGGTCTCCGCTGTGCGGTTGGATATATAAGTCCGCCACTTGTGCGGGGACGAGCGCAACCAGGCGAGCGTAATTGATGAGTCACACCAAGCGAAAACGTGGTCAAACGAGATTTGACTATAAGTAGAGAGAATCTTTTTTAAAAGTTTTGACAAAAGTAGAGCGCCACAGAGTTCAAGACGTGGAATCGTGAGGCGCTTTAAGGGTGCAACCTTTGTTTTACCGAGAAGAAGATGGGTACTAATGGTACCGTCCGAGTCAACAACGCGAATGTAGACGCAAGCTGCATATGCCTTTTCGGAGGCGTCCGAGAACCCGTGTAACTGTATTTGATATTTGCTAGGAAGCACGTAACGTGGTAGAATTATGGTTTGAAGCAATGGAAGCTCGTCAATAAATTGGTACCAAAGTTCACAGATACCCTGAGGAGGAGATTCATCCCAACCGGTACCTGATACCCACAGAAGTTGGATTAAATGCTTGGCGAATAAAGTGATGGGACTAATAAAACCCAGAGGATCATAAATTTTTGCTATCTCTGCAAGCATAATTCGTTTTGTACATTTTCGGGTAGGGACGTCGGTTTGATAGGTAAACGTGTCTGATCTGGGATTCCACTTAAGTCCTAAGACCTTGACAGTAGTGTCGGTATCGAGCGCTGAGAGAATAAGTGCGTCGTCTTTGCTCACGTCGTCTTTATTTAATTGAGATAGAAATACTGAACTATTACTCGTCCATTTACGGAGTTCAAAGCTTCCCGCCTTACAAATAGACGTGAGCTGACGTTGAAGAGCTACGGCGTCTGCTACGGTATCAGCACCGGTGACTATGTCATCAACGAAGACTTCATTAAGAAGCACCTGCGAAGCAAGTGGAAAGGAAGACGCCTCGTCGATTGCTAATTGACGAAGCGTACGTAATGCGAGGAAAGGCGCAGAGGCCACCCCAAAGGTCACCGTGCACAGGCGGAATTCCTGCACAGGGTCATGAGTAGAAAATCGCCAGAGGATGCGTTGGAAGTCACGATGTTCGTTTGTGACATTGATATACCTGTACATCATTTTGATGTCGGCCGTAAAGACAACTTTGTGAAGTCTGTACTTCAAAAGAACTTCGACTATGTCTTGATGCAATGTTTGTCCTGTTAAAAGATTTTCGTTGAGCGAACGACCCGATGTCGTTTTACATGATGCATCGTATACCACCCTCAGCTTGGTGGTGGCAGATGATTTCTTTACCACGCAGTGGTGCGGAATGTAGTAAGGAGGCGTGTCGCCGTGCGCGGCTCCAGTGACGAGTTCTATGTGCCCAAGGTCAAGATACTCTTGAAGGCACTTGTTGTAGTCTGCCCGTAAGGCTGGGTCACGTGACAGTCGGAATTCCAGTTTGAATAAACGCGAGAGGGCGATGGCACGGGACTCCCCAAGAGGGGGGGCGTTCTCGTTGAACGGGAGTGAAACTGTATATTTGCCAGTTGGGTCACGTTTGTGAGTATTAACAAAGATAGACTCGCACAGAATGTCTTCCTTAGATAGGTGCGTATTTTCTGGTGGTGACTCAAGTTCCCAGAACCTTTGTAATTGGACGTCTAACTGACACGTGCTAAGATTGACGCTAACCTGTCTCATTCTTTCGTAAGAAATTCTACCGTTAAGTAAATAACCGAAAATACTATTGATGGCTACAGGGGTACCCTGCGGTCCCTTGATGTTATCGTGGAGCAGTATGCTATCGCTATAGTCTGACCCCAGCAGGAGTTCGACAGGGCGCGTCGAATGTAACTCTGGGTCCGCTAACGTTAAACCTTGAAGGTGTGAAATTTGTTCGAATGAAGTCGGTACATTTGGAATGTAGCTAGTTATTTTTGGTAAAACAAGCGCTTCAATAAGAAGTTTAGGTTCCGGCTTGTTATGAGGTGTTACCTCGCAAAGCACGTAACCACGCGGTTGTTCGCTACTGTCACCTATGCCCGTAACGGTAGTACTGGTCTGCGCGGCAAAGCGCGGCAGACCGAGTCGCTGAACGCACGATTCCGTGATGAGCGTGGCTTGCGAGCCCTGATCGACGAGAGCGCGCACTGAGCGCGGCTGAGAGATTCTATCCACGGGGCGGATGTTAACGAGCGCAGTCGTAAGAAGAACTGTACAATTTTTACTATTAGACAACCCAGTAACTCCATGTAATGAAGTGGGCGCTGAAGGTTCCGCTACCGAATGTAATTCGGGGGATGTGGTACATTCCGGCGTCGCTGCGACGTTATGTACGCGTAAATCTTCATGTAATGAAGAGTGATGACGCTGATGGCACACGCGGCAACTGTGGCGCGATTTACAATCTTTAGTGTCGTGACCGCTGAATAAACAATTATTACAAATTTTGTTTCCAGTAATGAAATATTTTCGTTCACTTAAACTTAACCTTTGAAACATATCGCATTTATATAACGGATGTGAATTATCTTTACAAAACGCGCATTTGATGTTTTTTTTAAATAGTCGACTGCAGTCGCAGTCGCAGCATTCACACTCATAGTTCGCGTGGAACGCGTAAAAGCAGAATCATGAGATCGCGGCATATTGTATTGCGCATCTGAACGTGAGCGAGAAAGAGATAGCGCGCGTCGCGCAGCATACGCGTTACGAGAAGGCATCCCGGCCGGGCCGGCCGCGGGCGCCGGTGCTCCAGCTGAGCGCGCGGACATCATCACCTCCGTCGCTGATAACTCCTTGTTAAGGAATTCGATTAATTCGTTTACCGAAGGCACTTCGCTAGGCGAATTTAATGATAATTCGAAACGTTTTCGTATGTTAGGTGTAATTTTACGTAACACTATATTTAATAACACAAAACTCCAGTTAGACACTGGAAATCCTAATGACTCTAAGGCCGTAATATTTTCATTATAAGTATTGAGCAAGTTACGTAAGCTAGGTTCAATGGCCTTGTCACTCATGGGTTCGACATCGTAAATATTATCGAAATGTTTTGTCGAAATGATTCTTTTGTTCTCATAACGATTGATTAACACCTGCAAGGCATTATCATAATTAGATTCGGTAACTGGAATAGATTTAATAAGATGAAACGGTTCGTCCTTTAACGACAATAATAAGTATCGAAATCGTTCTACATTGGTTAGTGAGACGTTGTTGTGTACTAACGATTTATACAAGTCAAAGAAGGAAGTCCATTCGGTTAGTCCACCCGTAAACGTATGTAATGACAACTTGGGTAATTTAATGTGTGACTTGTGCGCAAGTGCATCATGACCGTAGGCGTCCGCCACACTTGTAATGCTTTGTTTACGTGTTTCCTTGATACTATCTAACGTTATCTGAACTTCATAGTATAACGAATCAAACTGGTTGCGGGTTGCTAAGTGTTGTTCCTTATTAAAATCTCCTAATTTTACTGATTGCTTTTCAATTTTACCTTGAACTTGAAAAAAGGTTTTTTTAATAGAATTTAATTCTTTTACACGAACTCGAAATTCTAATATATTGTCCGTGCAATCTACAATGCGTTGTAGGCTATTTAAGGCTAAGTCACGTTCAAACTGTAATTGTTCAAGTTCCATTGTTACCTAGTACCTAGAATATAAAGTTCTGACTCGAGTTGAAGCTCTGCCCTTATTGCCTTAGTCGCCTCTTACGACATCCACGGGAAGACTTGGAGTGGCACTATTCTAACCCGGCAACCACACGGGGTTTGTATACAATATTTAATAATGTACCGATAATGTAGGGCTCTTGCCTTAGATATACCGGACACAAAATGGCCGCACGAAGTAGGTACGTCACAGTCCTACGTTGTAGGCACTGTACCTCAAACCTAGACGTACCAAGCCCGTAAGGTATACTAAGCAATGTTATCCAATGTGTATACTTTATGTTAACAATTATGTGCGAAATAATAGCGTTCGATCTTCCTTAATCAATAACGCTGCCGTGGGCCGGGCGCGCGCGAGCACTGGCTACCGTACCGATTCGGCGAAAAAAAAATAAAAGAAATGTAATTCCGTAAATATTGCTCAAAACCACTTGAAACTATATATAATTAGAAAGATCTCGTTGAGATCGTGCTATCCACACCGGTATTATCGTAAAATAATACGCTATGTAGTGGGAAACTCGATGTTTAGTTCGATGGCCGGCGGTAGATCCCGCGCTAAGCGCATACGTCATCCGACGATAATCGGATTTAAACTAAGTTTAGCACTAGCACAAACAATTTTGTAAACAAAATAACCATCTGTAATATGGTATCCGGTTCGAAATTTTATGTTGGGTAAATCCTTCGACAATTCAAATAAGCAGGGGAAAAATCACAGACACTCACCAAGTTCCAGGAACGTAGTATCTCCTGGGGGCCCCCGTCTGCTGGTCTCCGTAGGCGTATTACGATAGATTTTGGTTGACCTGTTTGCTGCTAGGATTCGAGTCGCGATATCTAGGTTTTGAGCCGAGAATCATATATTTTATACAGCAGCCGTTGCTTGCGTGTACGAGTTAAATCAGAACCCTTTTTAGACTGTCGAGGGCAGCACTGTCGCATACAACGTGCTGCGTTTTGGTATTCCTTGCTAGGAAACGTTTAGTTTATTGTGTCCGCAAGTAACCCTGATATTTGAGTAGATTCGGAAATAATTAAGATATAATTGTTTGTGCTAATGTGCCAAAGTTACATGGACGTTAAAGTACTGAACAGGTGGAATTCGGAATCAAGGAACACTTGAGTCTAGTGACGCCGCGTCAGAGCGATAGTTAAAGGTACTATACATATAAATATACGCCAGCGTGTACAAACACAGGTACGCGGCATCAATAACACTACGCCGCGTCATAGACGGTTTTCTCGAAAGTCTGCCTTTAAATAGTTCTTGGAGATTATTGCTGTAAATCTAATAACGCCCTGGACAAGACCATCGTGGCTGAAGGATAGCACTGCAAGAAATTCTAGCTGAAGGTACTATCATAATTCCGTGACTGTTTGACTAGCTGGCAGACAAGGCAAATGCTTTAGGGTCCACTGAACTGAGGGCACAGTATAAACAGAAGTCTTCAAACAAAGGTCACGCGGCTTGCATGTGTGCGTGCCTCGACCGTACGCGCCGCGAGCTACCACAAGCAAACTAAATAGCAAGCAACCAGCCGGTCTAGTCGGGGGCTCGCCGTCGCCACGTTTGGTTGCGAGCGTAGTAAGTATCGAGAAAGCCCGAGTAATAAAACCGCCTAAGTGGCTGGAGACGAACTATTTTTCTATTTATACTTTGCCTAGCGTTTTAATATTATAAGGTGCACTTAATAATATGAGTGCCTTTCCCCTTTTATAATTAAAATATATAATGAGGCCGCGGGAAATTAATTATACATGTACGAAGTCGACGGCGTCCTCTATTTTCTAGTAACGACCTTGAAACCCTATATTGTAAGAGCATATTGTATTTACGATATACACGTTTCAGAAATAAGCCAGTCTGTCTGACACGTACCCTATTTGGCCAAGAACATTAAACAACCATAGCTTAAAATTGTGATTTCATTACTAATAATTTGGCGATAAGGTTTTGCCCAATTAGCTTGTTGATTCGCTTTTGTTTTTATTAAATCGTAATTCATTTGTCTCCTTGTATTTAGTACCTATCACAGAAGTAGAGGCTTCAGTAAATCCCAGCGCTGTGATTCCAGCCGCACCATATTATAATACCGACTTGCAATCATTTTAAAACGATGCAAAAGAAGTATGTATGTTTCTCCTTGTTTTTTTTCGTTTAGGTGTTTAGCACTACAGTGCTTAGTATCAATTTAACTTTAATGTCTTATTAATATGGTAAGTTTATGTGTTACTTCTTATATTAAGCAATAAAAATAAAACAAAAGCAATAGTAATAAATATTTTGAAAATTTACATGCACCTTTCGGTTACATCAGTGTTTCAAAATCAAGTTTTTTAACACTGTTCTTTGACTTCTTTATTTTTAATTACGTAACAATATAATTCAATATTTCTGCAACAGGAACTGGTTTAAAATTAATTTGAAAGATTTAGAAAAACCCTAAACAAATATGAAAAGTTAAAAGCTTGTAAAAATATATTCGAATAAACTGGCTGGGAGTTACATCGCTATGTTCCGACTTCAATCTCAGCTGTCGCCAGACTCACTTTAATAAATAAGTACATACTTGACTCATATTTGAAACAATCTCGCCGAATCGTAATAACGGAATTCCTTCACCTAACACTGGAGCTATTCGAGGGGAAAGTTCCAGAAAGTATTATAACAAGAGATGGGATTTTATAACCCATAAATTATTGTAAACGTACTTTTCACTGTAATATCATTTAGTTCGTAACTATTACGGATTTAATCTTGAAAAATTAAGAGTATTGGGGTAGGTTTATGTATAATATTTAGGACTAGAAAGTAGTGTCAAGCGAAAGTCCAACAAAAGAGCACCTCAAGGACAGTCAATGGTTATCCAAATTTCCTTCGAGTATATTCCTCATTTTGCTATCGGTTTCATTTGTTTCAAAGTTGTTTTGTCTATTGTCCAATTAGCAGCCATCTCCGTCTTGGCTATCCCTGTCTGCGTCACCTATGGGTATGGGCGTCACCTGAGGGGTGATGCTCTCAACACACCGCTGCGTCGATCTTAAAGGTGAAGTTTTATCTGGCAAGTTTAAAAAATCCCGTCGGAGCGTACAAAACACATTTTAGCGCGTGCCTTCTCAATTAGGCAGCAGGCAGGTGAGTCAAGTTCATTGTCGTATAAAGCTGCCTAATTGAGAAAGCACGCGCTAAAATGTGTTTTGTACGCTCCGACAGGACTTCTTAAACTTGTCAGATAAAACTTCACCTTTAAGATCGACGCAGCGCTGTGTTGAGAAAATTACCCCCGATTTAACGCTTGCGTCAGTTTCATTTGCTTTGGAGGTCAAAGTGGTATTGCGGATGTAATATACCCTCTTAACACTCAAAACATTGCACTCTATGACCCGTTGGCAAGCCTTTCATTTTGATTTCTTGAGTCTCAGTGAGCGACCAGGTTTGGGAACCGTATTTTACCTATGACGGCGAGTTTTAATGTTTACCTCATGATCTCGTTCATGGACTGTTTAATTACGTCTGCAGGGGATCATGCCTGAAGCGGCTGTGTAAATGTAGGTTATTATAATAGTATTATTTAAAAACAATACTATAATAAAAATCTGGCCGTCGCAAGGGTCGCAGTTCTACCTAACACTCCTCCTCGCTTCGCTCGTTGTAATACCTTACGGAGACCTGCCTTAACACAGAATAGGTAGGTAAATAGTACATATTCCAGACTATACCAGTACTATACAGTGTGTGACATCCATAGGAACGTAAATTTTAAGTAAAGATAGCTTTAGATGCTGTAAACTGTTTTATCGAAAAAATATAACAATTACCGTTTCTAATAGAGAGTTATTAATGTTTTAAATTTTCTCAAGCAGCAATGTAATGCAAAGAGGCAAACGAGTTAGGTACAAGCAATCAAATGTTAGTGTCAGTTGTTAGCTTTGTTACCGATACATTGCGTGGTGAATTAGTTAGTATAAAAAAGTACACATTTTGTTAACAATACACATGTTTTTATGTTAATTAGGATGCACATGAACTGTTGTCAAAATATATGTTTGTATGGATGTCATAGCCACTGAGCGTTATACATGGATGGCAAATGACATTATGGCATGTGATAAATTATGGATTACAATGTCTATGACGAATTAAATTATTGAAATTAATGTTATTGGAAACAGATTCTGAGATTTTGATTAATATAGTAGACAATGAGTATGGCAAATGAAATTATGAGAAACAACTTAATGGCAGATGGAATTCGGATAAATGAAATTCTGCCAAGTAAAGGAGTCTGATTCACGGAACACTAGGGTCTATCTAGCTATATTAAGGTCGATGTTGTGCATCTCGACCATTCGGAAACCGACCCCTATGTTTATATTTTACATTCGAAAATTGCACTGTTGAAACCCTGCCATATCTGGCCCACTTAATCCGTTCCCGAGGTAATCTACCGTGAGCTAGACCCGTTATTTAGATGCGGATCCACTTACACGCGATATAATTGTATTGGCCTGGCGCCAACGCATACTGTTTCATCTGTAAATGGGTGTATATATAATTTTTATTACCCCGCTTATGTCCCGGTTGCTTGCGTGTGAAACGATTTTGTAAATTTCTTTTTGATGAATCGTTCAATTGTTCTTTTTGATTGTGTAAACACGCTTTTTACATATTTTGTAAATGTGAACTTTTATGACGTGATTTTTTAATTTGTTGAGTATAGGTGGAGTTAATGCACTCACGTAACACCGTATACTCTTATCAAAATGACAGGCTACAACACTTAGCTTAGTTTGATGTAGCTGTCCATCAATAAATTTCCTTGACTGTACACCTTTTCGTACTAAAATGACGACTGTATGTATCAGTGTTGTTATTTTTAGTAGGATTAAAGCCAAACTGTTAAGTCTGTATTACAATTTGGTTAAGGCCATCTTGCTGGTAAATCTTATTACATTAACAATAAAATTATTGGTGAAACTTTACTATTATAACGATAAACAAGCCCTTGTCTAACTTTTGGGGTACAAATCGGGATCCTATAAATGACTCCGCAGCCTTGAAGTCGTTTGCGTCATCATTAATTACCATTAGTAAAAAAAAGGCAAGATGAATTACCACTTACCAAACTGTCATTTTATATTTAAAATTGCTAAACGATTCCAACTGTCTCCTTTTGTTTTCGCACAATAGTCGCAAAGAAGTCACCCCTGTATCATTTTTGTTTACCGGTTGCTACGCGCTGGCAGTATTGATTTCACGATGCTGTCATTACTTGCCTATCTATACTATAGTCTTTGTGCGTACAGCTGTCACAAGTGATCGGCCAAACAAAGTCGTGATGTTTAGTGTTTTCTGTTGTCGTTGAGGTGCGGTTGTGCGGAAGTTTGAGAAAGGTTCGCGATGTGCTAAGGTAGACTTGACAATTTAAGGTGATTTAGGGCCACTTGAACTAATCTAAATCATTTTTATATTTTGGCCTCTGCTCAACTAAACTAAGGTCAAATCATATTTTTATTGCTGCAAGTGGGTATGGTATAGTGTTTTATGATTTTATATACATGTTCTATTTTTTTAAGTGCAAGGGTTTGATCAAATTTCTGTTGTTATTTGATCTAGTCAGCCAGGAGATAAAACTGATAGAGTTTCTTAGAAAATAATTATATAAGGTAATGGTTTTTCATATAATTATAACATGACTACGAGAAAAATGGGTTTGCAATGACCCAAACCCAACCTAATGCTTTTAATAAATAAATTACAAATTAACTTAGACTCAGTATAAAACCAAGACTTCAACTATTTTATGTTATTAATACTAGGAGTAATAGACAACAATTATCATACTTAAAATCATAGTTGTAAATGACACGTCACCATGGCAACGACGTACAACAAATAGTTGATTGGCCTGAGTAATTGATTTAATTCGCGATCTAAATTAAAAATAGACGTTTTTTACACACACTCACATCAACACACAAACACCCATGCATACACTCACACACACAAATACATACACAAACAAAATTTGCTAGCACAATTTGCCATTTTTCAACCGACTTCAAAAAAAAGGAGGAGTTTATATGTTCCATTGAATGTTTTTTTTTTAATGTATGTTCACCGTCAATTATAGACCGATTTTGAAATTATGATTTTTTGTTTGATAGAGTATACTTCCGAGGTAGTCCCATTGTCACCAAATCTGAATCTGATGAGAGGATCAGTGAGGAATTGAGGGAACTCCTCAATATTTGTGTATTTTTAGTATCAAGTCTAGCATTTGCATTAGAAAGTATTACTTAGTGACGTGGAACTGATGATGAAGACCACAGATGGCCACCGGAACTCCTCAAGGGTACCTATTTCAAGGGTGGTGATAATATATCTTGATTAAGATAGTTGAGCGACTACAACGAATAATATTTACTTGTTGAATTAATAATATGATTATGACTTTCCGGCGGCATTGCTTGCGGCGCGCTTGAGACTTCAAGTTTCATATCAAGTACGTAAGTGGGACTACGAAACAGCGTATTATGATCACTAAAAAGTATAAATTAAAATAAATGTTTTCAAAAACAAAAATCCGCCTTCTGAAATGTAAAAAAATATTTCTTTTAAAATTGTAGGCACCTAATAGGTTAGTCCATCTGAAGTCAACCACAACATTTTCACAAAAAGCCGACTTCAGTTGGATATTTTTAATTCCAAAACTACTTATTTTTCAATGCATTACTTTTTAATTTTACATTATGTGTTAGATTACAGACCGCAATTCTCTTGGTAGTTCTTTTAATGGTTTTTGGCTGATACGACACAACCCTAGCCTAGTTTGGGGTCAAAGGTAATTTTGATTATGTACTATATTTATTTGTTATTAAATAAATGTTTACTTACTCACTTTAACTTTTACTATTGGACAGAAAGCAACACGTCAATGCGCTGGCTGAAAACAAGTTAACATTGAACTTAACAGACTACGGTCGCCCTTGGCGAACTAAAATGTTAAACAAATTGATTTATATCTACGATTTTAAGAAATAATTTCAATACCGAAACCAAATGTGAAAACTGGCCCAGAGTATGTTGGACCATGCTCATTGTAGGGTTCCGCAGCCGTTAAGTACTAAAAACATAAAAACAACAAGTAATAACTAGGCAATTTTCTATTTAAAGTAATTTGGTGCCGTCTTAGATGATTTTAGTAGGTAAAAACATTTTAATCGCCTGTATCTCAAGAACCAATGATGTCTACTTAGTCGTGATAATTTTCCTTTTGAATTCGTTAAATGCGCTTTCAGTTTAGTTTTTTTTTCAGAATTTTAGTATTTGTAGTTTTAGCTGTATTGGAGGACACTTAACTCTAACAAAAATAAAATTAGCGCTTAATATTTCAAAAACGGATCCCTTAATAAAAAAAAAATTACAAACTCGCAATATTTTTAAAAGAACCATCCAACGACAACCCCCACACTAAGGGGTAGACGAGAAAAAAAAATACATCCCTACGTTACGTTATGTGTACGGGGAGATACACTAAAAGAAAACATTTTCAAGATTTGATTGTACCACTTTGTTGACGTGACTAAGTTGTATAACCATGCCAAAATACAGTTTTCTAGTATTAAGATTTTCTCAGCTAGTTTGACTACGGAGCTAGTTTTTTACTTATTTCATCATTGATCGTAGTCCGCGGTATAAATATGTACATGCACAAATTTCAGTTTCGTAACTTTAAAAGTTTTTGAAAAAGAGTGATTATGGAAGATAGACAGACAGACGAACATGGCGAAACTGTAAGAGTTCCTAGTTTGACTTCGGAATCCTAAAATTAAAAATTGAAATATTAAAAAATAAGACCTTGTATGGTTGCTGGGTTAGAATAGTGCCACTATGTCTTCCGATGGATGTCGTTAGAGGCGACCAAGAAAATAAGGGCCTGTTAGGTGATGGGCTTGCAACCTGTCACTAATACACTCACTGGTAAACATCTTAGCCAATTTTTGCAAAATATTGATATTAATATATCAGGGGACAGTGTCACACAAATTGACCTAGACCCAAACTACTCGTAAGCTCTAGGCTTGTACTATGGGTACTAGAGAACGATAAACATATACTTATATAGAGAAATATATACTTAATAACAAATAAACATCCAAGACTCAGGAACAAATAATTGTGCTCATCACACAAATATCTGCCCTTACCGGGATTTGAACCCGGGACCGCTGGCTTCGTAGGCAGGGTCACTACCAACTAGGGTAACTTGTCGTCAAAAGTCTTTTTAGAGTTGTTGGTATTTCTGTAGCTCTGCCTACCCCACTCTGGGAATGAAGGCGTGATGTTAATGTATGTATGTATGTAAAAATAGGACTGCAATGTACAAACAACATCGATGGCGAAGCCGTTAAGAAAATATAAGTAATTTTCTATAATGTTTACTTGTTAGCCAGGATCGGCCATTCGGTGCAATATTTTTTTACCTAAAGTCATGCGGCGTGAACGGTATGGATTTAAATTTTTCCGATGAAATTCCCGGGGTTTCTAAATTTAGTAACTAAGCCTCCACAATACATTGTGGGATTTATATAAGATTATTGCTTATTTATTTGAAATTAATCCATGTAAAAGTTTTGAACAACATTAACAAATTCCAAAAAAAAAGTCACAATTTAGACATAATTATTTGTGTTTTTACCATCTCGTATCGTTTTATGCACTCCCGGAATCCCGGAACATATGATTAAAATCATTTATTTAAGAAGCCGCCTCCATATTTGCCTAACTTTTGCCGAGTTTCTGACAACTTTAGGTAATTATCGTACCGAATTTCTAATACCAGCTCGTTACCTAAATATTATTTGAGATTAGCTCCGTGGTTTTTTATCTCCGTACCTACAAGCATTGTAATGCAAATAGGATGTGTTGCTTTGTCTTATATTTCTTTTACCCTTACTATTACCCTTTGTACCTACTTAGTTCAAAGTTCAACATTCTCAGAACCTGGGAACGTGTTATCTTATGTCGTTAATGACGGATTTAGCTTAGTTGGTTTTCTACAAATCTAGCGGTCCTGGGTTCGATTTCCGGTATTGGCAAAATTAAATATTTGTTTTGATAAGCAAGAGTTGTATATTTAAGTATGTACCTATTTATTTATATTAGTATGTTTATCGTTGTCTGATAGCCATATTACAAACCTAGAACTAAGCTTAGGTCTCGGTCAATTTGTACCTATTATTTATTTACTATCGTTAAATTGTGCTAATAACAAAATTAGCCCAACCAAATGATATATATAAATGGGACAGGTTCTTGTCTATTCAGCAGGTGTGTGCTTATTATAAAATGTCATATTTTTTGTGGCATTCAAATTAGGATGATATTTATATATACAACGCACAGCACAAACCACTGGATGTAGAGAAATTTGGCAGGAACATTATCTTACTAATTTTTGAGGTGAGCTAACTAAGAAGGGGTTTTTGAAAATATTTCTCCTTTGGGTTTAAAATAGTGGGAATAGCGGGAAAATGCCTGACTGTCCCGTCCTACAGGGTAGCAAGTGGAACTCCTAAACTCCGGTAGTGCGAGCAAAGAAGGTAGGTTGATTCGTAGGATGTGGGCTGGTTCCATGAAGCAGCGGTAGAAGAAGTCGTCGTCAGCCCGACGGTGTGTGGTGCCAGGACCCTGGCGTCGCGGGTAGCTCCCGGGGTGTAGCACCGATTCCCTGGTCCTGGTCACCGAAAATAGTGGCCCATCCGGCCAATTAACACCCATAGGATAGGATAAGTATCCCAAGCCATGCAACCCGAATCGTACACAGAGGCCCTAGCCAAGATGCGTGACTCTGTATGACGTGATGTACCAGTGACGCGATTGGTTTAAAAACAAATAAAACGAATAGAAACGCTAGTTAGAGAGTGTATGTTGGCTAGGTCCTTCGGCGTCCTCTAGTATTTTTTTTATGGCAATGGGGGGGGCACACTAGCACTCAGGCCACCTGATGGTAAGTGTAATCTGAGACCTATAAACATTTGAATTCTCAATACTATAATCTCAAGGCTGCAATCTCAAAACCTCAAATGCGTTGCCAACCCTGAGGACTAAGATGGATTGCCTTTATGCTAGTAATTTCACCGGTTGTCTTATCCCCCACACCGGAACACAACAAGTATAAGTAAGTAGTTGTGTATAAGAGATTTTACAGTTATAACATACATATTATATACGTAACACCAAGCCTTCATTCCCAGAGTGGGGTAGGCAGAGCCACAGAAATACCAACCAATTTAAAAAGAGTACTTGATTGATAATTCTGTAACCACATTTTGCACAATCAGGCCAAGAAGTTTACTAGTGTATTAGTGACAGGTTGCAAGCCCATCGGCTAACAATACTACAAGCCCTTATTCCCTGAGTCGCCTCTTACGACATCCACGGGAAGACATGGAGTGGGTCTATTCTAACCCGGCAACCACACGGGCTACAGTTATAATATACTGCTTTTTAATAAGTTTTAATGCACAACATGAAATATCACTTCAGTTATGTTATGATCGATTAAATGAGTCACGAATGAATAAGCTACTTTTTTATTTGTTTCGAGTATTATAATGCAAGATTTAGATTGTTTTCAAACATAATACATTGCTATTTTTTATTTTTTGGTTGTTTTATTATGGTAATGGATTGATTTAAAACTTTTTTTTTACTGTTACTTTTGTACTTTTTGCCCATTTGCTTAAAAAATTTACCAAGTTAATTATTTTTTTACACAAAAAATGTATATACAGGTGGTAAAAGTAATTCATACATATTTTAGATGACTTATAAAGCAATAAATTGTAATTTTTGTATACCTTTTAGACATCAAAATTTACAAAACAGTCGCCGGTTTCAGGTCAATCAAAATAAAATAATAGAAACAAAAAAGTAGCTCATACATTCGTTGAAAATTGAAATTATCTTTCGTGTTGCGCATTAAAATTTGTAGAAGTAAAGTATTTCAACTGTAAAATCACGTAAATCAGCGAAATCGGCAAAATTCGTATATGGCCCCTTAGGCTCATTTATAAATGTCGAAATTTTGACATAGGTATTATTGCCAACAGGAATATTGGTACTGTTCGGTTCAAGGCTATATTAGATATGTTTCGTCATATTACTTGCTATCTGATTCCACGCAAATTCGTAAGCTGGTAATCAGTCAAACGTTAATTAGGGTTACTCAGATAAACAATTATCTCACAGATAGTGGTTTGGATCTTGTGTGAAGTCCAGCATTGAGTATTATGAAGTGATCATTTTGTGTATCGCTGCTATGAATTTGAGGTTAGTTTACATTTATTTACCACACTAATCCACATATATCTACTAATCTACATCTTAGACTGATTGTGCAAAATGTGGTTACAGAATAATCAACAAGTTTTTTAGAGTTGTTGGTAATTCTGTAGCTCTGCCTACCCCACTCTGGGAACGAAGGCGTGATGTTATGTTGATGTTGTTATTGAGTATCCTTCACATTCCCTGTTTTCTGCTTGTTTTGGGGTCCTACCACCAGGTAGGACCCCACACCGGAACAACAACGCGAACACTGCTGGTTGGTGGTAGTTTAAAGGATAAGATGGTGATAGTGATCCGGACGGACCCTGCTGAAAATCCTACCACCGGCCACTATTAAAAAAAATAAAGTAAGTAAAAAAAAATATTTCCGCTGCGAAAATGATTTTACGCACACCGTGAAACTCGATAACCACAGCTATGAATCGAAAATAGCGTGTGGTGTGAGGTGGGAGTTATATGTCGTATAAGGCTGCCTAATAAAGGATGCACGCGCTAAAATGTGTTTTGTGCACTCTAACGGGACTACTAAACTTAAACTCGCCGGATAATATGAGCTGCGTCGAGTTTTAAAGTGATACGCTTGCGAGAATCACACCTCAGGGCCCAGGAGGCAGGCAACCTGGTTATGTGGTATTTAACAAACGAGAATGACAGAAATACCCACTAAAAGCCTAGTGATTCTTCCGTCACGCCGCTGTTGACGAGGACCGCAGGGTCTGCTTGCGCATTCGACTACGTCCCAAGTAAATAAGAGCTATAATAGCGCTGACAATACGATACATACACATGCATATATAACATCACGCCTTCATTCCCAGAGTGGGGTAGGCAAAGCTACCAACAACTCTAAAATAAATACTTGTTTATAATTCTGTAACCACATTTTGCGCAATGACGCTTAGAAGTTTACTTGTGTATTAGTAGCCTTCGTATATGTATAGCATATTTGTTAATTTTGTTACACGTGATAATCAAATTAGAAAACAATTATGACTAGATGATTTATGATTGATAAATATGAGCATGAGGCCAGAAAATTGAAAAACAAATGTCAATGTATTCATTATTATTTTATCAAAATAAATACCTTTCTTATCAATTGTTGACGGGCGTTTTATCTTTCCAGTTGCTGAAGGTTTAGAAAAATATCGATGTTATTGAGTTTGATACAAATTATAAATTACCTTCATTACCTACTTTGTGTAGGGCTTGCAGTACTATTAGGAGGTGGGCTTGTAACCTGTCACTAATACACTGGTAAGCATCTTATCCTGACTGTGCAAAATATGGTTAGAGAATTATCAACAAGTTTAGAGTTGTTGGTATTCTGTAGCTCTGCCTACTCCACTCTGGGAATGAAGGCGTGATGTTATGTATGTATGTATGGTACATAACTAGGTTGTAACAAAAATCGGTTGAGATGTTACGATGCTACAGAGAGGCACCCATATATAGACAAACGGTTAACTTGTAACACTCCTTTTTTAGGGTGTTAAAAACGTAGGTATATGGTGGACGTTTTTCAAAATCGTTTAGGTTATCGTTCAGGGGTTAATTGGTTTATATACCTTTTGTGTTTCTGTCTATTTTACTGTTTGTTATTTTCCCGTTTGTACAATTGTACTATGCAAAATACTTTATTAAGTATTTTACATACATACAAACCAATCTAGGGTCCCTAATCTGATAATGGAGCTGAAAGGCATCCACAGGATCTCCGCTGTAGTCAACGTACCCACTTGTTTGATTAGTCTGCCGTTTTTGAGAAATCTACCGCTGGAACATAATATGTTCTAACAGGATATTTACTCAGCAAACTACTTAGTTGTGGACTATCGAGGAATCTTATCGCAATAAGGCGTAAGGCAACGTGTTAAAGTACCACCCCGCCAAAAAATTTTTTTTTCATCTCTCACTCGTCGTCGTACCTATCAGCTTTAAGGTAGAATAGGTAGATTATTACAATAGTAGTAAGTAGTAATTATTATAATATTATAAAAAAAACTCGGTCCTGGCTCTTCACCGGCCGCTGCCGCGGCACTTTCGCTTCGCTCGCTCAACTCGCGCGCTGTAGGGTCGCACCTAACACTCCTCCTCGCTTCGCTGATTTGGCATATTAGGCCCGTCCCGTGTGGTTGCCGAGTTAGAGTAGTGCCACTCCATGTCTTCCCATGGATGTCGTACGAGGCGACTAAGGGGATAAAGGCTTCTATTACTGTTAGGCGATAGGCTTGCAACCTGTCACATACACTAGTAAACTTCTTGGCCTGATTGTGTAAAATGTGGTTACAGAATTATCAACAACTTTAGAGTTGTTGGTATTCTGTAGCTCTCCCTACCCCACTCTGGGAATGTAGGAGTACTTACGAGTATACCGGCCGTTAACGCACCCGTCGCAAACAAAGTTGCGGCCCCGCAAATCACAGGTATAACCTAATTAACCTACGTAACCCATGCTTAAGATAACCTAAAAACAAAAGTTAAATTCAATTCCGAGAAATTACAGTTTTGATGAAATAAGGAGATCCCTTTTAAATTACCACATACTTAAACAATGACACTGTATTTTCTAACTGTCATGTTCGTCCAAAGTCGAAACACGTCGAACTGCTATTATGATAATACTTGCCTCCATTGTCTCAATGTTAAACATATATTATTAGTAAATTAACATGTGTTTAAAAACCATTAGTTACGTAAAAAGAACTCCGTGAAGCTAATAAACACCAGCTTTGTACATTGTTCTAAACTATTTAGATTTTCACAGTACTCATTTGACCTAAACACAAATGCTTTAACTTTGTAAGTTGTAAGTATTTCTTTGCTAACAAAGTCAGATTCTATAACAGTCATAACCCGAAATTCGGATCTTTTCGTCTCTAAGCATCAAGTTTGATTTTGACTCACTAACATTAATGTATTCATGTATAGGATATTTTATTATATAATTATATCTTTTACGTTCTTATTTTTGTCCGTGTGATACTGAGAAATCATATTATATACCAAAGCGAAGCAAGGGCGGGTCGCTTTTTTATGTAAAGCTTGGAGCATATCGTCACTACTTTGAAAAAACCTCGTATCTCATAAATCGTGATGCACGATTTTAAACTTAATGAGGAAGAAAATAAAGTTAAAAATTGTACATCACCAATTTATCAGATACGAGGTTTATTTAAAGTAGTGACGATATTTTGATGGGGTTAGCCTTAGTGATATTACCTACTAAGCTAAAGTGGTCCCGGGTTATATTCTCGGTAAAGGCAAATATTTATGTACGAACTAATAACCGATATTTTACAAAAAAGTAACTTCAAGCTTCTATACAAAACTTTAAATTGTTATAATTTATTTCTGTTTGGTAGGTCCAATACAATTTCGGATATTAACAACTGCTATTCGGTTTCGACTGCAAAGTATAACTTAGCCCCGATTCGACCAAACTTTTTACACGGGGGTAAAGCTTACTCTGAGATAAGTAATGTCAAAATGCCATAGAAAACTGACATATTTTGACATTACTAATCTTAGAGTAAGCGTTTACCCCGGTATAAAAGTTTGGTCGAATCGGGCCTTAGTATATTAGGATATGTACGTTCGCATGGGGATGCAATGCAAGGCTGGCGACTTAAGCGCCATGCTTCTATTTTTTAACCGAATTAAAAAAAAGAGAAAGGTTATCAATTCGAATGTAAGTTTTTTTTTGTGTTTTTGCTACGCGATTACTCCGTCCATTGTAGATCGATTTCGAAAACTATTTTTTTGTTTAATAGGGTCTACTCCCGAAATGGTCCCATTATTGCCACCAAGTTTGTATCTGATGAGGGAATCCTTGAGGAATTGAGAGAACTCCTCAAATAGTATAGTCATACATATTAGTATACATACATATTAGTTTTAGTAGTGGTAGGACCCTTTGCAGGGTCCGTCCGGATCGCTACCACCATCTTATCCATTAACCACCCACCAAGCAACAGTGTTCGCATTGTTGTGTTCCGGTGTGGGGATAAGAAAACCGGTGAAATCACTAGCATAGAGGCATTCCGTTTTAGTCCTCAGGGTTGGCAGCGCATTTGAGGTCTTAGGATTAAAGTCTTGAGAATTCAAATGTCTATGGGTCTCAGATTCCACTTACCACCAGGTGGCCTAAGTGCTCGTGTGCCTTCTCCTTACCACAAAAAAAAAAAAAAAAAAAACTTATAGCGATTTTGGTATTTTCAGTAACAAGTCTATCATTTGCAAATGCAAATGTTTAAAAACCAGGCAAATACATGTCGAACCGTGCTAAGAAACCATAGGCATCAAATAATTTTCTATTTAAAATGATTTGGTGCTGTCTTAAATGATTTTTAGTAGGTAAATAGATAAACATTTTAGTTGCCTGTCTCAATAAACAATTAAGTTTACTTAGTCGTGATAGTTTTCCTTTATAATTCGTTTTTTTCTGATTTTTAGTATTTTTAGTTTTGGCAGTAGGGGGAGGGGAGGGGTATAACACTTGAGTCTAACAAAAATTAGCGCTTCAAAGCTTAATATTTCATAAACGCGTAATATTTTTGAAAGACCTCTCTAACGACAACCCACACTAGAGCGTAGATCAGACGGTACCCTAAAAAAAAGTTTTTTTACTTTTTATTCTACCATATTGTTGGCGTTACTAATATGCATATTCATGCCAAAATACAGCTTTCTAGTACTAAGAGTCTCTGCGCTAGGCTGCGGACGGACGGACGTACGGACGGACATGGCGAAACGATAGGGGTTCCTAGTTTGCCTACGGAACCCTAAAAAGTGGTTCATCTCCAGTCCTTTATGAGTTTTTGTTAGTATTGCCACTTTACCGGCAAGGTCATTTTTATGGGTGTCTATCATTTTATCAAAACATCTTTCTTGGAATGTATCATTTCATCGAACACCATTTTCTGCTGAAACCATAATGTTTTATAGAATAGAATAGAATAGAAAATATTTATTTCGCTTTTTACATAGACAGGTATCTTTAAATTGCGTACAATATAATTAAATTCTTAAATCTAACAAGAAGAAATAACAGTTCAATGACAGTGCTGCGAAAAAGGTATCCACTCAGCTATGTGTCGTACCACCTATTGGGAATACGACGCTGATTTTCTGTGGACCCATGGACTGGTTTAACTAGACAGCATACATTGCATTCGCTTTTTTCCTTCTAATTAAACAACAAGATTTATATTAATAAAGTAATTTGTAATAAGTGCTCTGGGCCTCTATTCAGGTGCGTTAAAACGATATCGTTTTTGACCTGTTTCCGTATTGTCAACGTTTTGATAACTCTTATGTCATTTACAATAATGGCGACTGTGACATAAACGATTCTTAAACGTGTCAAATACGATATCGTTTTAACGCACCTGAATAGAGGCCCAGCTCTCTCTTTCTACAGTAAAACTAGAAAACTTATTTACAACCAATTATACCTGCAGAAGAAGGAATAATAGAACAACCAAACCCGCCGACATTCCATACCTATAGTTATAGTTATTATTAAATTTGTGTTTAATAGCTACTGTCCATAAGGACAATTCTGCCAGCGTCAAGGTTGGAAGCTAAAAGAAATCGGTTGTAAAAAATCGTCCAAACAGTGTAGGTAAATGACCAGTTGATAGATCTGAGAAAAAATAGAATACACAATATATTAGACTAAATACAACAATACAATGGTTAACTTTATTTGACCGACTGATACAAGAGAACAAGATAGTTATAGTTATAGTTATGCCTTTTTCAGGGTATCTAAAACATCTAACCTACCCTACGTAATTAAAGTTTAAGATAGGTATGGTTTCAGCAGTACAATTGTAGCGTTCAATGAAATGATACATTCGATGAAGTAAAATTCGATGAAGTGACGAGTTACTCACGTTGATATATAAAGTCAAGGTAAAACAAAAAAAACATACAATATGCGATAACGTTTTTCTTCCTTAAACTTTCTCCACTTTGTACGATTTTTGAATATATTGTAGACATTATGAAACACTAGGTCTAGGTCGGATTAGAGTTAGCGGGTAAGAAAAATTATCGCCCAAAGCTAAATTTGGATGGATTCTTTTTGACAGCTACTAGATTTAAGCATCGCTTCACGCATCTTCACGCACTTAATACGCATGTAACCAACGAGTGCAGTCACAACTAAACCGGCTTGGAGCATCCTGTTAAGTTTCCTCGTGATGGCTCTCAGCGCATACAATCGAGGCACACACAAATGCAAGCCTTGCGATATACCTTTGTTTAACCCGTGGAGCGATGTGTCAAAATTATTGTACAACAAAATTACTCGTTTTGTCAAATGAATAAATAAGTCACATAATGTCGAAAAATCTAAGAACACATATCGCGCGTAGGACACCTGAGGGGAGACGAACTACTGATTAAATTATAATGTGGATGTGGTTCGAGGGCACATAATAATTTTGTGCCCTAGTGGTGGTAGGACCCGTCCGGATCGCTACCACCATCTTATCCATTAACCACCCGCCAAGCAACAGTGTTCGCATTGTTGTGTTCCGGTGTGGGGATAAGACAACCGGTGAAATTACTAGCATAGAGGCATTCCATCTTCGTCCTCAGGGTTGGCAACGCATTTGAGGTCTTAGGATTATAGTCTTGACAATTCAAATGTCTCTATGGGTCTCAGATTCCACTTACCATCAGGTGGCCTGAGTGCTCGTGTGCCTTCTCCTTAACATAAAAAAAAGAAATAAATAAAAATGCGAAATAAGGAAACGTTACGCGATTTCGATATCTGTAAAATTTACAATACTACAATTATGACAAATACTAAATAACAATTTTATAAAACATGGTAAATAACAAGCCGTCGTATATTTTCACAACGATTTCTTCTAGATTAATTATATGTTTAAACTGGAATACTCGTGGTAGGTAACAAAAATTTGGATACTTTACTATTCGTACTTAAATCTTCGAAACCATACGGTCTATAACGATGATTTAAATAATGAAACAGGTAGTAAAAAAAATATTGACAACCTTCAATGCCCATTGTCAAACGCGAATATAAATTAACCAATTGTCAATTTTAGTCTATGGGCGTAAATCACCTGCAAGAATTTGCTTCAAGTTTTGAGTCGCAACTATGGGTAAAAGTGAGTTGCAAATATCAGCATCTCTGTGTTGCATATAGCTTTGTTTCAAAACTTGTAGCAATAACTTCCAAGTAGAAATGCGCCGTAATAATTATTAAACAATGAGATATAACTTCTTCCCGTCTTGATTACTTTGGACTTTAGTCATAATTATTACGTATTAAAACTGCAGTTCACTTGCTAGCCTTGCCTCCTGACCTTCCTACTTATTCATACTCGTAAAACGAGATTCAACATTACAAAGTATAAAACAAAGTCGCTTCCCACTGTCTGTCCCTATGTATACTTAGATCTTTATAACAACGCAACGGATTTTTAATAGATAGAGTGATTGCTGTATGGTTTCCCGTGTGGTTGCCGGGTCAGAATAGTGCCACTCCGTGTTTTCCCGTGGATGTCGTAAGAGGCGACTAAGGGAATAAGGCCTTGAAGTTCTGTTAGGCGATGGGCTTACAACTTTTCTCTAATCCACTTCTAATCTTTGCCCGATTGTGCAAAATGTGGTTACAAAATTATCAACATGGTTTTTTTTATTTGTTGCCATTTCTGTAGCTCTGCCTACCCCACATTGGGATTGAAGGCGTGACGTTATGTATGTATGTAGTGATTCAAGAGGAAGGTTTATAAGGATAATACTTTAACCCGGAGCGAAGCGAGAACGGGTCGATAGTTAAATTTAAATGTGAGTACTCTTGCTATATTTATCGACGCTGCTTTTTATTTTTATTAAATTTAGTGGTGATAATTGTCTTAAGAACGGCTTTATGTCGATTGATGAACAAGTCAGCCACGGTGATTCTGCCTAATTGAGAATGCACGCTTTATTATATTGTTTGTATGCTCTTACAAGACATTTATTTAACTTATACTTGCCGGTGAATAATTTGTCCATCTAGTTACAAAAATTGTCCTTAAAATAACATTTGTCTTTCCGTAATTGTTAACTCAAATGCATTCAAATGCAATGAGGCACCGCAGGATACGGAAAGTAATTGTAGGTATGCGATTTTGAAATTCAAAAATACATAAAAAAATATTAAATACCACCAATGTGCATTTGAGCTGTCAAATATACTTTGAATTATTTCGCGTAATTTGGTTACTTATTTAGTAGGTCAAATGGTGCAATCACCACGTACGG
The DNA here is from genome assembly GCA_949316455.1 of Acleris holmiana. NCBI lineage: Eukaryota > Metazoa > Arthropoda > Insecta > Lepidoptera > Tortricidae > Acleris > Acleris holmiana. The sequence continues at coordinate 6,482,291 of OX438771.1, read as the reverse complement.
AACAATTAACAGGCTTAACGCCTTACTCAAGCACAAATTACCTTGTGTTGCGTTATTGCGGGGATAATTAGGTGAGTAACAGCAAGATGAATGCTGTTTTATTTGCAAAATTTGATTATAACCTAGTAGTTTACTGTAAGTTTAAGAATAAGTTTATTCAAGCTTACTATACTTTTAAATTCTTTGAAAGATATACCATCCATCCATATGGTCGACACTTTGGCCTACTTAGTAGTCACCCTGCCTTCACAGCTAGCGGTTCTGGATTCAAATCCCGGTAAGAGCAGATTTGTGTGATGAGTACGAGTATTTTTTCCTGAGTCTTGGATGATTTCTATGTTAAAGGATATTCTTATATTTCTCAATTTAATTAAGTTTATCGCTGTCTAGACCTATAAGTGCAAGCCTAGAGCTTAGTTTGGAACTTGGTCAATTTGTCTGACATTTTTACATTGTCCCGTAATATTTATTATTTAATATTTGCATAGATATGGACCATGCACAAACATGGTTATTACTAAATACTTTTTTTTATTGAATATTATTATTTAACTGATTTTTGCCATTTAACGACTTTTAATTATTCATTACATCATTTTTAGGGTTCCGTAGTCAAACTAGGAACCCTTATATAATGGTTTCGCCATGTCCGTCCGTCCGTCCGCAGCCTAGCTCAGATACTCTTAGTACTGAAAAGCTGTAATTTGGCATGAATATACCTACATAATTATTCACGCCAAAAACAAAAAAAAACTTGAAAATATTTTTGTTTACGTGTCTTCTTTACGCGTAACATTGGGTTGTATTTTTTTGTCGTCTACCCCATGGGATGTCGTTGGATAGGAGTTTCAAGATAATTGCGGGTTTGTAACAACAGTTTTTCGATTAAAGGGTTCATTTATGAAATATTGAGCCTTAAGGCGCTTTTCCCCCAGTAAGAAAATCCCCTTCACTATTTATTTTTAAAAGAAAATTGAAGCAACACCTCTTGACTTTGCAATTGGCTCAAGCATAGCCGTTCTGTGTCGTCACCCGCCTCCTTCCATCGTCCATCGTTCGCCTCTTTTATCATCCGCCTCTATTAATATACTATAATAAATTATTTTTATACATCCTATTGTTATATTTCCTGTTCCGACATATAAATATTTTTTAAACATCTAATTGGCAGAAATTGTTACGTGTCTACCTAAGTAATTTAATTTGTTTCAAACACAATGTAAATTGTTAATTGAATAAAAATTGAATTGAATTGAATTGAATTGAATTGTTATCCCGCATTTATTCCCCATTGTATTTTATTCACAAAATAGTTAGGTTATATGCGCAGCTTAGAGTAGTATCACCCAGCAATGTTCACAACAATTGTAATATCAGACCAACATGAGATGTCATAATTTATTTTCGTTTATCTTATTCATTATTTCAATTTCAATGTCAATATCTTCTAATTATGTAATTCCCTGTTCGCTGTCTCGCACACGCGGGCGCCTGGATCCACGGAAGATCAGCGTCGTGGCGCTCACAAGCGACTCGACTTCATGCTGAGTGGTATCCATTTTTGCATGCAATTGTGTCCAATTCTTATGTATTGTAGTTTCTTTAGGTTTGTTAGTTGTTTGCAAAATGAATTGATTTCTTTCTTTCTTTTTTTTGTTAGAGTCGTGTCTCCCCCCCACCTACAGCCCAAACTACGGATATTAAAAATCAGAAAAATATATTTAATGAAAGCGTAAATAACGAATTTAAAAGGAAAACTATCAGAAATAACGAGCCATCATTAGTTGTTGAGATACAGACGATTGTTTATACCTAATAAAATCGTCTAAGACCACCAAATGACTAAATAGAAAATTAGTTAAGTACCTATTACTTATTGTTTTCTTATGTTTGTAGTACTAAGCAACTTCGGAACCCTACAGTGAACATGGTCCGACATGCTCTAGCCCGGTTTTTCTATACTAACGGTACTTTACTGCGGTGTACTTCGTTGTTTTATTTATTTATTGATACATAAATAGCTGATCAGTTGCCCGCGACTCTGAAATCGGTCCTAGTTTTTCAGTTTATCGTAACAAACATACAAACTTTTCCTCTTTATAATAGTAGTGTAGAAGTGTAGATTACACTTTAGTTACAGGATTCCTAATGCGGAAGTGTACCAACTTAATTATGTACAAACTAATAAGTATATGTACTTAAAAACATACTAACAGCCTATTCATGTTATACATTAAAACGTTAAAAATCACATTAGTGAATTCACATAAAGAACATGAGAATAAATCACTCTTTTCAGACACTTTATTAAAAAAAATAGGGCATGAGTGAGAAGGGGTTGGTTATTAAAGTTACTATTATAATCCTTGTAAAACGTTGGTGGAACTCGCTATCGCTCTTCGTTTCATTAGTGACTAAATCAAGAAAAAGAGACGGAAGGAGGTTAAGTAAAGCCAGAATATTGGTACTACTTGGCTATCTATCTAAAGATATATCTCAATACTAAATCACAACTTCGTATTTGCCCTATGTTTATGCTGTTTCTTGCAACCTACTGTAATAATACACGACCATGGAATATGATTTCACTTCAAGCATATGAACTTCTGTATAATCTTAGTAAAACAGTTCCTAAAATCAAGGCTACGAAGGTTTTCTAAATAGCCTCGGTCGTTATATCCTTCTTGTTTACCAGTATATTGTTATTTTTAAACCGACCAAGAGGGTTAGTATTTTTCATGTGTACGTATGACTTATATGTATTGTTTGTTTCTTTGAACTTTATAACAGAACTTAACAAGTCTAATAAAAAGGAAGCGTTAAAAACCCAACTGCGTAGGTTTTAATTATGTCGTCAATATGTTTAGTTACCCACTATTTATAGATTTTATACTCGGCCATTTTTTTATTTTATTTAGGTAAGTGCCCGGTAACACTGGCGATGTTAAGAAGAATCTAATGACACCTCACTATTCAAAAACGTTTAGGCTACAGGAGGCAACAATGGCACGGACATACATATACATATATCGACGGTGGAAATTTCAAATGTCGTAAGGGACATTTTGTCGTAAGTACACTAAATATACCATTGAAGTCAGTATTTTTTTTCTATCTATTTGTTGTATTGAAAGGACGATGGGTAAAAATGTCCCCACCCACCAACAGTGATGAAACATGTGCCAGTTTATAGATCTTGGCAATATGACGTATTTTTTCTATGGCGACAATCACCATATGTATGGGGTTTTCTTGAAAAATCATAATCTTATCGTATGGAACTATGGAATTTGTTTGAAAATGAACACGTATGTAGATGATTTGCCTTGCCTGGCCCTTTGTTTTCATTAAAAAATTCCCATTGATTTTGCTACGAAGATAAGTATTTTGTCTTTTATTGGGTCCTAATGAACATATAGACCTGCAGCCCGTTACTGTTGGAGGGGGGGGACGGGATCCATACAAAATTGGCCATCACCCTTTCGATATGACTTCTAATAAAAAAGTTATGAGTTGGTCAAAGTTTGTCGTAACTTCCTAATATTTAAAACACTATGTTGTATCGGTCAAATGTTTTTGTATAACGTCTTGTTTCATTAAGCGCAATATCGTATATCTCAATATTTTTAAAATTCCTATGTTGTAAGGCACTAAAAAGAATATTTTGTCAGATAAATACTGTGTTTTCGGAGGTGTAACACACATTTTCTTCTTATTTTTTTGTTGTAAGGGTCACTATTTCCTAAACCACTGTATTTATGGATGTCCAATTAAAAAATTAGGGTTGGCGAAGTTATTTAAAAAGTATGCTTCCAAGAATCATCTTAATGGGATGAGTAGTTACCAAGTTATGAATTAAAAAAAGTGGCATTTTGTTTTCTGGCTCCCCTGAAAAGTAAGCGTTTGTCCCTTACTACATTTGAAATTTCCACCGTCGTATGCGTGCAAAACATTACCCTTCTTCTGGGACAATAGGATAAAACTAATTAAATGTCAAATTGTGTCAAACAGGATAAGCATAGTTAGTTTGGTCTTTTTTCGTTATCAAATTCTGGTATTTAAGAGAAACCACCTAATTAGAATTTTGATTTTTAGTTCAAGAACTGGGGGGCGATTTTTGACTTTCTAGCGCTAGAAAGTTTGACTCGAAAGTGAGCGAAAATGGTGAAACCGTATTTTTGAAATATACGAGCGATAGAAAATGAAAAAAAACGAGTGGTCCCACACCATTCGTTTTCAATTCTGTCAATAGAAAATTTATTTTACATCTGACAAACAAATACAAACCACAGACCAACTTCAAATACCCATCAACCTTGAAAAAGAACCTTGGCTGAGTAAATGTTTAAATAATACTATAATATTTACATAAATAATACTATTTATTGGCGAAATAACAATTTCTTATTAAATCGTGTGATTATTTTATAACATAATATTTAAAACATGATTTTTTAAAAACAGCCATCGGCATCTTCCTGCGTAAAACGAAACACGTGAACATATAAAGTCAATCACTAGCTTTCGAGTTAGGGCTTTCCAAAAACCGGGATAATGGGTTCATGCGAAAATAAACGTGACATATTTTCGTGTATTAATATTTTCTATTATTCGACTTTGGTTTCAAGCACTCAAAAGTCAAAGATTGCCTTCCTGCAGATAATCAAACCAGCAATAAATAGCAGCCGAGTGAAGTGCCACCATTATAACTTTCTCACTGACCAGTTTGTGCTATTACGACTCGAGTCATGTAACACAGCTCTGCATCCACAACGCTCACAGATTCAAGAACAAACTCATTACATGCGCAAGAGTTATACGCTCTTTAACCTCGTCAGACCCGGTGTTTCATAGGCGCATAATCAAGGCAATTTAGTTTGAACTTTATTTTAACGAGTATAAAGTTAAATTTATTTTGTTTCTCAATTAACAAAGGCATTTAAGAGCAAAGAAAATTCAAATTCTCACTCACAAAAAACTTCCTGTTTCTGGTATGGGCCTCACGAAGTTCAAAGATATCAGTTTCACGTGATAGTAAAGGCAAATGAAAACGGGTCAATTAGTAGGTACAGAATTTCCATAGAAAGCCGTTTTCACCGCTCTTGAGTGTATAAGGCATCTACTTTACTTTATTTTTACCCCTATTACAATCGTATTCATTACGACTTGATCGCTAAAACCTTCAAGAAAATAAGATCTATAATAATACTTAAAAAAGTTATAGAAATGACCAAGTGGAATTATAGGCCCTAAGGCCATTTAGGTATTATGAGCTGTCAAAAGCTGATCAGTTCAAGGTAGTGAAAGAGACAGAGATGTATGAGTCTTATAGATCTATCCCTTTTTCTGACGGAACCAGGCAGATTCTAAGTGTAAGTACGTCATACTCGTAATAGGGCCCGTGCTGTGCGGAATTAAATAATGTGCAACAACAAGGTAGCTAACACAAATTGTCTTGTTATTCTCTTGCAGTTGTAGAGTCAGTCAAGGTATCGTCATCATTGTCGTATGTATGGAAATAACGTACTCGTGGACAAAGTCACGGGAAACTGTTAATCCATTCATACTAATATTATAAATGTGAAAGAAACTCTGCCTGTCTGTTTTACGCTTCCACGGGTAAACCGCTGATCAAATTTAAATGAAATTTGGTAAGGAAAGGACATTGTAGTACTTTTATCCCTTAAAATTGGACGGCTCCAGAGGGAATAGCGTTAAACGACTTCTACACGGACGAAGTCACGGGAAACACCTCCTAGTATAATTATACAATGTAATGGTCCAACACAATCAAAGAGTCTAGTTAAGATGCAACCGCTAAGTTAGCGATTTTCGAAATTCGACAAAATGTATAAAGATTAACGTAAATTAATGACTGACCACATCGACCCCTTACATCAACTCCATATATTTCGATTCGATAGAAACAGAAACGGTAGTAGCATTTGAATCTTTGCGAACTTGTGCCATATGAGATTACTAAAAGCAATGAGGATTATCAAAGTACAAAAAAAATAAAAAAAACAGTATACATCGGTATCCGTGTGGTTCCGCTGGTTATAACTTAAATGCTTCTCCATACATTTTTATACATAAAATCTGTTATCGTAAGGGTAAAAACGTGCCGTACTGTGCTTTATTAATACTAAAGTGTAGGGTTAGTTATTCCTAACTCAAATGAGTTAGGAAGAATAACTTGGTACTAGTATGTAGTGTATGTACGTGCTAGCGTCATATCCTTTTAATTAGACGAGCGAGATAACACTAGTCTAGTAGTATTGATAAAGCAGGCTAGGAGCGGCGCGTGCGCCGGTCAAGTCGACGGTTGCACTCGACCAGACTCGCTCGCGGCTGGTGCCGCCAATCGGTGAAGTGCTAAAACGAAAAATAGTTTCGTTCGAAATTCAAACATTAATTTTATAAAGTTCCAATTTAAAATAAGATTTGATTTTTCCGTTTGTATATTTATTTTTATAAGGACGAAAGTATTTTTTTGTTGTCTTTGTTTAAAGGGTTAATTTGGTTCTTTTTTTATTAGTGCGTAATTGGCTTACTTGAAAATGGTGGTTGATGTGAACTGTGATTAAGTTGAGAGTGGTTGAACCGCAGTGGATAAAAGAGTTTAAGTAAAACTTACACTTTTTGGTGCGTATTAATATAAAATATTGAAAGTATTTAAAAAAAAAACATGATATTGTTAAATAATAGAGAAAATAGTGAATATTTTATTAACATGTTATAAAGCACGCAAAATAACAAAATAAATTCTCATAAATAAATACGTAAACTTACATGTTTAATTTATTTTGTTTACAATATGTGTAGGTAATGAATGATGTACGTAATGAAACGGCTAGGTTTCCTATCAATAGGATATTTAGGGAAAACACAACAATATCAAAAAAACACCTGTAAGCTTTGATCTTTTTTTAACTGACAACTGAACTGAAACTTTGACACGTTTCGCACATAACATGCGTACTGTGACGTCATCATTCATATGATTAACTTATCACTACATAGTACAAAACAAAGTCACTTTTTCTGTCCCTATATCCCTATGTATGCTTAAATCTTCAAAACTACGCAACGGATTTTGATGCAGTTTTTTTTAATAGAAAGAGTGATTGAAGAGAAAGGTTTATATGTATAATACTTTAATCCGGAGCAGAGCGAGGGCGGGTCGCTTATAATAAATAAATGTCTTTAGAAAGGATACGAACGATTTCGCAAACCGTCGCTTTTAATCGCTGGTAAATATTCTCAAGATGTGGATATGTTACACGAACGATTTTTTAAGCAATAATGGCTCGTCAACAATACTTGTCTTTTTATGGCTTGGAGAAGGCAAACCACCAGAAGGATTTGTAATTTGTAGTTTTATAAAACAGAGCCCATGTTTTATAATGCTACAAATTACAAATCACAAGCGGAATTCTCTTTCTAACTCCTTTTACTAGAAAGAGAGTTCGCTTGTAAAAAAAAGTCATAGTGATGTATTCGTAAAAATAGGTAAATTAGGGTTACAGTGGTGAAGAAAGATATTGGAATCACTGATTTGCTTGCTTAATATTTTTAAACAAGCCTCTATAAGCATATTTCTTTCAAAACATTTTTATAAAACTTTTTTTTTATGACTGTGTGTTCAAAAGTTTATTGATCAAACGACCTTATTCCTCGATGTAAACATAATTATCCTTTACATCATTGAAGCAAATAAGTACGTTCATGAATAAATATGCATCATCTCATCCAGCCTCTCCATTATTATTACATTGATTGCGATCTTTAAGTGATAAATAACTATGTATCTATTCCACATTGTCCTAGGCCATCTTCCTTTGATATCGTAATTATATAACGTTTTGGTAGTTCATATTCATTTGAGAATAAGAGCTGTTATCATCAAAAGTGTGACTTACAATATCGAATCAAAATGCAAAACCAAAGTCGAGTACAAAGGTTCTTGTTTACTTTTACTTTTAGATTATAATAGAGCCAAGCTTAACCTAATTTCGTGACAAAACGCTGTAAGTGTTTGTTTTTTAAAACTATAGGATTATTCCCACCTGTTACCACCGACACTTTTAATACCTTGTAAGTGTTAAATAAAATAGCATAAAGGTAGTAAACAAAGTGGAACCAACAGTACATTTGTCTTTTTTTCTTTAAGGATATTTAACTTTAAACCTAATTTAAATATCATCGATTACTGAGTAAAAAAAACGTTTCTTGTTTGACTGACGTAACGCACTTGAACGTACGAACAGAATAGAACAAAGCATAATAATTATTATGACTTGTTCGCAACAATTCATTAAAAAAAACAATTTTTGTTACACGAAAAATACTCCGAATATAACATTATAGTTGTAGTACGAGTCTCTCAGCTCCTTTCAAATACGTGGATTGCCTCGATTGCTTTTACTCACCTTGTTTTGCGGGAAGGACGGACTGATTTAAGTATTCCTCAATATGTCGGGTTTTACTCAACTCACTTTAATAAAACAATTATGCGTTACCTGCAAAGTTTTGTGTTTAGTAACGAAAACGGATATTACCATACTGATATTTTGAAAAACATTGGGAATTATGTTTCACAGAAATTATCTAGGCTAAATGCGATACAATTTACGAAATAGTTATTGATGTAGAAGTCTTCAAACTATGGATTAATTGTACAAAACATGTACAAAATGGCTGATATACAAAGTTCAAATAAAATAATAAACGGAATAAGGGCTTGTAGTACTATTAGGTGATGGGTTTGCAACCTCTACACACACTGGTAAACTTCTTGGCCTGATTGTGCAAAATGTGGTTACAGAATTATAAACAAGTCGTTTAAGAGTTGTTGTATTTCTGTAGCTCTGCCTACCCCACTATGGGAATGAAGGCGTGATGGTATGTATGTATGTACAAAGTTCCCTTTTTTATACAGATTTACTGAATTTGGCAGATTATTATTTGCTAACATCATGGCAAAACGTGTCCTTATGCCAAAATATCACAGCCACAAACAACGTAACAAAATTAATGTTTCCAAGACCGAATAAAAACAACTCTGTGTTTGGTTTTACTAGTTACGCTACAATTACGCCGTGTTCAAGAATCATACGCTTGAGTGAGATCCGCCATTTTGTTTGATTAAAGCTGTTTACGTTTGAATTAAGGGAAATTACCCATTTGTTTTGTAAATAAAATTGTTTGATTTCTTCGCACGCCGCAGATTTAGTTAACGGGATCCGTGATAACAAGGGTTTAATAATATAACCATCTAATTAAAGATAAATTAAAGGAAGGATAAGTATTTATCGATTATACCCTTTAACTTTAATTTAACTCTTGGTTTCCTGGTGGCAGTCATAATTGCCACTCTAACATTACATTGACTCCCACCGGTAACCAAAACTACCAGCACGTCAATATTAGTTTTTCGGTTCCGAAATCATTAATTCTAATATATAAAATTCTCGTGTCACGGTGTACGTTATTGAACTCCTCCGAAAGGGCTCGACCGATTCTTATGAAATTTGGTGTGCATATCGGGTAGGTCTGAGAATCGGCCAACATCTATTTTTCATACCCCAAAGTGATATAAAAAAAAATACAGCGGGCGAAGCCGCTGGCGGGTTGCTAGTTTAAGTATATAAATACCCTTAACTATTAAATGGGTGAAGCACAAAATTTCCGTTAAGCAAAATTTTGCTATGTAACAAAGTTGTAAAATTACTTTTAGTCGCAAATGTAACTTTTTTAACTTTGTCGGTTAACTATGGTTAACCATACATAATCTAGATTAAGGGTGGGTTTTTTGTGGACAGATATTTTGCACTTTTAGTAGCTTTTAGTGTACCCTTGCGAGTGTGCTTTGCGACTTTGCTATGGATGCGTTTGATATCTACCAATCATATTAATTGATCCACATATCATTGCAGCACTGGGTGGACACTGGTAGCTTTCAAATCCTCGCAGCATAGCTGCATGGCACATCTCTGGTGGAAAGGCACCTTTACTATTAACTGCAAAACTCCTCATGTCAATAGCTTCAGGAGGAAATAGGCCACCAGCCACTACTTTTAGTCAGTTTCATGGTCGCCTTATCGTCGTAGATAAAGCATGCGTCACTCTCGCACTGTGCTTGTTAGAAAGTGACGGATGTTTTATCCACGTTTTGTCACGCGATAAACACGGCCATAATAAGCCCCCAGCATAATAATATTACTAAACATCGGTGACTCGTGGCAAGTAGGTAGCACTAGTGATGAGACACGTTTTTCAAGAGTCTTTTCAGATAAGATAAAAGTAACAAATTAATACCTGAAAATAAGTTGAAAAGTTATGTTCATTACTGAGACTGCATCCAAAAGGTAATCAAAGGCTAGAAATACTATTATTACAAAATCCAGGATAATATAAATAAAAAAATATTAACAACTAATTACAAAACCAGAAAGTTTAAATCAAAGAGAACACCAACAAAATTACGCTGTAACATTACTGAAGAATGCTTTATTTACCCATCACGTCGGTCAAAGTCGAAAGATAATTTTCTTACACCAAGTGGATTTTTTCAAATAGAAGATTTAGGATAACTTATAAGAAGTTAGAACAAATATTAATTGTCTATAAGGAATGTAATGTATGTACATATATTAAATGATTGAAAAGGTTTTTTTTAATTGGTTTCTTTTGCTTGACTTGTACAGAAAACATTGTTAAATGCTACCTAAATGCCACGAGTCGCCGATGTTAACATATAACATTAAAGGAAATTAATAGAATTTTTAAACGACTTTAAAAAAGCAGGAGGTTGTCCATTCATCGGGATATTTTTTTAGGGTTCCGTAGTCAAACTAGTCAGGAATCCTTGTTTTGCGTTGTAGGTCCGTCCGCTGCCTAGCTCAGAGACTCTTAGTACTATAGAATGCTGTAATTTTGCATGAAAATGCATATTAATCACGCCAACAAAGTGGTAAAATAATACAATTAATTTTTTTAGTGTACCTTCCCTACACGTATTACGGATTTTTTTTCTCGTCTACCCCATAGTGTGGAGTGTCCTTAAATAGGTCTTTCAAAAATATTACGGGTTTATGGAAACAATTTTTAGATTAAGGGATAGGTACATGTGTTTATGGAATATTAAGCTTTGAAGCGCAAATTTTTGTTAACCTAACCTAACCCCCCCACTTACAGCCAAAACTACAAATATTAAAAATCAGACAAAAAAACTTAAGTGAAAGCGCATATACCTACCTAATTTAAAAAGAAAACTATCACGACTAAGTAGACATCATTGGTTCTTGAGATACAGGCGATTAAAGTGTTCATACCTACTAAAATCATTTAAGACGGAACCAAATGACTAAATAGAAAATTACTTATTACTTGTTGATTTTTATATTTGTAGTAGGTACTTAACGGCTTCGGACCGTACACTGAGCATGGTCCGACATGCTCTTGCATCCCGATTACTCAAAGACTGCTGGACCAATTTGTTTTTGTTTGGTAAGATATGCTTTCAAGTTGGTATCACCTAAACACGTCAGAATCTGATGATGAGATCTTTAAGGAATCGAGGAAACTCCTCAAATACTATAGGCATACATGTAGCGATTTTAGTGTTTTCAGTAACAAGTCCAGCAGAATGCAAATCATTCAAACAGTATCATCTGGTGAACTGCACCTGATGATGAAGAGCACATATGGCCACCGGAACTTCTCAGCGGTACCTAGTTTTAGATAGTTGAGTGACTGACAAGCTACATAGTAGCATATTATGAACACTAAAACGTATAAGTAAATTAAAATATTTGTTTAAAAAAAAACAAGATTCCTATGAATCAATTCCGAATTGATTAAAATCCCAAATTTTTATAATTCCGAATATTTTAGTATTATATTTTTGAAAAACTGACACTTTTTTTACTTTATTTTGTTTTCTACTAACTCCATACTTATATTACATGTTTTTTTGAAGGTAAATAGTTTTGAGAAAGGTTAGAGTATGTTTTTGAGAGACTACTCCTTACAATATACAAATTTATCACTTACATTTACTATACCTACTATATACGTAATGGCCACGGTTGCGGTAAAGTTTATCATCAAAATCTACGTTGTTGTAAATTCCCCACAGTTTCCTTATGGCGTTTTCCCGTAATGAGTAATATCGGGCAAAAACCAAATTTATCTAATATTTTGATAGTATTGAGTATGCAAGGAACTGGTTTAGTGGTGGTAGGAACTTGTGCAGGGTCCTACCTACTAGTGTTCACATTGTTGTGTACCCGTGTGGGAATAAGGCAACCGACGAAATTACTAGCATAAAGGCATTCTATCTTAATCCTCAGGGTTAGCAACGCATTTACGGTCTTATGATTGCAATCTTTAGATTCTAGCTTTGTCTATGGGTCACAAATCCAACAGGTGGCTTGTGTGTTCGTTTGTCTTCTCCGTGGTATAAAAAAGTTATTATTCTAGTAGACCTTTAAAAAAAAAATTGTGTGTGTGTGTGTTAGTTTATAACTCTTTCACGCTGCAACAGCTGAACAGATTTAAATGAAATTTGGAATGGAGATTGCTTATACCCTGGATTAATACATAGGCTACTTTTAAGTTTGGAAAATTTAAAAGTTTCCGAGAATGTTTTTGAAGTCTGCGTGGACAAAGTCGGGGCAGGAGATAGTTTAAAAATAAAATCTACCCGCCATCCAGCACTTTACATACATATGGATTTACTGGGTCTATTTCGTGAGGCCAAAATATTTTTGGTCAAAAGTTTCATTTCCCAAATTTTCATTTACCAACCTGCTATGTTTTCTGTAACCGTAAATATTTCGGGATTTTAAAAAAGCTAACCTAACCTAACCTATAGAGTTCTACACGATGGTACTAAAAAAAAAAAAAAAAATATTTACCATTGGTTTGGCAAATGAAAAAGTTGGAAAATTATACATTTGACCAAAAAACATTTTGGCCAAACGGCAGGCTCCCGGTTTTACTTCATATTATTATATATTAAAGCTGTCTCTCTGTGACGCTCAAACCGATGGAAGCACTTTAGGTATAGGCATAATATTCATGACCTAAGACCTCAACCCGTAACACCTCGTTTCTCATTATTATTCAATGATTCCTCACAAACAAATATCAACTCTATTGTATCCCTGCTAGGTAGCCATTGCGTAGAGAGGGCTGTTTCAATTGATTAACAGTTCAATGTACTAATGAATTGCAGATAGCAAACACGAATACATAAGTAAGTTTGTGGTAAGTAAAACGATAAACTGTGATTAATTAGATGATATGATAACAGCTACGTTCATACCTATATTTGACTGTGATTAAACGATAATGAGAATTATTTTACCACGTTATCTTATCTTACAGTTAGGTCCTTGTGGATATACTCGTACTTCGACCCTAAAGGCCGGCATACATACGGCGAAGCGAAGCAAAGCGCGGAGATTTTTTCACGGCTAAAGCTTTAAATAATAATTATTTATTACTTCATTACCCTGTAATGTAACTTAATTAAGTAAATTATTACGTTTTATGATTGAGAAAATTGCCTTCTACTGGAGTTTCTTGCGGCGCTTCTTCTCCGCGATGACGGTCTTGTCCGAAGCGCCCCTATGTGATTAATTTATTGAATAAATGTTTATCTAAACCAAACAAATGCCCTTGTCATTATAGGTGCTTAATAAATCAACGCAACGCATTTGAGGTCTTAGGAAAAGCGCAAAAGGAGGGTTAAGTGTTTGACCTGAACGCACGGCAGTTCACCATACAAACAACGAAGACGGAAAAAGTTCCGGTGTGCAATGAAAAGTATCCATACAATTGGCTAATTTTCATTGCACAATGGAATCGTTTCATAGAGAATTTAATTGCGTTAGCGTGGCCTACTTTTTGGTCCTTACCCATGTATGTCCGACTCTATGTTCCTTCGTAGAGGTTGGATGGATGGGCCGATTTCAACAAGCGAGGTGTCGTTACATTCGTCTTAATACGGCAAGTGTCACTGGTTACTTACATAATAATATAGCCGCATAATTAAATATATAAAGGGTAAATAATATTTAAACCTCGTAAGGCCCAACGGCCTAAATTTAGGACATTTGTGAAAGTGACTTTAGACTTTAGATGACTTACACAAGGTTCTTTTTTGAACTAGTAAAATTTGAGGTGGGCCTCACAAGGATATAAAAGACATGCTGCGCTGCGCTTTGCTGTATAATATGCACCAGCCCTAAAGTATATTTTGTGCAATTACCCTTCTTATACACTCAGCTGTTCGAATGTGCAGGTTTCTTCACCGTATTAATTATTTATTTACTTTTGATTGCACAGAAATAAGCACAAATGGTGAACCTAGTGGCATTCTCTACCAGTGGACCAAATAAACATAGTGGGGGCATGGAAAAAGAAGACAGGCAGAGATAAAATCTTAAAACATATTAGGGAACATCCATTTCTTTTTCTTGCGCTCTCTGGAAAGTGCTATGAAAGAGAGAAATAACTGTATGCTAGAAAAAGTTTTCATGTATTTTTTTCAAAAGATATGAAGCTTTAAAAGTCATAGTTACCCCTGCTAAAATTCTCTTTACAGACCTTGTAAGGTAATTTGCAATTATTTTGTAAATTACTTGGCCCTGTGTTTGCCAGGTTAGAATAGTGCCACTCCATGTCTTCCCGTGGATGTCGTAAGAGGCGACTAAGGTAATAAGGGCTTGTAGTACTGTTAGGCGATGGGCTTGCAACCTGTCACTAACCATCTTGGCCCTGGCAAAATGTGGTTACAGAATTGTCAACGGGTCTTTTTTGAGTTGTTGGTGTTTCTGTGGCTCTGCCTACCCCGCTCTGGGATTGAAAGCGTGATTTTATGTATGCATGTACGTTGTAAATTACTATTTTTAAGCCAATATCGTTGAATTAAAATACTACGTTAGTAAAATGAGAATACCGTAAAATACAATTTAACCATCAAAAGAAGTTTTAAAATTTTGACATGTTTTGATTCTATATAAAATCTCAATAAACGGGTCAAAACGTAGTGTATTGCGTTTTATATACTTTTTATTACATTTTCTTCTAAATTATATCCATGAAACACAATTCTGATTTTCACGCATGGTCTCTATATTAACCTATTTATTGCTAATACTTACTACGGTAAATATATACGCCATATACATATTTACATTATGCGTATTGCGTAATGTGCTTAAGTTGGTTCACAAACACAACTACTGGGGTTAACACTTTGTACCCCGACGTGACCTACGTGACTTTTCGTATGACGTGATCTACTAGTGACGCGGTTTGTTAGGTTAGGTTAGGTTCAGCATCAGGCGTTTGGCAGCCCATGGTGCCCCCGAAAACAGCAGCGGAGGTAACCGCCAGAGTGGCTTTAGACGGTAGGCTGCTCCTTCTACTCTCGTGCAAGAGTGGGGGGAGGAGAGAGTCCGTCATACCCCCCTATAGCATGCCCAACCTTAGGCCGAGGGATATGCGATACGCATTCCCACTCCGTCAAAAAAAATGTTTAGCATCAGGCATCTTGGCTAGGGTCTCAGATCCAAGATGCGTCCACTAACTAGAATTTCTATTCGTTTGGTTTTTAAACCAATCGCGTCACTGGTAGATCACGTAACTTTTCGTATGATATGATCTACCAGTGAGTGGTTTAAAAACAAAATGAATCGAAACGCTAGTTAGCTAGGACCTCAGATAGCCAGAGGATACCCTAATGTCCGGTTCCTATTTTCAAACTGCGGATAGATTAGGTTCCGTCTAGTCAAAATTTGACAGTTGCCACCTACAAAATGTGTAAAATTTTGACTCGAGGTAAATTAATCTATCCGCGGTTTGAATATAGGAACCGGCTGTAAGCCACTAGACAACCAACCCGACGCTCCTTTGTTATGTTAAAGTAGTTCTTATTAACTTGACAATAATGACAGTCCTGCCTAGCAATATCAATCCGCATATCGATTAGGCATTGCCGTTAAAGAAGCTTAGAAATTATTTGTGTGTTAAAACTATTAGACTTGATAAATATAATAATAGTTAAAAAAAAACTGTTTTAATGGTTATTTGGAACGGCCCAAAAAAGGACAAAAAATAGTTTTTATCCCAGAAAATTGTTCAGTTCCCGAGGGAGCAGCATTAAATGACTTCTAAGCAGACGGAGTCATGGGAAAAGTTAGTTAGGTTATAAATCGATTGGTGTAAAATTCAAGTTTTTTTGTTTTGAAGATACGAGTTTCCTACTTTGGTTCTACTCCTTTAATGGTGCTATTTTACCTTTAAAGACCTTAATAATTAAGGATACTCAAATCATGATCATAACCAAAAACTCTCTTTGACTCACTATATTCGATCACAAAATGACCAATATTAATGCAATCATAATCAGAGGGCGGAATTTCTCATGGCAAAAATTGATATGTCATAGGGATAGAACGAATTATTTTATTGACTATCGACAAGTCGTTCTTGTTCACGTAGGACAAGATCTTTTACCAAATAGTATTATACCTCCTATCGATACATTACACTTAGCAAAATAATTTTCCAATATTAACAATGCCCTCTAGTAGCGGTCTTTTATATTAATATAGTTTTTGGTAAATGTAGGTGTAGTTTTCAGTATTATTGTATAGTTCTATGTCTTAGATTTAGCTTTATTTTCATTTGTTATTTCCCGTTAATAAAGACATGTGTTTTAGACAAAAATAACATAATATTTACAAATTAAATTCTAAAACTTCACGTATTGTTGGAAACAATAACTAAATGCGAATCAAGAATAACATTTACATTTTAATATCAAAGAAAAACTAAAATAACAAAGAGATTAGTGATTACACAATATCGATAACTGGAAAAGTCGATAAAGCAAAATGTTCTATCCCTATGACATTTCAATTTTGCCATGAGATATTCCGCCCTCTGATCATAATAAATAAGTGCTGACCTAGAAATCACATAACATCATGATTCATGACAGTTAATGATCATCAGTCATTAATTATAAGATAAAGTATTTCCTTATACAGGAATAGGTCTTTGTCCAGTGACCTTCGCATCGTCCGATGATACTCCCACCAGGTAATTTCACATCAAATTGATTTCCTCGTGGCAGTATGTCGTCAAGTTAACCTAGTTTATACGAGCAAATGAATTCTTTAGCATCAATTGTCATATCAAATTATTAATGATACTGAGACTCGTTTTCGTATAGTGAAAGGGGAGAACGTCAGTGGCCTAGTTGCTTAGACGGTCGATTCGTGATCGTAAGGTATTGAGTTCGAACCCCCGCGATCACCATGTACCAATGGGTTTTTCTATCTTGAGTACAATACTCGTACCTAGGGATTGTAAAACCGGTTTTATTTAATACCTGTATTTACATTGTCAAATTATTACCGCTAAAATATAATACCTATATTCGAATTAGAGGTATTATTGTCATTTCGCTTTTGTTTTTATCGCTATGTATTCACTATCAACAGTATTAAATACCTGTATTCAATACCGCTATTCATTGTACCTGATAAGTGAGATGTCAATTAGACTTCAATGAACTGTAATTTCAGACTTGTCTAAGGCGAGTCTAAGTTTTTTGTAAGAGCACCGAAAACATTTACATATGAAAATAAACGAGAATATTGACACTGACAGGTATTACTGGTTATGGTGTTAAAGTATCAAAAAGGGGTATTGTTGTCAATTGTCTAAACCGATAATAAACTTGAATACCGGTATTCATTATACCGCTAATCAGAGCTTTAGCGGTATAAATAGTGAAAGTCAATTATAACCGGTAATACCGGTAACGATCCCTGCTCGTACCCGATGCCGGGTGAAGGAAAAACATCGTAAGGAAGCCTGCACATTCAAATAGCTGAGTGTGTAAGAGAGTAATTGCACAAAAGATTATAAAGGGCTGCTATCTGTAAAATAAGATAAGAATCGAATCGATTTAATTCCTCTGTTTTAATTTATTTGGATGCGTCTCCTAGCGTAGTGTGACAACGTTTGATATAATTTCATTTTAAAAACGTTCATAAGATATAAGAAACGTTAGATATAACAACAAGAACATTAATTTAATTTAGTATAATGTTGAATTAGTCCAAAATTTTATTATATATAATATCGTATTTTATAACGTTCATTTTGGACCATTTTTTTTCCTATAACATACATAAGACATATTTTATTAAATATATAACAACATTAGAAAATTATCATCACAACATAGTATAAAACAAAGTCGCTGTCTGTCTGTCCCTATGTATTCTTAGATCTTTAAAACTATGCAACGGATATTGAAGCGTTGATCTTTTAAAATGTGGAGTGATTCAAGGGGAAAGTTGATATGAATAATACTTTGACCCGGAGCGAAGCGAGGGCGGGTCACTAGTAAGATATTATACAAAAAGGATCTAACATAAATATTGAAGTTTAAAATGAATTTTGACTCACTTAAGGACCTTCTGGATTATTTTAGGTCACTATCGCCCAATTAGGTTAGGTTAGGTAAAAATTGTGACCATAACAGCCAGAACCAAATTACATTATTTCAGCTTTATGTTTTTCGTTGTTATATTAAATGCATGTTATGAGTTTTGGTTGGGATCCTATTATATCATAACTAATGTTTCACAAATCATTTGTTTGACACCCCGCTTTTTTCCCCGACTCTGTAAATAATTCTGGATTCATTACTAGACCATCGTGTAGAACTATGGGTTAGGTTAGGTTAGTATTATAAAAATCACGAAATATTTGTAGTAGAAAAAAAGAGGTAGCGATTTGATGCATTTTGTCAAAGATTTGTCGGCGAAAAGGCAGAGAACCGTTTTGGTTATTTATTAGTCAATTAGTAACTTTATCGCTAAGCAAAAAAGTATTACGCCGATTGTTTAATTATTACATGTCACGAAATTAAAATATATTTCATGTTTATTAATATTTTGTTAGTAGGTACTACTACTACCACCTGAATGCTAACTGAATGTTATCAAATAAAATAAATTATAAAAAGTGGTTTTATGTCTTATGAGTAATAGATAATATTGTTGTTTACGAATACAATGTATGCTTTCTGGGTCGTTTTAAAAAAAAATGTACATAGTTAAGGGCTTAATGAAAACAAAATCACGATCGCGTCCTTTGTATAACGAAAGTTAGTCATACAACCTGTATGGGTAACTTTCGTCACACAAAGGAATCAATTAAGCTTTGTTTTAATTAAAGCCCTTAACTATGTATTTTTTTTTTGAAAACGACCCTTCTAGCGAAACCAGTCCATGGGTTCACAAAAAACAAGCGACGTCCCAATAGATCACGTAGCTGAATATTATATTCTAATAAATGTGATTAAATACGTATAAAGTGATAACGATAAAACAAACATAATATATCAACAAAAAAAAAAACTAGCAGAGAGCAAAACGTGATAATGCGCCGCTGCTCTCACTAAATAAACTCTAATAAATTTCACGTAATGTTTAAATCAATTCTTACGAGCACTCTAGACGTGGAATGAGAAAATAAATCTTTGTTTAAGAAGAGGGGTTAATTGTTAAAAACTGGTTAAGTGCGAGTTGGACTTGCGCCCGATTCACACTTAGCCGGTTTTTTTTACGCTGGTACTAAAAATGTACTTACATGTACATAACAATTTTTACGAGCTATCCAATGACATCCCACTACGGGTTATAAATAAACATATTACCTTTGCTTTACATGTATGGGGGATACCAGAAAAATCCCTATGCCAAATTATAACTTTTTTATCTCTCAGTTAAACCACGGACAAAATGTACAGACGGACTTAACGAAAATTGGTTCCTTGTTGACTTGGGTTATCAGCAATGATCGGGGAAAACGGTGCAAAACTTTAACAAAACTTGTAAAGGTAACATAAAGGAGAACTTACAACCAAGAAAAAATAGAATAACATTAAAGAAATATATTATTCTTGGCAGAATTAGTGTTCAATCTAACTCTATATCAGAGTCTCGGATTTGGTATAAGGATATTAATATTTCTATGGCTGTCATGTATGTTTTGTTAAAGTTTTGCACCGTTTTCCCCGATCACTGGTTATCAGCCTAGATAAGTTGCCTAAAGCTAAAAATGTAACATAGCAATACAATTTTCATCTAATGTATATATACGTGTAAAAGTTATTAAAAAAATATTTCCTATTCTTTTCAGACAGCTAACTGACGAATGCGCCTGAGTACCTGAACAGCAAAATGGTAGAAGTAAGCAAGCCGTTGTTCGCAAAGGCATGTAGAGACCTGGACTGCCATGTATTGCTCCATCCATGGCATGAGAGTTGCCTGGGCTCTATGCCATACACGTCCATACATTCGCTGATAGGGAGTGCCAAGTTTTATTCTTTAATTTATATGGTAAGTAATCATCAAAATCAAATCTGCACACTAATGCATAAACGTAATTGGTTAGGTATTTAATTAGTCGAATATGAATGTCTGTATGTAAACACTGTATTATACAAACCACAGAAATTCAAATACAATATTCTCGGAGTACGAATGTACTAAGGCAAGCTTATCCCTTTAAGGGATCTCTTGCAGCTAACCATTGGGTTATTAAGGAAAATAATGAAGCAAAAAGTGGCAACGAGTAAACATGAGTACAAAACAAAGTTTACGGAATCTGTATGAACTAAATTTAAGACCTATAATAATGAATAAACACTAACAGAGACATATATAAAAGTGACAATAATGAATATCAACATATAAATATACACATGACATAGTTACATTTATACACATATAAATACTGCATATATTTGACGACACGCTAGACTAGTTGGTAGTGACCCTGCCTTCGAAGCTAGGGGTCCTGGGTTCAAATCCCAGTAAGGGCAGATGTTTGTGTGATGAGCACGAGTATTTGTTCCTGAGTCTTGGATGTTTTCTATGTATTTAAGTATATATTTCTCTATACAGGGTATTTTTCTTTATCAGTGCACAAATTTTAACATATTATTTTGTATCGTTAATATAATACATATAGCCTCTCTCCTACTGATATTCTAAATTTGAAATTTCATTTATTAACTTACATAACAACACTCCCCTGTCCTCGCACCCCTGCATTAGAGGGTCCATGAATATCGTTAAGTTAGTGGAATCATTGAATCGGCAATATCTCTATTTTTTTTAAGCTAGGGTAAAAATAACACAACATGTGTTATTGATTAACAATAGCGAAGCAAATATTAAAATTTGTGCACCTATTAAAAAATTACCCTGTATAAGTAAGTTTATCGTTCTCTAGTACCCATAGTACAAGCCAAGAGCTTAGTTTGGAACTAGGTCAATTTGTGTGACATTGTCCTGTGATTAATTTGTTACTTATTTATTTATTTATACATAATGATTTAAACTAATGATATGAAAATCACCCCTCAGGGCGCATGTGTCCATTTGCTATTCCTATTTTTATGACCTATTCAACGACACCACCATGATTGCTATTAAGTGGGTACCAAAATGCCTATTGTCCTTTTAATAAATGCAATGACAACATCTGAAATTTAAACCCAGCACCTTCTTACGTCATAAGGTTAGGGTAGGAAGCAATGTAAAGAAGAAGGTACATAAATTTAACCTGAACCGTATCCTACATTTTATTCATAGCAAAATGTATCCTTTAAGTTAAAAATACCGTATCCTTTAGCAGGCAGAGTTACTTATCTGATAACTATTTCTGATAAACAATCATCATGGCATAAATTCTGGGCCTTTATTCAGGTGCGTTAAGACGATATCGTATTTGACTCGTTTAAGAATCGTTTATGTCACAGTCGCCATTATTGTAAATGATATAAGAGTTATCAAAACGTTGACAATACGGAAACAGATCAAAAACGATATCGTTATAACGCAGTTACACAGTTGGGCCTCTATTCAACTGCGTTATAACGATATCGTTTTTGACCTGTTTCCGTATTGTCAACGTTTTGATAACTCTTATGTCATTTACAATAATGGCGGCTGTGACATATACCATTCTTAAACGTGTCAAACACGATATCGTTTTAACGCACCTGAATAGAGGCCCAGGGCCTTTATTCAACTACGTTATAACTAAATCGTTTTTGACCTGTTTCCGTATTGTCAACGTTTTGATAACTCTTATGTCATTTACAATAATGGCGACTATGACATAAACGATTCTTAAACGTGTCAAACACGATATCGTTATAAAGCAGTTGAATAGAGGCCCAGTTTTTATTATTCACATCATAAGCAATTGGTTTTACAACAGAGTCATATTCTAGAGACATTATCGAATAAATGCGCTACAATTTGGTCTTTGAATCATCTCTATACGATTATATTTACTAAGATACAGCCCTTTAAACAACGGGAAACTGCTAACTAGGAGTAAGTGT
Source organism: Acleris holmiana (assembly GCA_949316455.1). Lineage (NCBI taxonomy): Eukaryota > Metazoa > Arthropoda > Insecta > Lepidoptera > Tortricidae > Acleris > Acleris holmiana. The sequence continues at coordinate 6,459,832 of OX438771.1, read as the reverse complement.
AGAAAATTTCGAAAGTTATTATGTAGTTGCACTAGTTAGCTCATAAATACCTTAACGAGCTACGTTGCAAATTACTTGTAAAAGCTGGTACAACGGTTTAACCTTGTAATGCGGCTTCCAGTTCAATACGCTGCACACTTACCACCTTACTAATAAACGTGGAATAAGTTTGGAATAGTAATGCCATGCTTTGTCTGTATCTATCGAATTAAAATGTCGAAATGACAGACAAAGCAAACATATGGTAACTCATCACTTCATCGAATGTATAATTTCATCAAATTTGATTACATCGAATGCTATTTTCTGCTGTAACCATAATGTTTTCAGGGTATCTTAAACGTTTATTACGAACTTAGGTTAGGTTAGGTTAGATGTTTAAGATACCCTGGGCCTCTATTCAGGTGCGTTAAAATGATATCGTGTTTGACACGTTTAAGAATCGTTTATGTCACAGTCGCCATTATTGTAAATGACACAAGAGTTATCAAAACGTTGACAATACGGAAACAGGTCCAAAACGATACCGTTATAACGCAGTTGAATAGAGGCGCAGAAAACATAATGGTTTCAGCGAAAAATAGCGATACGAGGTGTTTCGATTAAATGATAGACACCCCATAACTATTCCAAGCTTATTTCACGTTTATAAGTAAGGGCGTTACATTCCATTAGACCTTATAATACTAAGTACCTACTGAAATGGCGCCTTTCAGCTTTCTTATTTTAATATGTATGATAAACCTTTTATTACAGGCACAACTACTAATGCGTGGTAAAAAGCTAAAGAGAAAAGAAGAATGGATTAAAATGGGAGAATACTACGCCAGATCGACACTTCTTGGAGTTGTGGTCTGTGGCACCTGCTGCACCTTTGGATGCATTGTAAGGTAATGAGTAAGATGATCGACAGTTCAAATTAGCTTGTTTAAATAAATAAACAAAAATCAGGGGACAATTTCACACAAATTGTCATAGTCCCAAACTAAGCTCTAGGCTTGTATTATGGGTACTAGACAGCGATAAACATACTCATACATATAGAGAAACATAATAATATTTAAAGATTTACATAGAAAACATCTAAGACTCGGGAATGGTAACTCATCACTTAATCTAATTTTACTTCATAGAATGTATCATTTCATCGAACGCTATTTTCTGCTAAAACCAGGGTATTTTAAACACCAATTACGTAAGTTAGGGTACGTTAGAAGTTTAAGATACCCTGAAAACATGGTTTCAGCAGAAAATAGCGTTCGATGAAATGAAATTCGATGAAATGATAGACGCCCCTGGGGAATAGATATTCGCGCTTATCACACAAATATCTGCCCTTACCGGGAACCCAGGACCGCAAGCTTCATAGGCAGGGTCACTCCCAACTAGGCTAACGTGTTGTCGGCTAATGAATTTTTAATGTTAGTCTGAGTTGTCTAATTCAATAATAATGTAAACCAACTTGTTTATATGACACTAGTGCCCAAGCGGATTAAATAAAAAAAACATTATCCTATGAACATCCAGTGTTTTTTCAAAAGGTAAAATATTTTTTTGAATAGTTTCCGTGGTTCCAGATTATCTGTCGGAAAAATTAACCGAAACCTACTAAAATGGAATTTGAAACACATTCCAAGAGTAATTTTACATTATTATATACATCACAGTGTACACTTAAGGCTTCGATGAAAGTAAATTAGCGTAATATATGTGACGTTCATAATATTCCTTACTGGAATATTAATTATTAGATCTGATATTACCACAAATATATTTTACTTAAACAAACTAAGTTAATATTTATTAGACTAGACGCTAACAGAGCAAGAAACAGCAAGACGCAAACAGGTGGCGCACGAGCAAGACGAAGTATCGCTACTGTTACTCGTGAAGGCAGTTATTCGGCAACATTCGGCCACATTCGGTCAGGCCCTTTATTCTACTGCGTTATAACGATGTCTCGTTTGACGTTTTTTAGAATCGTTTATGTCACAGTCGCCATTATTGTAAATGACATAAGAGTTATCAAAACGTTGACAATACGGAAACACGTCAAAGACGATATCGTTATTACCGTGTTTAATCGCAGCCCGGTCATATGGTTCGCTAGTAGCGTTGGTAGTGACGGCACCGCGACATTCTGCCCCGTTCTGCAAAATGGCCAACACTTGCGCGGACAAAATGAAACAATTTGACACATATTTAATGACAACAAACACATTTTAAAACTAGCGTAAAGTAATACGGTGTGATTGGTTTTTACTTTGTAAATGACTAAACACAAAATATTGTCGTATCTTTATTTTACCTAAAACCAGAAAAGTATCTCAGTCACGCACGCGTGTGACGCGAATGCCACTCGGATTGGTAATTGTCAATTAGGTCCACCGGATCGGACCTGATTTGTGAGTTCCGTGCACTGAGGACTAGACCTATTTTGCGCTATTTTACTTTCATCAAAGGACTCAATAATTATTAATAATTATTGTTTTAGACGAATCATGGGGGAAAAATTCTACTACTATACGCTTTACCTGCTACCCAGCACGATAAACGGTGTCGCCATATATCTGGAACCTCCAAGCCGAAGAGGACTTGTAATCAACTTGTTTTCCAGTTTGGTAAGTGTTCCAACAGGTTCACTTTACGTGGACCTTTTAATTTAAGTATTCCTATCGTAATTGCATCATTACTGGTGGTAAATTTAGTGGTGGTCAGACCTTGTGCAAAGGTCTACCGGTCCCTTTAACTACTACCCGCTAACTAGTGTCAGCATTATTATGTACCATTGCGGTGGTGCGTCAAAGTGCATATAAAATTGCAAATTAGATTATTGGTACTCCGAAAATGTTTCTCATACCATTTTATATCATAATGATCACTCTTCATAAAAATACTTCTCATACCATTTGAAGTCGTAATCATCACTCTTCATAATAAATATTTTTTCCCCGTGTGGTTGCCGGGCTAGAATAATGCCACTCCATGTCTTCCCGTAGATGTTGTAAGAGGCGACTAAGGGAATAAGGACTTATAGTACTATTAGGCGATGGGCTTGCAACCTGTCACTAATAGGTACACTTGTAAACTTCTTGGTCTGGTTGTGCAAAATGTGGTTAAAGAATTATAGACAAATCTTTGTGGGTATTTCTGTAGCTCTGCCTACTTCATTCTGGGAATAAAGGCGAGATGTTACGTATATGTATGTGTATGTATGTATGTATTATTTTCAGAATTTTAAAAATATATAAGTGGTAAATAAGTTAAGGTTAGGTTAGGTTTGTTTTATAATCGTCCTTAAATCAGAACGGTTTCAGTAAAAATCACTTTAGGGGTTGCGATGATTATGAATAACAAAAATATAAACAAAAAAGTATGACGAAAAAATTATGAAGAGTGATTTTTATGAATACAAATCAGTAGAAAAATTAAAAATAGTATAATAATAGGTCCATTGTGGAGATAACTCAACCGGTGACTAGCATAGAGACATTCCATCTACCTCAGGGTTGGGAACGCATTTGAAATGTAGGATTGCAGTCTTAATATTGAAGTCTTAAGAGAGAGAGTCTTTGAGAGAACGTTATCGCTATCGAAAATGTATGGGATTTCACGTAAAGCTGCCAAACGGTCGCGTCGAATACTTCTCAATTCCAAACATTTTGACAGTTTTCAAAAATCGATTTAATTCGCATTACGCATCCTGGTCTATTCCTCAGATTTATGGGGCACAATCTCTATCCTCCAATGTTATTAATATATTTAGGTACTTTATGAAGATTTTATTTCCTTTTGTGATTTATTTACGTAGCGTGTGCCCTTTGTTCCTGATAATATATTATTCTCTTTTGGATTAGAAAACGAAAATAGACAGTAATCCTTCCTTCCTCCAAATGTTGTTTAGTACCCATAGTACAAGCCTAGAGCTTAGTTTGAGACTAGGTCAATTTGTGTGAATTTGTCCCCTGTTATTTAACCAACTTGAAAAAAAGGAGGAGTCTCTGTCTACCCCAATCTGAGAATGAGGGCGTGATGTTGTGTGTGTGTGTTCTCAATTCGACGAGGTTTTTTTATGTACGTTCCCCGATTACAAAAAGATCGCTGGACCGATTTGAAAATATTTTTTTTAGTTCGACTCGTTATACTTTGTAGTTGGACCCATTTCCAGCACGTCAAGATCTGATGATGGGATCATGGAGAAATCGAAGGAACTCCTCAAAATAATAGGAATAAGTATACGTGGACGACATAACAATTTTATTATGATCACTAAAAGGTATAAAATAAAATAAATGTTTTAAAAACCTAAAATTCGGCTTTTGGTTAAAAATAAAGTGTGATGCTGACTTCATTTTCACTGACCTATATAATTTCTATGAAAGTTGTTTTCTTGCATTTTGAAAACAGTTTTTAGTTTCTTAAAACATTTAGGTACCGTAAACTTGGGTTATTTTAGCCCTAGAGGGTAACATTGCCCACCCCAAAAACCATCTTTAATATCTAATTATGTTGTTAAATGATACATCAGGACTAAGCTACTTATATGGTTCTAAAAATATTTAACCAATTGAAGATTATTACCACTAAAATACTTATAGTTTTAAGGGAGTGCAATGTTACCCCCTAGGGCTAAAGTAACCCGAGTTTACGGTATTCATTTATGATGTCTTGACAATGATTTAGTTATTATACTTTTACAGATGATAGAATATTGGCTCCGTACGTTAGAAAAAGCAGGACATATATCAATAACGAAATCGAAGATGACCTTTATGTTCATGCTTGGTAGCGCGCTCCTTTTCTACCTCATGCGTTTGGAAGGTGACAAGAAAGAGAGGACACCACTGTTTTGGTAAGCATTATGAAATAGTAAAAAAACATCCAAGATTTAGGCTCGCACTCATCATTAGCATGACCGAAGTACCAGAAACTTTTGGTAACTTTTAAAAATATTTTTAATTTTTGTATAAAAAGATTATCTTTGTTCACCAATGCTTCCAAGATTATTAGTTTGTAAACTTTTAGAAAGTTTTCCGAACCAATAGGAATATTCTGCAACTTGCACTTTGCTACTCTTAATATGAGCCCTTAACGAGGAAAGAAACCCAAATTTATTTGTAACATACTTTAAAAAGGTACAGTCAGCAGCAAAAGTTATGAAAAGTCGAAAAGCTTCAAATCATCTACACAAATATACACGTTGTATTGTTAAGTGAATAAGAGCGTGTATAGATATACTTTTAAGCTGTTTGACTGTTCACCTACTTTCGCTGTTGACTGTACTAAATAAATAACACGATTTCTCACTGTTTATGAGTTTAATTGCATTTATCAACTAAAGCATCTAGGAGCTAAAAGTATTATAACAGTAACAAAATCAACTAAAAATCTACTCTATTTTTACACTATTAAGGTAACGTGTTATTTGTTTTTGAATGGTAGTTAGAACGTTTAGTCATTGTACATTGCAATTATCAGAATATTGCTATCGTTGCAGTAAACAGAGCGTTGGTTTGTTTACAAACGCATCAGGAAATGAATGTGATGAATCACATGTTGATATTGTCAACAAATAAAAGTGATGACATTCACGTTTTTTTTTTTACTGAATTAAAAAAAAGGAGGAGGTTATACGTTCCATTTTATGTACTTATTTTTTTTTAATGTATGTTCACCGATTACTCCGTCAATTGTGGACCGTCATTGTTTTTTTTTGTTCTGATATAGTATACTTTCGAGGTGGTCCCATTGTCACCAAATCAGAATGTGATGAGGTGATCAGTGAGGAATTGAGGGAAATCCTCAAATATTGTAGGCAAACATATAGATTTTAGTATTTTTAGAAACAAATCTAGCATTTGCATTCAGAAAGTACCATTTGGGGAAGTGGAACTGATGATGAAGACCACTGATGGCCATCGGAACTCTTCAACGGTACCTATTTCAAGGGTGGCGTTCAGATATCTCTATTAAGATAGTTGAGCGACTACAACGAAGAATATTTACTTGTTGAAATATGACTATGACTTTCCGGCAGCGTTGCTTGCGGTGCGCTTGAAACTTAAAGTTTCATATCATAACAGCGTATTAGGATCACTAAAAAGTATAAAATAAAATAAATGATTCAAAAAACAAAAAACCGCCTGCAAAAACGCAAAAAACCATTTCTTTTAAAATGAAGTTTTCGAAGGCAGTTTTTTGTTGTTTAAAACATTTAATGTCCAAGTAGCATTCGTGTTACCTGATGGGAAGTTATCACCACCACCCATGAACACTGGAAACTCAAGTAGAATTGTCGGTGCCTTTTCTTAAAGGACCCCATGTCATAGTTGATAGTGACCCTGCCTATGAAGTTAGCGGTCTTGGGTTCGATTTCTGTTTCTGTGTGATGAGTCTGATGAGCACTTAGCGTAGTTTTTCAGTCTTGGATATTTTCCGTATGTAATAGTTTAATATTAGTACATGTTGACTAGTACCCATAGAATAATCGAAGACACTTGTTAACTGCCCATTTACAATCGAATATAAACCTTATCGCTACGTATTAAAGTGTATGGGTAATCAATTAACAGTGTCTTTGTTTGTACAAGCTGAGAGCTTAGTTTGGGACTAGGTCAATTTCTGTGATGTCACCTGATATTGAGGCATTTATTTATTTTAATTTATCTTTAATTTAATTACATTCTAAAGTCTCCGTAGTTCCTGATCTATTAAACAATTTTTGACAAAAAATATGTTATTTTTATTGTACTGATTCATGTCATCGGTCTATAAAAATGGATTTAAAATGGCGTGTCTTACACTAAAAAAAAAAAAAAAAATGCAACAGCTGATATAATCCCAAATATATTTGTATTTTAAAAGCCACGAAAACCACAAGTCACATTCATACTACCTTGATAGAAGCCATCATCAATGCAATAGCTAAAGTTAATCCAAATAATTATATTTGTATTTTAAAAGCCACGAAAACCACAAGCCACATTTATACAACCTTGATTGAAGCCATCCAAAATAATTTCAGGTTATTCACTCCAGAGAAAGTGAGAAGAAAAACAGATGAAACTGAAAATCCGTGTCCACACGACGGACCATGCACGAAACACGTATTAAAGGTAAATAGCTTCTTTATTTTAACGCTTGCAAGGACCTTTTTTCCAGTTAGTTATTTCAGTGATCGTTCCTGACGTAGAGACCTCGTTGTGTTGTTCTCCTAATCATTATTTTTAATTTAATGTTATTGTTCTTCATGTGTAACTATTTTATTTGTGCTAGTATTCATAATTATTATTATTATTTTATTACTTTATAGTGTTACTTAATTTTAAGTATTATTTATTTTATAATTAAAAAAAATTATCTTCTGCTGGAGTTTGTTGCGGCGCTTCTTCTCCGCAATGATGGTCTTGTCCGAAGCGCTAGTAGATTCACTGCATACGTGTAAAAGAGCCCTCATGTGGATTAAATTTGAATTTGAATAATTAATGTACTTACTCTATCTAGATCTTTGTAGTTTACATACCGTTGCTTGATCTATTTCCACTAGTTCTATTATTAATACAATATATGAGTAGCTCTACCATACTGTTGTGATACCAAAGAAGGCAGCAAACGGCATAGTAATAGTATAAGTATTTTAAATTGAATATGGTTACCAATAGAGTATATAATGCTTCGACTACTATATTGCACTATTCTTTGGTATCACGGCAGCATGTACTTAATTTGATAGAAATAGTGAGAATAGCCCTGTTGCTAATCTAGCCACGTCAGGCCCAACGGCGTTTTAGGACATTTGTCAAAGTGACTTTAAGCTTAAGTTGACTGACACAAGATTCTTTATTGAACTAGCAAAATTTGACGTTTGCCGTACGGGGCTAGCTAACAATCCATCCAAGTCAAAATTAGCGGTGTACAATTTTGAACTTTGTATTTCATGGAATTAGTTCTTAATAATTGAAATAGTGTCAACTAAGATAGTGGCCACGACTTTTACATAGCCAAATCTCACGTGTTGATTGGAAAAATCTGATCAAATGCAAGTCATATATTTGTGGACAAGATTACATACCATCACAAAATACAATAGTTACGAGTACATAGGGCACAAACGCACAAGACTCATTAAAATATGTCTCTATTCTACTTTGATTTTACCTTTATCGCAATGGTGTTGTTTATGACTACACTACAAGTTAATAAAAGCTATATTTACATTAACGTTACGACGGCAAAGTTGCGGTCGTGCACTTTTAGTGCTTTGTCACTTTAACGTCATGTTTTAACTACGGGTCTATTATGGTCGTCTGTTTATAGATGTGTAGATAACACATAACACTTTCTGATCAGTTTGCAAGAGCAAGACGGATGCTTTATTCACCGCCCCTGCACTAATTTGTGAAAAGTTTATATATAACTTTACATACAAAGTACAGTCAAGGACTTTATGAAACCCTGTCATAATGACAGTGTCAAACCACATGAAAGAAAACTAAAATTAATGATTAATGCTGTCATTATGACAAGGTTCTATAGTGGCACAACAATTAAAGTCCTTGGCCGTACTTTAAGGACTTGTCTAAATACGTTTTTTTTTTCTCACTATAAAAACTTATTATTACAGGGCACGGCTACATATTTTGGAGTAGGAGCAGCTCTATCTCTTGCTCGGGTGCTTCTGCCCAAACTCGGATCACCAATGAAGGCGCTCTCATCCATCGAACCAAAGCATTTCAAGATGGGCCTGTTCTTCGGATCCTATATTGGTATTTACAGAGTACGATTTGTTACTGAACGATTAATTAATTAAGAAAAAAAAAACAAGCGTCGCTCGAGTTGTTAACGAGTTTTACTGAAGAATTCGTTATAACGTTTCCCAACCTCAGAACTACAAACAATCGGCCAAAAGTAATCTTGCATTCAAGAGTGTTTTATAATTTTAAACGCACTAAAGTAAAATTAACCTACATATCAATTTTAAATTAACCCTGATTCATATACATCTTACAGCAGTGTTCTTTCTAAAATCTAAATTAAATATAATATTGGAAAATAGGGAGGACGCTTGTGTGGGATACTCGTACTGCTGGCGGTGATACCCTGGTTCCGTCCCTCGTTCAAGCTTCTTCCTCCTGGGAGCTGCGGCTTCTTCCGCCTAGTAATTAAATCGGCGCAAATATGTTGCCCTCGGCGAGGGCTACTTGTTTGTGCCGTTGGAACTAAAGACTCTTGGGCCTTGGGGCCAGGCGCGAAGTAACTCTTAAAGGAGATTTTCTCGTGCCTCAATGACGTTTCGGATGACCAGAAGGCTGGCAGCTACTTTGGCTAAATTATAACCTTGCTATTCAAAGAGGCAAAGCTGCCAGCGACAGAGATTTGACCCATTTTTTTACCTATAGGTAGTAAGTTAAGTTCAATTAATTAGTTTAGTTTTAGTTTTAAGTAGATAAGTTTATTTTTTATCGTATTTTAGCTATCGTTAATTTATATTTGGTCTTATAACCTTTCTAATAAATAAATAAATATCGCAGGACACTGTCACACATATTGACCTAGTCCCAAACTAAGCTCTAGGCTTATACTATGAGTACTAGACAACAATAAACTTACTTATACAAAAGAAATATATACTTAAATACATAGAAAACATCCAAGATTTAGGAATGAATACTCGTGCTCGTCACACAAATATCTGCCCTTACCGGGATTTGAACCCAGGACCTAAAGCGTTGAAGTTAGGGTCATTACCAACTAGGCTAGCGTGTCGACATAAAAACTTTATGTTATTTGTCCATTGCAGGCTGTGATATGCTACTTAAGCCGTAAGAATGGTGCCGACTCAGCGTTGTACGCGCTGCCGGCCGGATATCTCGCAGGACTTTCGTTCCTATTCAGTCCTAGTTTAGGGTTTGCAGCTGCATCTATTACTGCTGCATTAAAAGTAAGTACTTAATTTAATTGCATTTTTTATGTAAAAATCTAATACCGTGATTGCTTGAAATTTAATTTAATTAACGATAACATAATACTTGTCATGCAAAGTGAATGGTAATATCAGTTTCGTGACTCAACTCCAGCATATTCTAGAATCGGCATCACTTAGCCCTTCGTTTATTTTGTTCCCAAATAAAAATCTAAACTCAATCTTGAAGTTCGTGAATAAAAAAAATTACATTCGCTGTCTTTGATTTGCTCCAAAAGATAAAAAAAAAAATATTTTATTTCAGCTGTACTCCACGATTCTTTACGAGAAGAAAGTGTTGCCATCTCACTTGCCTCTACCAGAGTTGCTGTACTGCATTTGCCAGGGTACCTTGTTTCACGCGCGGTTTATGCATCCAGAGACGTGTCCCAGTTACATGTTCAAGTTGACAGATGGTGTCAGCAATTTACAGTAAGTAATATTTTGGGCCTGCGTTGCAAAACTTGCATGAAAATTGATTTATCCGATAGGCGTTATAGGAAGAAACATGTAAAATTACCCGTGACATGGTATCGTATTGTCAACGAATAGCTCTTGTTTACGATAACACGTCAAAGGCAATGATGACTTGACAAAAGTGTTTGGACCTAATCCCATGTGATTCTGTTTAGTCCTTCCGAGTAAACACTCTTTAACCGAACGATTGCCTTCGTGTATGATATCCATTCGAACTAAATTCTCAAATAAGTTGATGATGATTGTCTTAAACTCGACTCTGTTGCAATAATCTTGTTAAATAAAACAAGGAGGCTTTGTCTGCTATTTTGGTGAATTCTTTTTCTTTATTATATGGACAAATATTTACAAAATTAAGCTTGATTTTGAAAATGTTGAATACCTCGTGGTTGAAATAGGCTACTGTTTGAAAGAGAATTGAATAGATTTTTTAAATAATGACACTACATAAACTAAATAATTTATATCCTGAAATCCCCTTAAAGGTTAACACATGTCGTTTACTAAGCAAATTTACTGTGTCTACGTATCACCAACGTCAATTACTTTTTTGTATCTTGTGTTTTATTTCAGGACTGGGAAACTCTCTGAAAATCTACAAGCAGTTATAAAAATGTCACTGTCCCTGTAAACGTTTTACGTTGCCTCTTTTGTTTATTTTGCGGTGAAGGAAAAACGGCAAACACTTGTGTTGGAAGACAAATTAGGACTAGTGAGAAATTACTAGAGAAGTATTGTTGGGTTTGAGAACTGAGGCCGAATTAAAATTTATTATTATTATTTTTAGTAGCTATAGTTCGGTATGTAGTGTGTTCTCTATATGGCCTATTTGATACCAAACAATACGGCCATTTACTATTAAAGGCCAAAGGAATTTTGACAGAAGAAGAAATGAGAAAATAATATTATTTAATTAAAATATATTTGTATGCCAATGAAGGCTTACTTAAAACTTTGTATAAAATATAAATCAATATTTTATAAGGTATAAATAATTTCTAATTTATGTAGGTTAAACCAGTTTTTTATTTACGATGTTTTTATTTCCAAGGTGGACGTGCTATTTTAATTGATTTACTTAGTTATACGAGTATACTTTTATATTTTATTGTTATCGCTGAAAAAAGGGTAGATATTTATGACTTAAAATAAAAGACTTAAATATTTTAATCTTTGTTTTTTTGTCGTGATAATGAAAAAAACCTTTTAAGAATGTTTTTTCCTTAATAATGTATAGACTTTAAACTAGTTTTTTGGACGAGATTGATAATCACATGATCTGAATGTGGTTTAAACTTTGTAACGGTGTTTAACCAAGATGTAATGTCTTTCTCCCTATAAATGACTGTTTTGGTACTTGATTAACATGTATTTTGGTTTCGGCTAAAGAGCGAACGAGAAATAATTACCAACCCAAAGTTCGTATTTAGAGCAATTTTGTAAGTTTTTAGGGTTACATTTAGAGGGTTACATTTACATAGTCAAACTAGGAACCCATGTCTGTCTGTCCGTCCATCTGTCCGCCTGCAGCTTAGCTGAGAGACTGTTGAAACTAAAAAGCTGGTATTTGGCATGAATATACATGTTAATCACGATGACAAAGAGATAAAATAAAATCTTGAAATAATACTTTTTAGCGTACCTCGTCTACGTGTTAAGTGGGAACGGTTTTTTTTTGTCTACCCCATGATGTGGGGTGTAGTTGGATAGGTATTACAAAATATATTTTTTCATTTATTTCAAGGGAAACAATTTATGATGAATTTTTGTTTAAGTTAGGTGCCCCGTCCCGTCCCCCCATACAGCTTAAACTACAAATAGGTACTAAAAATCCGAAAACTATCCTACGTGAAAGCGCATAATATTAATAATGAATTTCAAAACGAAACTATCACGACTATGTAGACATCGTTGGTTCTCGAGATACCTACCTAAATAAATCATCTAAGACGGCACCAAGTTATTAAATAAATACTTACTGTTTTTTACTACAGACTTAGGAATATTACAATGAGCATGGTCCAACATGCTCTTGCCCAGTTTTTGTAAAAAATAAGGTCTTTTGCATTAGGTACTTCTAAACCTCCACTCGTCAAACTACAAGGCACCTATCTTCACTCAGTATGTCAAAAAAAGCGAATAAAAATTAATAATCGTTTTTACTCAGCATGTAACATTTGAACGTTTAGTGGTGGTTGGCGGATCGGTCGGTTGGTCTAAGCCTCGGGCGCGGGTGGTGTCTCCCGGGTTGATGATGATGGCCTTGTGCCTCGGCGGGTCCTTCGTCGGGGGCGTGATGGGACCATTGCCGTACTTACAGACTGCCTCGCACTTAAAAAAAAGGACAAACACTCATTGAATCTGTCCTATAAAAGACACTCTGTATGCTAATAAGCATGACCAGGGCTGGGATTCTACACGATAAAAACGATATTACCTTTGACTAGTTTCCGTATCGTCAACGTTTTGATAACTTTTATGTAAATGATAGTATTGGTGGCTGGATTAAAAACGATGCGAATGAAAATACGTCAAATAGAAAACGATGTTGCCTTTGACGTGTTTCTGTATCATCAACGTTTTTGTAAGTCTAAGTAGCGATTACACTGAGTCGTTTGCCGCATGTTACATGCAGCCGCTATAGTATAAAGAACACGTTACTCGGCCGTATGTGACGAACGATAGGCGTGACAGCTGCAGTTGCCTAATTACGTGACCGCAGTAGGTGGACATACTAATGTGAAGACGACGTTCGTTGGCCGAAGTAGTTTGGAACAAGTTAGGCGACCGCATTAGGTGAACGACTCAGTGTAATAGGGAGCATGCATAATTAATTTTCTTACCCTCTCTGAAAAGTGCTATGATGTATACCCGAAACAATTGTCGTGTTATTTTTTCATAAAATATGAAGCTTTAAAAAGTCATAGTTCAGACCTCCTGAAAAACACTCAACACAAAATCGACGACAGGAAGATGAGCTGTTGTTCCATGTTTAAAATATACGGACCTTATAAAGAAATTTGCATTTATTTGCAGTAAAAAGTATGTTTAAACTATTATCATTGAATTAAAATATTACGTAAATAAAATCAGGCTGCCGAAAAAAAATATCCCGACTTAAAAGAACATTTAAATTTTAACAAGTTTTGATTCTATATCAAATCTTAATTAACGGGTCAAAATTTAGTTTATTGCGTTTTATATGTTATTTTTAATTTTCCTCCTAGATCATATAAAATATACAAAATTACGTTTTTTATGCGTGTTCCCTATTGCCACTTTATTTACTCGACAGTAATAAAGTCAAAATAAAATTATTTAATGCTATTAGTAAGTCAGAAATAAAAATTAACAGATTACAAAATATGAAATTAAAATTGATAAAAAAATGCTTCTTGAAGTAAAAACATTTTTAACCTACTAACATACAAACCATAAGATGGCGCTAACTTAAGAGGCCGTACACGAAATTTTGCCGATCTCGCTGATTTTTGTGATTTTACAGACGTGATTTTACTGTTGAAATACTTTACTTCTACAAAATTTAATACGCAAAACGAAAGATAATTTCGATTTTCAACGAATATATGAAATACTTTTTTGTTTTTATTATTTAATTTTGATTAAATACCTGAAACCGGCGACTGTTTCGTGAGTTTTGCTGTAAGAGGTTTAGAATATCGCATATTTACGACTCGTTTTGACGTCTTAAAGGAATGAAAAAAATAGCAATTGATTGCTGTAAAAGTTGTCTAAAAAATGTATGAATTACTTTTTACCACCCCAATATTTATTTTTTGTGTAAAAAAATTATGAACTTGGTAAATTATTATAGAAAATGGACAAAAAATTGTTTTAAATTTCGGCTTCTTAAAATACTCGTTCATAAAATTAAAAAAACAGTAATAAACTTCAGTTCAAAATCAATCCATTACCTTAAAAACACATCCAAAAATTAAAAATTAAATAGCAAAATATAATATTTTAAAATAACCTAAATCCCGAATTTCAATTCACGACAAAGATAAAAAAGTAGCTCATTCATTCGTAACTCATTTATTCGATCATAACTAAAATGATATATCATGATGTGCATTAATACTTACTTTATAGAGAAGCAGTATTTCAACTGTAAAATCACGAAAATAAGCAAAACTGGCAAAATTTCGTATGCGGCCTCTTAATGTCTAGGCTCAATTTATTATAAATACAAACATCCACCGCCCGCAGCGCATTTAGACGCGCCAAACGGACCAACAAATGGTTTATGTCCCTACAAGTTCGCCTCTGATTTGCTCGGCGTGCCCTAAACTCATTTTTATGCGTCCACATGCATTTGGCTACGTTAAAGAGCGTTTTCCAAAAAAAGTAACCTATAGTTAAGGACAAAAATTACCAACCGTAATTTTTCCATTACGTCACGAAAATTAACTAATACTGCTTTAATAGAAATAGTGTCATCTCAGACTAAACTCCTGTAGCAAGTTAGACCATATTACTAACAGGTGAGGTGTGAATCTGGTATGCTTATTTAATTTGAATTACCGCCTGTTAGTTTATGAGGGCAGTATAAGAATATAGAACTAATTTTTGTGATGTAATGGAAAAATTACCGTTGTTAATTTTTGTCCTTAACGATAGGTGCTTTTTTTGGAAAACGCCCTATCGGCTGAGTTAAAAACAATACCACCACGTCAAAGACAATTATGGGTTTACCGAGTTGGGACAATCTTAAAGAAACTGTGGCCCTAGACAAAATGCAAAAGGTACTTATCATTATCGAATATTAAAGTAAATCACTTCAATCGCTTTCTCTAGCGATTTGTATACTTGTCTAAGGCCACAGTCCTGAAAAAAAAACATAATTTTGAGGACTACATACATACATACATAACGTCACGCCTTTATTCCCAGAGTGGGGTACCTACGCAGAGCAACAGGATACCAACAACTCTACAACTAAGAATTATCAACAAGTTTATTGTTGATAATTCTTAAGTACTACAAGCCTTTATTCCCTTAGTCGCCTCTCACGACATCCACGGAAAGACATGGAGTAGCATTATTCTGAGGACTAGTAAGCCAGATATTATTTTATCTATATGATAGTTATGTACAAAATACCATTTCGAGACTATAGAAGTTATTCTTGTTGCCTCCACAGCCTGAGTAGATAGACTTCTTGCAGATCTGCCATTTTTGGTCGTAGAACCATCTTGGGTCTTCGCCGAAGCAATACCCGAAGTCCCATCTTAAACTACAATAATTGGGACGCACTTCTAGAAAGTAATAGAAGCAGATTGAAGTTTTCTTTATTTTACACGGTTTTATCTATCCAAACACGGAAACCAACAATTACAAACAATAGTCACGGGCAAAAAAACGAGTCGTGACGTACTGAAATTGTAAGCAATGTTGACCCTTAATTTTACTTGCTAATGTAAAATGTGTAATTGATTTGTAGTTTACAACCTTACTAGGTCAATTTGTGTGAGGTTATTACTCGCGTTTTTTTGTGTTTTTGTTGTGTTTCATATTTTATTTTATACTAATCAAAAATCAAAAAACCGTCTAACTCAAACCGGCCAAGTGCTAGTTGTATTCACACACGAAGAGTTTCAGTTTCAACACCGTACAATATTTTCCTTGTTTGTGGTTATTTCTTTTTTATTGTTCACTCTATGAAAATTTCAGCTGACGTCGTCCTATAGGAAATGAGACTCAATGAAAAATAGGAAATGATGTTCATGAGATTCAGCCTGCTGACAGATGGACAAACGGAAGGACAGCAGAGGCGTTGGCACTTTGAAAACCCAATTGCATTGTATCATATCGTTGCCATTTTTTAGTTTCTTACAAAAAAAACTGATCCCCTTTAAGATAACTAGTCTTTGTTGTACGTCTGTCCTTTGGTCTGTCAAGGCTGTTCTCTGAAAGAGATGAAGCCATCAGTCTGAGATTTGAAATGTTTTGGAGGGTTACTTAAGCAGTAAAAAAATATACTTATGAGGATTACTGGTTTGAAGTTTCAAGTTATTTATTTTTACTGCCGGGAAAAGCTGAATCATTAAACTTTATTTACTGTTTCTTTGATATTGATATTTTACTTTTGCACAAATTGGATAATACATGTGTAATTATAATAATCAACGAGAGATCAATGTTAGGGGATAATGACTGGAATCCGAAATGGGATTAGTGTGCCTATGCACCATTATTTCTGTATCACTGTAAATATTTTATTGTTTTGTTATTGTTAACATGTAAAAAAAATGTGGGTCGGTCTCTTGCACTGCGGGTTTCGTACCACGATACCCAACTCGCATTTCGCCGGATTTTTCTTTTAGGGTTTGAATTTAAAATCACAGCAATTTTAATGTTTGTATGTATTGACGTTTTGATGACAAAACAAAAGAAAACAAGTGTAGGGTAGCCTCTTACAATTTTGTTTTTTTTTTGTTCGTGAATCAGCCGTTGTAACACATTATTCGGTAAAAAAACTAGCTATTAATTATGGTTCTAAAGTGCTTCAAAGTTAGAAAGGACGGACAGACGGACAGCAAAGGCTAGGGTACCGCCTACCGAACCCTAAAAATCAAGCAAATCCTTGAAATAGTTAGACGAAATTTTGTCTTTACTTACTACGACCAGGCTGACTTAAGCAAGTGTCGCGGCAATCCTGTAAAGTATCAAAACGGTTCCCGTTGCCTTGGCAACCTCCCCACTTAAAAACGCTGCAATTCTTTTTCGGCGGATCAAAGTAAAACATATCTATGTTGCCGCGACATGGACCTTCCTGAGGCTCGAGTAGACAGACTTTATTGATAACTGAAAACAGGCATAAATAAGATTATCAGATCTCAATAATTATATTTTATCACACACACACACTACGGCGACGCTTAGCGACGACGTCTACGCACTCTGAGACAACGTGCAAGTGCTTCTACACACACACGTAAGGCCCACTCGCTTTCGTGAAATAAAACAACTGTACGGCGGTGGTACTTTGGTCTCTTCTGGCCGCGTCAGGGATCACGAGACGCCTCATCGCCTAAACCGCTAAACTTGGGGACTTGAAATATTCCTTGTGTATCCTAGGCGTGAACTTAATTACCATTTTTTTTTTCAGAAATAAGTCGAGTAGTAGCGTGAAACTAGTTATAAGCGTACGAGGTCAGAGACGGGCGTATTGCACGGTTATTGAATTTACATGGCGTGTATCAATTTTATCCCATTCCCATAACGGAAACTGAGTCAACATAATAGTTGCAAGGCTTAAACTAAATCAACTCATAGCCCAGGAACATATTATGAGAAGTTTGATGAGGTTGATGGTGCCATTATTGCCAGCATAAGCGGCACTTAATAAACTCTTGATATTTGTGAAGCTAGGTGGTTCAGCTCTCTTATGTGCCCAGCAGTGCCTGGCCTAGGGACTGCTGTTTAAGGCTAGGCTGCCTGGTAGTCGGAACTTGAGGTCGTACCTCTTTATGTTCAACTCAGTCACAAGCAAATGGTCAGCTAGAGCACCATAAAGGCAAAAAGAGCTAAGAAGATGATAAGTCTTTTAATAAAAATGGTGGCACTTTTTTAATGTTCAAATAATAGGCTGTGGCCACAAATATCTTCTATGTAGTTTCCTGGTTTATTTTGATCTAATATATACCCTCATTTTTTTATCGTAAGGATACGGCATAAGTAGAAGACCTAGAGCTGTTCAGTTATGAAGTTCATAGACCTTTCAAACCTTAAAACAGACTTCTTCTCTTCAACTTTATTAGATAGAGTTAAGTACTCACGTTTCGGCACATAGACGGTGGCCCTTGTTTGCACTCTGGGAAACGTGACGTAATTTATTTTTCCATAACTCTTTTCGATACAAAGTAATAATACCAATAGCGGCGCATAATAACACAAATCCATGCTGAATATTCACATTAAATATATACTTAAATGTATTTTCGTACTGCCACGGAAAGGAATTAGGATTTGTATTTTATTGCGAGTGTGAATTTCATTTCAATTTTATTTTATGCGGTTAAGGTTGAGTCATAAAACTAGTTTTCGTTTTGTATTAACAATCACTGTAATAAAATAGAAACAATTGGGATGATGGGAGAGAAAACCAGCGCTACCAGTTCCTGTGCCCCACGTCATACCACGCATGTGCCAATACGCTAATGATTTATTTTTTATTTGTTTTTAGGGTTCCGTAGTCAAACTAGGAACCATTATAGTTTTGCCATGTCCGTCCGTTCGTCGGTCCGTCCGTCCGCAGCCCAGCGCAGAGACTCTATGTACTAGAAAGCTGTAATTTGTCATGAATATGCATATTAGTTACGCCAACAAACTGGTACAATAAAATGATTTTTTATGGTACCTTTCCTACCCTTAACGTGGGGATGTATTTTTTGTTTCTCGTCTATCATATAGTGTAGGATGTCGTTGGATAGGTCTTTCTAAAATTTTATGGGTTTTTGGAAACAGTAACAGTAGATTAGTTCGATTAAGTTATCCGTTTATGAAATTTTAAACATTTTTGTTAGACTGAAGTCCCACTAGAGCCAAAACTACAAATACTAAAAATCTGAAAAAAATCTTGAATGAAAGCGCATATAACAACTTTTAAAGGAAAACTATCACGACTAAGTATACATCATTGATTCTTGAGATATAGGCGATTATAGTGTTTATACCTACTAAAATCATCTAAGACGGCACCAATTGACTTTTAATAGAAAATTCGTTATTACTTGTTGATTTTCATGTTCGTAGTACTTAACAGCTTCGGAACCCTACACTGAGCATGGTCCGACATGCTCTTACCCGGTTTTTTTAAATGACATGTGATAATTCTATGTACATTGCGAAGCAAATACAAAACTCAGTGATATAACAACTCGCCAACTTTACAATGTATACCGAATTGACCCTTGTGTTGCTACGACAGGTTTATAAAATAGGGGTCTATAAGTCAGACGAGTTCTGTTTTTAAACCCACTTACGTAACGTTACGTAAGATGAAGGCACCGTAACTTTATAATATATCCATAAATTAACTCAGCCAAGACAAAATACTAACGAACTCCCGAAACTCTGCGTAAATGAGACTCGGGCTGAGTCAACTGGGGGACAGCCTGAGAGAGCAGCTGCTTCACTTCTAGCTTTCGAATAAGCGTCGGAATGATTACTAGGTTTGCAATCCAGTCTGTTGTTTTACTATGTTGAAAGTGCCTTAACTGCTATAGATATTATAAATAGCTGTTTATAGACAACCAGAATAGCCTCCTAAGGCCTCACATAGAAAAAATTGTATAGTACGTTCATTAGAAAATAGACCTATTGCAAAGGAAATAAAATAGGTTTTTCCTTTGTTTTTATGAGGGAGAATAAAACTAGAAAATCGACTCCATTGCATTTGTAATAGGTTCATATTCCATTGGCAAATTTCGTTGTATGGTAGGTCTTAGAGGATAGAGGAAGACCGAAGAAAAATGGAAATCGATTTAGTTAATTTTAGTCTAAGCTGGCAAAAATTAGTTCAATCTAGAGATGAGTAGAGAAATGAGTGGGGAGGCTTTTGCGCAGTAGTGCGTCATAAAATGAGTTTTAAAAATAATAAGATATTTTTGTAGCAAATTTAATTTTATTGAGCTGGCAAAACTTGAATTACTGGTTATTCTGATGAACCTACGCACTAAGCGCCATTGAAGCCTTCATAGAAGACATCGGAAATTAGATTTCTGACTCGATACGGATATTTAACACAACTTGAGACGGGCATCTCATAACTAATAATACGTTTATTGTATTGCACAATTCCACATCTAACTCAAGATAAGCTTTCTAATACGATCTTTAGTTGACTTAAACTAATCACACCTATAATTTCAATCCTATCCTATGACAGTTCCTCTTTAGTGTATTTTCTGCGTTGTCTGTCCCCTTTGGCTGCGCCCGCGCCTCGCCGAGCCAACTTGAGCCCTAGCGCCGCAAAATCTTAACGAGTTGCCAGTTCAGATCCTATTCTATGGCGTTTTTCTTTCGCTAAAACTCAATTTCCATATGTATTCGCGGTATGAAATTCAGAACAGCTTTCGTGAGACGAGATATTTGCATTGTTAATTGTGGAACGAACTATGGGACGCCGCCATGTTTACAAACTCTACAATAATTAAAGTTAGGGTACCTACTGTAGCACAAGAACTTTCATTGTTGCAGTGTTAAATAAGTTTTTGACAAAGCATCCGAGTTTGGAGTTTGCCGGATGTGGGTTGAATGCTGAGTTTTTAGCTTGGGTTTGAGTGGAAACGCGTTGTTTGTTTATGGCATGAACTTTTTAATTTCTTAAACACATCGTTAGTGGCATAAATGTATGCCTTTTAAATAAATTTAATTCTAGTAAGTAATTTAATGATACTAATTAACGCTAAAACACGTTTGAAGTGATACTTTGTTTCCAAAATAGCTTGTGTCCGCGACTTTGTCCACATAGATTTCGATTATGGTTATTGCCTCGGAACCATTAAAAAACTCCGGGATACAAATTAACCTAGTGTTGATTTAAGACATAAGGTTCAAATTTCATCCAAATCCGTCTATCCGTTACAGCGTGAAGGATTAACAAACTAATTCGCCACTTTCACATTTATAATATTAGTAGGATGTATAAGGTATTTAATGAAGCTACATACAGCAAATTTTTTAAATGGTAATTTGAAAACCATTTGGAGATAGTTAAATATAACAACTACAATTATTTAATTTTATATTAACCTTGCTATCCCATTTACGGTAAGTGTATTATTTTCTTCCTACGCCCCCCGTATACTTTGAAATTTCCTTGCATAGGTAAAACTGCTTCCTGATTTCAATATTGTTTTTTTTTAACATGCCTAACGACTTGTAACAATACGAGCCTACGAAACTATTTTATGATTGAGACTATGACAGTCAAATGATTGTTTGAATGGCATTTTAGCACTATGTACTATTTTAAATAACTACTTACCTTACACTTAAAGTTTTAAATGTAACGTAATATCATTGATTTTATAAATTCACTACTTGGTATACTAAAATAAGGATTATATTCCCGAGACAATTAGACAAATTGAAGCCATTGTTTTTTAAGAAAGACAAACAAGCAAATAAGTTATTTTAAATTAATCCATTAGGCATCGAGGCAAATAAGACGATTGAGATAATTTACTTGACATCACAATAATAGGTATGTGCCTACTCCCAGGTATAGATTTTTGTTATTGTTGATTTTACTCCCGTGAAAATACTTCGTTAAGCAAGCCGTGAAAAAGAGGAATTTTAAAGTTAAACTAATATAAACTCACTAAGTTCTCATTTCCAACTTAACCTATAAAACGCTTACGTTTGAAGGCGGCACTAAAAAGTTTGCATTCACCTATAAATAAAAATGCTGTTTCACCGCGACTTTGATTGAGAAGTCACGGGATAACGGGGATTTCCTGGGCATCGAGGAGTAGTTTCCTCTTTTCAGTTTACAGAGTGCATTTCCTGTTGTTTTGTTGGGTACGCTGTATTTGGTATTGACAGAGTCCGAAGTTCACAGTTTTGTTGTGAAACCTCTCAAACTTTAAAGGCGTCGATAAATATTTTGGAAGTGTACCAATAGTTTGTGACCGTTTTAAGAAAATCCTCAATTAAGGACGACGTTAAAAAGAAAGGAAACATTAATTTATCAAGTCCCAAACTTGTACCATTATTTATTCGTTTCGTTAAATCATTTTCTTTACCTTGTTTTTCTTAATATACACAATATTCGATTTATTGCATTCCACATTTTACTGATGTTGTTGTAATCATAGGTACATCTTCATTATATGTGGACCCTAAGTCCTAATAATAAAAAAGGAATTCCAAATGAAATTAGACATAGCTACATTAGCTTAAAAAGCCCTTGTTTAAGATACAATTATTTGATCTTTGAAAGAAAATTAGAGGCACACTGACAATATTTCTAGGAATGCGAGTGCATTATCAAATCTGCGTTCGTGTTTGCAAACTCAGTTGTCCCGGTTTATTCAGCAGCTCTCTAGATCTGCATTCTACATTTAAGTCCTACTCTTTGCATAAGTAAATTGCATCGCATGCTCATTCATAAATTGGATAACGCTATAAAAACCTACCAACATTAAAGGATTATCAAAAAAACATGCTTATTTTTGAGTAGTTTTTGTCATCCAATACGTTTGCTTTGTGGTTTTATTATGCAAAAACCAGAAAACGTGTAAGTTGAACGCTTGCAAAGATTAAAGAAAACGCCTAGACTTCCAAAGAAATGTCATCAAATATATGTTAAATGTGAAAAATAAATACTACTTATTCGAAAGAGTAGAAAAATTAACGAAGATTGAAAGGGAGGCGATCGCTAAAATCTACTAGTATAAGTTTTTATCAACGTTTAATCACTTCATTGGGTATAACTAATAAATTAAAACTGTTAAAAATGTAACATTTTTTAATAATTATTATTATTTACGTTTTATTCTTTACGATAGTTTTAAAATAATATTTAAAGGTAATGTTTACAATGATTTTATTCCAATTCCAGTTATCAGTGCATGAAAACTTATTTCGAAACTGGAACTAAGCCTTTAATTTCTCTGAACATATTCGTACTTTGAATTCAATCATCAAGTATTTTTTGGTTTGTACAAAAAATGTCTGAGGCGGTAAACAAGTATAATAATAAAATCAAACAACAATTAACAATTAATTCATAAATCCGGTTTCGAACTAAATCACTTATTTTTCAATCATCTTGTACAATTTATTTCCTTTACTGACTGTTGACAAACAATGAACAGCCTTCATTACTAAACTTAGAAACGGAATCTTGAAAACATACTTGGAATGTATTTGTTTTTTATTAAATATCAAGCTTACAGGAATGAAAAATAAGCGGTTATCCTTTAGCAGTCTACAATAAAACGTGAGAATGACACATAAACCAAAAATTCAAAAGGGAATCTTACAAATATTTGGCCTAGAATGCGCCAGGCAGGCATAGCTAAACGCAGCGAACGGATGGCGTGAAGTTGAGGAAGTCGAGGAAGTCGATGCTCGCAGAGTACGCTGCCCCAGAGAACCTCGGTATTTATTCCAGTTTGTTTTCTTGATAGTGTTGGAATGTTTAAGTTACTGTAATTTAGTTAAGCTGTGTGGTTGTTATTCTATTTATTTTATGTAAATCAAATTTTGGAGGAACGTTTAAATTAATTATTAACGACTTATGTTCACTAAGCCCCACGTTGGGCGTCACTTTTCAAAAAAAGATAAAAGGTAGTAAATTAATTATGACCGTAGGTAATGAAAAAATAAACTATTAAAATTAAACTATGAATGCTAAAGAGAATAGTACTGTAAGTGTCCATAACAGCATGTATTTTTTAATGTCCCGATATACTTAAGACCCCTAGGTAGGCATAGCTAAGCGCATTGAATGGATGATGGCGCTCAGTCAAGAAACTCGAGGAGAGAATCTTGCTGTTGGCACCAGTTTATTTATGGAAAATTTTGGAATGTTTGTTGCCTTGCTTGACTAAATTGAGTTATGTAGTTGTAATTCTGATAATTACTTTAAACGGTAAAGTTTGTAAGAAGGTTTTACTTATTCAAAAAGTAGTTTTTTCTATCAAGCCCCACGTTGGGCGCCACTTTTGAAAAAAAGATGTAAAATATTATAATTAAGAAATTGATATTGAACTCAGTTATAAAATGCCATTATGCTTGTCTTTATTTCTGGCTTTATAACATCAGTAATCCTTAGGTAACTATTTCGATAAACTTAAAACCCAGGTAAGTATAGGTAAGCGCAGCAAACGGATGGCACGAAGTCGAGGAAGTTGAGGTGCGCAGAGTACGTTGCACCAGAGAATCTCGCTGCTTAACTTATTTGTTTTGTATCGAAATATCGGAATCGGAAACATGTTAATGAGGTTGAATGAAATTAATTTATCTGGTTGTAATTTACTTCATTAAAAAACGTTACTTTGTATGAATGTTTAAATTATTCATGAATTTCTTTGGGATTTTGTGAATATAATATAAAAGCTTATGTTCCAGTTCAACATTGCCAAATGGGTTTTTTACTGATGCTAATATAGTACTAAATCTGTAACAGATTTTTTCTAAAAATATTTCACAAATTTGAGATCTAAGCAGAAGTTGCTGAACTAGAGAACCCTTTTTTAATTCACGTTGGGCGCCATTTTTGAAAATACAATGTAAAATTAAATATATCTATTTTAAAATACATATAAAAGTTATTGATTCAACGTTTATATTGGCGACGAGTTCACTAGATCTGAAATATAATAATTTAGGTCCACTAAAGCTCATTTATTGAGAAAGTTGTCGCATCAAAACACTCTGTGCTTTAACACTCTGTTTCTGCCCGCGGACTATGTTTGTTCATTAGAGGGTTTTTAATTTGATTTTTCTACCGCCTTCTAATTGCAACCGGCTTATAAATTTCTACCCATTTATGCGGTAAGGGCCACAATTAGTTTGTGCCGTTTGTTCTCAGAACTGGGGCGTGGATCTAAAGAGTTCCTTTATTTTGTTAGCCGTGAGAAACTTTTAGCTTTCATTTTCGTTTCACGTGTTGAATACGTTTCTGTTCAGCTTTCATCTTTGCGGCTTTCTTTAAAAGGTTCATACTTAATTTTTAATTATAGAGTACTTCTTAAGCTTTTGGAATCTTGAAACAAACAGTTATAGGACTTTGTGGTAATTTCATCCAACTTACCATCAGGTGTGTGCCCGTGTGCCATCTCCGTGCCGTTAAAAAATATATCATTGTTTCTTTGTTTCCTGTAGGCTAAACACTTTGACGGATTTTAAGGTGCAGGGTATCAGGATAGCATCATCCGAAGAATTAATAGGCTAGTTCTCAGCCCCGATGCTGCAGGTGTAATCAGGAGGGTTCTCAAAGCTTGTTTGGACCCCTTAGGGCTTCTTTATGGAAGCGGGGAATCGAAAGGAGCATTAGGTGGTACGCTCTGCATTACATTAAACATATGACGTTATAAGAAAGCGTTTACGGAGAAGCGAAATTACACGCGTTTGCTACAAATACAGCGTTACCTGCGGCGGATGGCATCACCGCGTTGCGCGCAGCGTCGCACGCGTCATTAATGGCGGTATCCGGCTCTTAAAAACAAAAGTCGTTTCTCTTGTGGTCAATAATTAAATAGCTTGTGTGCATATAAGTTATGTTTTGTATGATACGTCTAAAGCAGTGCTGGCGGCGTTTTTGCGGGAATGGGCTTAGTCAGAAAATTAGGCCTTAAAAACGTTAACTCGGTGTGTCCACAGGAAAGACGGTAACCTAAATGTGTGTATGACCCATCCGCCACTATCTACGCCCCGCAACACGCGCCGCTTTACGCCCCGCATTGTCATAAACAACATCGTACATTGCCATATGTTTGTGTTTGCGCGTGTGATGATGCGGGCTGCTGCAAGTATCGCCTCTCTGTAAACGGAAAAAAACGCCAAGCCGCACGAAACGCGCGGTGCCCCGCGTCTCCGTAAACAACCCCTTACAGTTGCACCAGCTGTGTGTGTACACTCTGAGAAAAAGTTTCTCAGTAACTATAAGTTACAAAAGTAAACAAGAGTAAAAAAAAATACTATACAATATCGTGTAATATTATTGTTGGATAGCTATTAAATTTGTGCATGTCCATATTTTTTTTCGATTTGGGGACTGTTTAGGATATTCTTCTTCAACTTTGGCGTTACACTTTTGTCAGAGTGGTTGTGCGGCTTTCACGTTGATTTTGATTTTAATTTAGTGGCCCGTTTCACAATGCGACGCCATTCTTTGCGAACTGCCGCCCTCTTGGTACATTCGTGTAGAGGATTCGGCGTTATTTATTTGGTCTGTCCACCTCATCGGCGATCTTCCACGTGGTGTGATGCCCTCGACCTTGCCTTCTTGTACTCAATAGTTATGTTCATTCAATAGATTTGCATCCGCGCCGCGATACGTGTTCAAAGAAAGTGTGGGTACGAGCGTTTTCTGTTTAGGATATATTGAACTCTAAAAGTGTAATTTTTGCTAGAGTTACGTGTCCCTAGTCCCTACCGCCTACAGCCAAAACTACAAGTAATCTGGACAATGGCTTAAGAGGACTGTGAAGCAAACAATTTCCATACAAAATGCAATAGCGTTTTTCTCCCCTTAAACGTTGTACGATTTGTACGACTTTTGAACAAATTATACATATTTTGAAAAACTTGGTCTGTGCGTTTTCATTTCCAAGAAAATATTAATTGAAATAGGGGGTGGGCTCTTTCGTAAAGTAACTGGTTCGCGGTTTTAGGAACAAAAGCAGATACTATACGATGGCTAGAAATTATTATAGCAATGTGCAAAGTTTGGCTTTTGACAATGAACAATATTTTTAATAGCTTGCTAGTAGACAGGATGACGGTCATAATGGATGGACTTCCACTTAGAGGTGATGACTGCTGCCAATGTGTTGAATATTCCTAAATTTGGACTCTACGTGATCATACAAACACTAGGAGAGGTTCTATTCTTAATCAGATAGCGAATACCACTTTTTGGTAAATACTCGTATGTAGTTTAAAACATAACAAAGGTCTAAACTGGTTTCATTCTTTATTACAGACGGGTTTTAGTTTTTTAAACTTATTTTTTATTTTGTCCTTTTTTTTACTACAAGGCTATATAAATCAGCTGTCCCTTACGCTGACTGAGAATTGCCAGGTTTTAAGTGTCATAATCGTTTACATCGTGACATTAACACCTTATAATACAATATAATGCAAATAAGTATTATAGTAGGTACACCGCTTTGTATAATAAAACGGGCCCTTTTGTTTTTGTTAAGATAAACTGTAGAGAAATGAGATAAAATTTTGTGTTGACAGATCATAACTTAACAAATTATAACTAACCCCGTCTCTGCCCTAAAATTCTGAAGCCCTCTACTAATTTTCCCCCTGTATTGCTGTTTGTTGGTCGATATGCCGCTTGCAGGTTTCGACGAGGTAGTGGACGTGGCCCAATACCCGTAGTACAGTGCCAAATTCCCATTTTCTGTTTTTGTTATAGCACCGTATCTGAACTCTTTGGCCTGGTGAGAAGGTTCTCGTCTGCGAGTGTTGGGTTGCTCTCTCTGTGTGATTAGTAGCTGTACACTTAAATCGCACATGAAGCGACGTCCTCACCACTCATGTACGTGGAATAACCGTGGGGTAGCTTATCCCATGCTTTGTCCTTATCTGTAATTGTGAAATTTGCATCTGACAGAAAGTGACGAAGCATGGCATAAGATACCCCACGGTTATTCGGTTATTCCACGTTTATAAGTATGGGGTTAATATGTTTGACCTGAGTTTTTACTTAAAGGAAAATATGAGCTCATACAACCTTAAATTCATACACGGATATTGGGTCTGATTCGGATTGTCTTCTCTAATTTTAAATATCTGTAAATGTAACCTAAATTTATAAACTTCGAACTCAATTCTAGTCTTACAAGAATGATGAATTTAAAGTTTACATATGTTTCAAATAAGATAACAATCCGAATATGCCCCTATATGAACGACACGTTGGCCTAGTTGGGAGTGACTCTGCCTCCGAAGCCAGCGGTCCTGGGTTCAAATCCCGGCAAGGGCAGATATTTGTGTGATGAGCGCGAATATTTGTTCCTGAGTCTTGGATGTTTTATATATATATTTAAGTATGTATTTCTCTATTTAAGTATGTTTATCGTTGTCTAGTACCCATATTACAAGCCTAGAGCTTAGTTTGGGACTAGGTCAATTTGTGTGAAATTGTCCCCTGATATTTATTTATTTATTTATAAATAATAAAACAACTAGGAAAATATTTGAAATTTTATTTCTGTGTTTATTTACAACGATTTTACATTTAAAAAATCTTTGGATAAATCAATTGCCTTGCTAACTAATTCGTGTCTTAAGGCTAATATTAATTTCAATTAATTTAGACTTAATCCTTTGCTAAGCTAAGTTTTCATATTTTAAAGATTCTTCACTTTGTACAAAATTTTTGCTTACAATTAATAAAATACTTTTGCGAAGAAAAAAATCTCGGCAAATAATTAGTGATCCTCAAAAATTGTCTGGACTTCTCTTATAAACAGTTATTACCCGTCACAAACTCACCAAACTTTTTATTTTAAGTACATTACAGCAACCGTGCAAACGTCCATTGAATTACCAAGAAATTCCTATTATTTTGTTTTCCATTCCATTTGACAGGTTACCAATAAAGTCCAAATTCAGTTACCATCAGTTTCGTTTGTCCGAATTTTCATGAGTAAGAAAATCATTTTTTTCCTTAGCCATTTAACTTTTATCGATTGTTTTTCTTGACATTTTTTTTAATATATATATATATATATAAATCAAACCCAATTTTACTTACAGTTTCTGTAGGCATACTAAAGTAACATTTTTAAAAGTTAATGGGTTCAGAAATAAATAACTTTCTAACTTATAAATTATCGAAAAAAAAAAAACAGTTTGAGAACAAAACATCGGGCTTGCGATAGGATGCCGTTTGAACAACTATAAACCATTTCAATAGGTACCTATGCGATAAAATAACTAAAACTATTCTTAAATAGAGCATCAGAAATATCTTTACCAGTCTTCAGAGGAGAAGTTCTAGATCAACTGTCTGAATCGTCAGTCCACCCGCCGGCTATCCTTAAGTATATTATAATGATTTGGCCGTAAGGCGTCCGACTGTCCGGAAAAGCCCCTTCGATACAAAGCTTCTATTCCACTGCATTTTTACCCCCATTTCAAACGTATTGTTAACGAAACTACCGCTATTACTGTCAAGATAATAAGGCCGATCATAATGTTTTCATCACGATAATAAAGGGGAATAGAATTAGAGTCCTAGGCCTATATTCAGGTGCGTTAAAACGATATCGTGTTTGACTCGTTTAAGAATCGTTTATGTCACAGTCGCCATTATTGTAAATGACATAAGAGTTATCAAAACGTTGACAATACGGAAACACGTCAAATACGATATCGTTATAACGCAGTTGAATAGAGGCCCTAGTCAGCATCGCCGTGCAGCAAGCACTTGCAGTACGAAGCAAACGTCAATCGCTAAATTTAAAAATATCCGATAGTCTGACCTCTTATTACGAGTATGATTAACTGACAGGTTAATGAACCAAGTGAGTTAACACAATTAGGTAAATCAACGTATATAAACATAGATATTATTAATATCTCTTATTAACTTGACAGTGTATGTAGCCGTGTTAAAAACGGGTGCCGTTTAGTTTGCACAAAATCATTTCGCATAATTTACTTAACTACGTTTAAAAGCATGATAAACGTTTAGCATAAAAAGTGTCTAATTTTATCAGGCATTACTATCAAATAACATAACACTCATGTATCATAATAATTGTTTTCTTATTGTTATGCATTTTAAATCAATTTATTCTTTCTAGGTTAAGTTAGACCTGTGACCAAATTAGTAGAAGTCAAAGAAGTTAGAATTGTTTTCGTTTTTAACCTATCATTATGTTTTAATAAATTATACATTTCGTTCTTATGCATTGCACTAGAAATTGTTATAATAGTGAGTTTTTATAAAAGACGAAATTATGCAATACGTTTTATGCAAAACCAAAATTATACCATTAGTTTTTATGCAAATCATGACTCACCAGTTACTAACAATACGATAACAATATGTGTAAAGACGATAGAATAAGAGACCCCCAGTTAGTCTATGAGACAAAAGTCATCGCCGCATATGGACAATGAAAACGGAATTGCAGGTGCCTTGCGAAGCTTGTCTCTTGAGGATCCTGTAGTCTTAGTCCAGAAATTGATTGAACAAAACTTCTGCGCCTAATAAACATGTAAAATTAATGCGTATGATCAAACATACATTAAGACTTGATTGCCGGTCAGGTATGACAATTTCACTTAGTATAAATTTCTCTTCAAACCATTATTAGCTATGGTGCCAACTTTCTTGTATTCAGCTGTTCTCGGAATTATAATGATCTCACGTGGCTCAAGAAAATCTAACTTAAAGTCCGTGTCAATTGAACTTGCAAAAGATGGAAACAAATTAGGATTTGTTCCTGATTCGTCATATTCCAAATTGGTTATCTTCCAAACTCGACAATTTCCTAACTGGTCATGTTCCAAATTCGTCATATTCCAGATTCGTCATCTTCCAAACTCTTCGTTGTACAGTCAAATTAAATCGCGAACACGTGCTTAAAGGAATAGTAAGTCTTACTTAGATTGTACTTAGTAGTTATACTTTGCACTACGGCTATTAGACAATAATTTACTTAAGGCGGAGTCCAAAAGAATTGGCAAATAATGGAACAATAGCACATTTACCACAGAGGATTTCTATAATAAATTTGTGCAGGTTGTACAAGGTATGACGAGTTTGGAAGATGACAAATCTGGAATATGACAAATTAGGAATATGACCAGTTAGGAAATTGTCATGTTTGGAAGATGACCAATTTGGAATATGACGAATCAGGAACAAATCCAAATTAGTACTGTTTGACACGTCATATCCTCAAACATTCACCAACCGTGTTTTTATTTAATATAACGTCTAATGAATAGTTATTTCATCTTAAACTTAATATGAAAATAATGATCTAGCGTGAAAATCATTGCAAAGACCGATGATCTTTAAAAGTACGTGATTATTGAGTAATCATGGTGAATTGGTGCGTTTGGTTTTGTTTACGTCTTTTGCAAGTTCAATTGATACGACGATATAGATTTGTATACGATGACAGTCAACAAGTTTAAAAACTCCATCTTTCATTTTGTAGTATTTTTTCTTGTGGCACTTAAACATTATATTTCTTTGTGTCTCATGAGTCCACCTACTCGTACTTAACTTTGACCGCACAGTTTTGCATTTTAAAACCACATTGCGATAAAAGAATGTGTAACCCTAAACAACAATAATTACAATAAAATTATTACTAGTTAAATCCAGCACAGTGCATCAAGCTCAATATTAAAATAAAATAAATTTAAGGGATTATCAGGTCTCAAGGAACACCGTCTTTTTGACTGTCTATGGATACCATAAAAAGTAGCAACCATAGCAATGCGTTTGATGAAATGACAACAGTGACATTGACAGTATCCAAAAGATTCCCCAGTCATCGACGTAGCTTATCGAATTAGCCAGCTGAAGTGGCAATGGGCGATGTAACCCACTGAACTGATAACCGTCGGAGTTATGAAGTCCTTGAGTGGAGACCTTGGACCGTCCTCAGACTAGGCGGAGCGACGTTCTTCGCAAGGCGGCTGGTAAGACCTAGATGAGACTGGCCCTGGATCGTTCTCGGTGGCTTACAGCAAAAGAGACTCATGTCCAGCAATGACAATAGGCTGACAATGATCCATAAGGTTCAGGGTTGAAGAATTTCTAATAACACCCTCGCACTGCATGGTCTGTGCTGTGCTGGTCTGTTAAGTGGATAAGAGCTTTTGATAGTGTTCACCAGAAACTTCAGGCACTTCACTTCGTACGCTTCAGGTACTTTTAGACCAAAATACCTGCTACCTAGAACTAAATCAAGGGTCTTGTACCTTGTATTTTTGGTAATATAAAGCTTTTTTTATGTGCTACGATTGTATACGTCCCGAATTTTATAGCATTTGTTGTTAATACATTGGTTTTTAAATGAATGCTCATTTATTATGGATAAATGCTAAGTATAAATTATGATTTCATGCGATGTGATCAAGTTTTTAACTTAGCAACATACATTAAATTAATTACATTGGTGTTAGTGTAGGTTCGTAGAATTTAGTAGCGGGGTTGGACTATGTGGATTAAGAACACTATAATTTTATCATTTACTAAAGGAATAGTTTCATTAATAGTCTGTTTTATTGTACGTCCGTTTGCACTATACACTATATATAGTATTTATACATCGAATTGCATGGAAAACCTATGGTATAAGATATTTTTGCAATATGTTAATTTACCGAAATAAATCTATCTACGCATTCACAATATTATTTACACTTTTACAACCATGAGATTCTATACATACAGTGAATAATTTTGCACGTTAGAAGATGAATTTAGTGATAAAATAATGAAGTGCAAACAAAGTTTCTCAGGAAGTTATTAAAAATTTAACATTATATGTATTTTTCAATCACTTAGTATCCTCTTTTATTAAGACAAAAAGCCTTTAGGGCTCAACTCAAACATAAAAACTCCTGTTCTATTCCTTTTTATCCAAATTCTCATCGCCTAAAGAGTAAAAGAGAAGGAGATAGCGATGTATTGAAAAATAATACGTCACCCCGATTCGACCAAACCAGCAGTTAGTTCACCTCCTGTAACAAAGTTTAACTGCAGCAGGAAGTACCTTTAAGGTTTTTTCGAAATGATTTATTGGACCAAGAACATTCCGTCCCAGCTAGTCTCGTAATTTATCAATTATACAAGAATCTATTATTTATCTGATTTGGTTGAATCTATAACATTTTAACAAAAAAAATGTACCTGTTTAAAATTCAAAAAGTAATAAACTTTGACATTAATACAAAACCAATTTATCTTTAAAGCCAGCAGGCAAAAAATACCTTGGATTTATAACGTTAATTCCCTGAACATTAGAACTATATACCTACTTAAGTCTACTTCAAGGCCCAATAAGAGACATCATCGCGTTTGGCGAATTCTTCTCGAAGGTCTGGCTATCCCCGTAGGATTCAGGATAGTTGTCAAGATTGTCTCCAAAGTCATCCTGGTTGAACACATAGTCCTGGCCCAGGACTACGGGTAGGAAGAGGAGAAACAGCAGGAGGAGCCAGCTAGCGAAACTGCCGGAGGCTTTGCCGTTTAAGGTTACTGGAAATGAGAAAGTTTAGTGTTAGATACAGGTTAGTGATAAAATTGAGAACAAACATGTCAAAAGTTTGCACGTCTTATAGACATACATAATACATACTATCACGCCTTCATCCCCAGAGTGGGGTAGGCAGAGCTTCAGAAATACCATCAACTACATAAAGAGTTGTTGGTAATTCTGTAACCACATTTTGCACAATTAGGCAATGATGTTTACCAGTTTTTTTAGTGACAGGAGGAGTGGCAGGAGGTACCTACGAGTTGAATTAGTTTCCCGGTATCCCACCTATTTTAACCCCTTAAAGAATGAATTTCCAAAAAAACCTTCTAACTATCTGCACCCCTACGATATGCCTGGAATTATCCCTCCATGTTTTATGTCCCTAGGCCCAGCAGTTTCGCCTGTGCGTTGTCTGACAGTTAGACACTCAGTCATGGTACTGTATTCTATATTAAGATATTGTATTTGGTTACTTAGGTAAATAAATAATAATCTAAGCTCCTCTATATTCAATAATTATCTGTAATTATAGTTTAACAGACTAACAGCTGGACTCAGAGACATTTGACAGGCAATTATCTCGTTCTTTTTTCAAACTTGTGTATGAAAAATCGTCACTAAGGAACGAGTGGGTAAGCGTAAGTACTATATTATAATTTCAATATTCTTGTATAAAATACTGTTAATGCTTGAACTGATATAACTTTATCTTGGCCCAAAATTTACAAATTGATTATACTGCACTATACTCCAGATACAATTCAGCAATCGCATCATCAATATATCGTCGGGTGAGAATACGTTTGTGCCATACGCCTCATACCTTGGTTTACAGGAGAGCGAAATTAAACAAAAACTTTTATTTTAGAATAAGTAACATTTTATTGTAAATTTAAACTTAATGGTCAAAAAGGTAAACATATATGCTATTTTTATAACAATATACAGAAACTTAGTATTATGTCATTAATGAGATTTTAGCAGTTTTACGATTGCTATATCCACTTTTAATGAGTAGTTGTTTATCGTTTAAAGTATGATATGACACAAAAACTTGGATATGGCACAAGATATGTCATTACTTTTGATCCGTTATAAATGAAATGGTTTTATATTTTTTTGTAAATATTTTAGATATAATGTCAAATGTATATATACTATGTTGATGTTTATATTTTTTTACTTTAAATTAATAGAATTAAATTCATCCATTGTCAATTTTTCTATTTTAATAAAACTTCAAAAAATGTTTTATCGTCTTTGGGCATGTATTTTAATATAGTTAGAATGTCCGATTTTTTTTACTTGTAATTTTATTAATAGTTTTCTCATTCGGAATTGATGGTAAAACTATGATTTCATCAGTCAAAATGTTTATTTTGGACTTCCTATTCCTTTTTGGTCTCGGTGTTGTACGGTGATTTGGGATAATTGTAACCATATCTTCATCAAAGTCGTATCTGCATTTAAACTGAAAAGGATTATCTGATGTGTAAATTATATGTTTTATTTTTAGATAGTGTACATCAGTAAAATTATTTTTTTTATCAATGGTCTTGTAGTCAAATAGGTCATCTTTATTTAATTGCATAATCTGAAATTCATATTTATCCGATCTCAATTTTAAAAAGTGTCGAATAAATGATATCGGAGAAAATATTTCAATGCCTCGAAAATGACGTTCTATCATACTGTGAATTGTGTCAACCTCTAGTATTGCACTGTGTCCAACTTCTGAAAATTTTTGTTCAATTAAATTAATCTTATTATTAGATTTCATAAAATCTAAAATTGCAATGGACATGTGAGAGTTCCTATTTTGAGAAATACAGCTATCACTCCAAAGTATAAAATGTGTAGTCGTGGGTAAATCGATCATAATTTGTT
This sequence comes from Acleris holmiana, assembly GCA_949316455.1. Classification (NCBI taxonomy): domain Eukaryota; kingdom Metazoa; phylum Arthropoda; class Insecta; order Lepidoptera; family Tortricidae; genus Acleris; species Acleris holmiana. The sequence goes on along the minus strand of OX438771.1, from coordinate 6,424,555 downwards.
TAAGCATATTCAAGTAAATTCTCCATCAGACATTATTAAACATCAATAATTCACTAGTTATTACTTAGACACAAAACCACAAGTAAATTCCACAGTTAGTTGTAATACGTCTACTCGTACTTCAAATGCAATTGTCACTCACTGATGTAAATAATAAATGGGTAAGTAAGAACAAAATTGTAATTATATAAATAAATGTGAGTAATTGAGTTGATTCGGAGTGGATATGGCACAAAATTGTAAAATATCATGTCGTTTGTCACACTGTTTACTGGAGTTAAGCACATTTTTGTGCCATATCCGGATATAGCATACTTTTGCAATTACTATATGTTTCGTAACGTGGATATGGTACAAATTAAATATAATTATCTCAGTGAAAAATAAGTATTTTGACACAAGGATTCGGGCAAAGGATTATTCATGATCGGAAATATCAAGCTTTACTGGAAACCCAATTTGGTAAAAAATGGATATGGCACAAACGTATTCTCACCCGACGATATACGCCCATTCATGCGTAGATTAGTAATTAAGTTTACTAGTTGCCGTATACGCTCGACGGTCCGTATCGCCTGAGGCAATCGTCGAAGCGACACTATCGAATCATGGAAACGCAAGGTGCTATCTGACAAATAATACTATTCAATGGCAATGCTCGATAGTGAATCTCACTTCCCTTTAAGAACTTTTTTGCCAACGCGTTAGAATTTAAATGATGCCCAAAAAAATATGGCGAATTCAATATTTTTAATTATTGAATTGAAAAGTTCGTCTTCTACTGTTATTACAACTGCTTATGACTTTAGTATGTCGGATTTTGAAAATCTTCAAATGGAGACCCCTTTAATAGTCTTTGTGAAAAATTCAAGTATGTGCAGATAGTGCGCGAGTTGGATGCAGTCGGGGCGTGAGGTGAAGAGCCCCCAGCTGTCCTTATGTCTCGCCTCACGTACCAACATTGCAGTGGTGTCCTTGAGCTTGTGGCTGATTCGAAAAGCGAGTTTATCAGATGCAAAGCTCGAACTAGCGGAGATTTTCGTTGGGACACAGTTCGCGCAGCCGGCGCTGATAACAGATAGCGAGAACGTTGGGGTCACAGCACTATCGCATTTCTGAGCTATGCATTGAACTCGCACGCTGACTGTAGTCATTGGTTCAAAAGATACCCCCTGTGACCGACGGTCGGACAGAGGGATAGTCAGCGGAGCCTTAGTAATAGGGTCTCATTGACATTCTTTGGGTACCCTAAATAATTGTTAAACAAATGCAGAATTGAACGAATTCATTTAATTATCTTGAAAAGTTTTTTCTATTAGGCTTTAATTATTTTAAGTGTATCCCAATTTGCGAGAGTACCGTTGAATTAACTGGCCCGTGATGCTTGGCTTTAATGGTTTAGTGGGTTTTGTTGAATGCGTCTTATCTTGATTTCAAAAACCTTGGCCGAGTTTGTTAAACGTAAGATTACGGTATAGTTGTAAGGGTCAACGTAGGTAACTTTTTACTTAAAAGGATTTTATACTCCAATTATTTAGAGTATTTAGTATTACTATTATGTCGAAGAACCTTAATTTACTTACGGGTTGGAATTGAGAACGTTATTAATTATTCCCGCTGGAAGGTTCGTGGACCCCTTTATCCACCGTGGTGCACCAGAGGTCTGAGGGTGCCTTAGTAAACCAAAGTACCCTCCCGGAGTCGTTAACTTCGACGTGACACAGACGAAAACGCTTGTATATGGTCGCGTGGAATCTCCCAGAAGAACTCAGATGGTTTACCGCTGGATTTATAGTGGGTATTCCGGCCGCTCTTTGATTCTTCGTTGGTGAGTCCCACATAACCTAAGTGGTATGCATAAATGCATTTTACCAGCGTAAACAAATCGGGATAACTAAGTGAATTGAAGTGATGGTTATTCCAAAACATGAGATCTTCACGTGATACGACATTATCTAACAGATCTTGTATTTTATGTGTGGTTTTTGTACCGCGTTCAGAACCGTTTTAAGTTAAACCATCGATCAGTTTGTTACTCACTTCTCTCCGGCCGCGGGTCTGTGTCCGGTGTAAAGAAGTCCAACTTTGCAGACTCATTGTAAACGGTGTACATGGTGGCGTTACAGGTGACCCGCAGTCTGCCGGTGGGGAACAGGTCTGGAGTGACCTTGAGCTCCACGGCGACACTGGTCGCAAACAGCCCGTTGTCTGAAGGCTCCAGGGTTGTCCCTGATGACCGGTGCTGAAAATTTGTAAAAGGATATTTTGTTATAGTTTAAGATATAAAAAGCGCTGGTACAAAGTGGATAAGGTAGACTAAAAATAAAGTTAATGTTTACTGAAAAAAGCTTGGCAGCCAACAATTAGGTTTAAAAAAAATGCTACTCAAAAAAGGCAAATGCCCTTTTATGAGAGTAGCCTGTTTTTTTTTTCTATAGTTACTTACATCTATTAGTACTATTGTGCCAAGTTTTGTTAAAAAAAATGCAGTGGTTCAACCGAAAAAAAATAAACACCGAAATAATTAAATATGACTTTTCTTTAAAACTTTAATAATACCAATAATTTATAATTTTGTTAGACCTAATAAAATATATGTTTTAAGAGAAATTGGGCCCTCTAACTTTAACACTTATGTAAAAAATAGGTAACTGTATTGTCAGTTTGGCGGGATAATTTGTAATGTTTACTTGTAATGCACGCTTTGAAACAATAAAAAAAAATAAAAAACAGCTCTTAATCACAAAGGGCATTTTTTCTTTTTTATTCTGCTCGGCCTTTGTGTTTTAGGTTTTTTGTGAGAAATGCATTTAAACAACTTCTGAGGGTACCTAGCCATTATCTCTCTCTCTGGTCGTTTCTTCACGGCCAAAGATGGTGATTGCTTGACGTCCTAAGATTTGGAAAAAACGACTTGCTTCCATCGGCTTCTGTTCACCAACCAACCATAATCCAATTAGTTTGGTCAAGCGACAGTCGTCGACTCGAACTTGGCTGGGTAGCACTCAGTAAGCTCCGCGAACTTTTCTTGATTCAGATACCTCGGTCAACTTTCGTTTTACTTGTGACTTGAAGTGATTTAATAACATTAAAATAATTCAAAATTAACGCATATTCTAGCGAGCACTTTTTAATAAAAGTATGTTAACTGGTAAATAGTATCTACTGGGTGATTTTGGGGTCATGATCCGGAATGGCCAAAAGTGAATAAGATGGTCATACTGAACAACTTTTCCGATAGGACCAACCAAGAAATCGCCAAAAAAAAAACAACTGTTCCATACATAAACAGTGAATTAATTGAGAGTTAATTTATGGAACAGCTGGTGAGTAGAAGAGTCGAAAGGGGCTGCCCAAGGCGTACTTTTTTTAATCAAATTCGGAGAAATACTGGAAATGGGCCGAATTTTAAGTACCCGAAACCGACGTGACTCGATGTACGAATGTGGAAAAAGCGAAAGAAATTTGTCATTATCATAGCAGGTGAAAAGAAGTGGTCTCTGCCTACGCCTCTGGGCAACAGGCATGATTTTAATGTATGTATATTATCAGACATAGAAGTTTTTGTACCAAAAACTTCAATTCACTAGGGACTTCTTTCCGATATTAAATTTATCGATAACTGTTTCATTTACTTATAAAGTGTCATAGTAGATAGGTAACATTCATCGGATTAAATATATATTAACTAAAATGCTGATCACTACCCATTGATGAAATTCAATCGATTTTCATACAAAATAAACTTAAACGAAGAGTACCTTGCAACAAAGGCACATTTAGGTAAATGTTAAGACATAGTGTAGCATAATAGTATAGTAAAACCTACTTGGTTTTTGAAAAATGCAAGGAAAAGACTGAAACTTAAAAATATTTTAGGTAGATAATTATTTATTTTTAACATTACGAGTATGCTGATGCCACTTTTAAGTTTTGAGATACGGTGTATGGAAATTGCGTGTTGATATTATTATACGTTATGTCATATTCATACATAATTAACATTCATAAGAAAGTACAATTTATCAATGAATTATTATCGTTCGGACAATATTATATTATTCGTTCCACAAAAACTTCCATGTCTATATATTATTATAATTATAAACAAATGTTCAGTAATACGTACCGGTTCATCATTGATGTAGATGGTAAGATTTGCTGGTGGCTTCGCTGGTGAGGATGTGCAATTGGCCCTCAGTAGCTCACCAGGCTGGTACCTCTCCTTCTCTGCTTTCAGCACTGGCTGTAATTTCGGCAGCGCTGAAGACACATAAGAGAATCCATGATACACTTACTTTATGTAAAGTCAGTTTACGGACGATAACTTTACGTGAAAATCTCTGTACAACTTCGTTTTATAGCCTACTAGCGATGCGCTAGCGGCTTCGCCCGCTGCAATTTTTTTTTCTTGACAATTTTTTTGTTCTGTTTTTTTTTAATAAAAAGTATCCTATGTTACTTCTAGTACCTCCCAAAATATGTGTACAAAGTTTCATGATGATTCGTCAAGTAGTTTTTGCGTGAAAGCGTAACAAATATCCACGCTTTCACATTTATAATATTAGTATGAAGTATGATATTTCTAGCTAATAGAAAATCCGGCAAGAGCATGCCTACTGTGTGACTAATATGCAAATTTTTGTTAGATTCACGTGTTGAACAGTCAAAATTACAAATACTAAAAATCTTAAATTTAAGCGCATATAACGAATTTAAAAGGAAAAGTATCACGACTAAGTAGACATCATTGGTTCTTGAGATACAGGCGATCAAATTGTTTATACCTACTGAAATCATCTTAGACAGCACCAAATGACTTTAAATATAAAATTAGTTATTACTTGTTGATTTTTATGTTTGTAGTAAGTAATTAACGGCTTCGGAACCCTACACTGAGCATGGTCCAACATGCTCTTGCCCGTTTTTTTTTTAACTAAGGTGTGGCAAGGCGATACTTATAGTATGGTATTATAAATAGTTATCGACTGCTTCCTCGGTCGTATGCCGTAAAACATGACAATGTCAAAGTCGGTTCAATCCTAGGTATTTTTACAGTGTTGCTCTGCACACAAGCATATTCGATTATCCCACAAATTTCGCATTTCGGGAGTTAACTTTTTTCACTAAAAAAGGGAGCTTGTTAAGGTGTTAATGTGGCCGGACCGTAACCTACGAGAATAATTAACTTCCTATTCATATGTGAGTCGCTGTTTAAAATTGAATTTGTTAGGTACACTTAACTTTGAGTCACTATTCGTTTCGCCTCGCTCTGATTGCAATTTGGTAGCCTTCATACGAGGCGTCCATAGGAAAGTTTTACCTTGTTCAGGCTCCAAACGATTACCGGTTTTTGTGTTTGAATTACACGTAAAAATATATTCATGCTCCATCCTGTAAACCTTTCTTTTTATTAATTAATTTTTTTATTCTTGTTATTTGTTTATTTTTTTCATCTAGAAGTTTATTTTTTTTACCATTAGAGAGGAATATCTCATGATAACGATAGTTTTATGTTCTGTTGTAATTACCCTTGTCATAGTGTAAATTTTTTATAGTTACCTTGAGCAGCAATGTAATGCAAAGTCTTCAAACAAGCACACTTAGAAGCAGACTTAGTTTAATTGTAATTTTAATAATTACCTTATTTAGGCGGGCTTGCACCGAAATTTTGACTTAGTGTTTAATTTGACAGTTCTGGTATGATTTTGAAAGGAGTTAAAATCTAAATCAGAGTTAACGATGATAACCTAGCGTGGTGCGAGTGGGCCTTAGTCGTTAACTTGTTAGTGATACATTGCGTGCCGAATTAATTTGTATGAAAACCATTTCTATAAACAGAACTTTATGTGTGTATTTGACAAAAGACATAAATAATACATGAAACACAAATCAATAATGAAAATAAACCAAGCTTCAAATATAAATTAATCTATAATATAAAAATGAACTAAAGCAAGAAGTGTAATGCAAGATCAAATTATGTTCATCAGGGCTAATACATTCAAGCCTATAAATATAAGAATATTATGTTCTTATGGAAGACACAATGTAGGTATAATATTATAAATGCCAAAGTATGTTGTCTCAAAAGCTCTACTACGCCTCAACCGAGCGACTTGAAATTTGGTACAGAGCTATATGGCATAAAGTCCGGAGACAAACATAAGGTATTATCTCGGACAATGGTACAGTTCCCAAGGAAATAAAAATAAATATGTATGTTCATCGTTTTCTAGCACCCATAGTAAAGTCGGCTTCAAAGAGATGTATCCGCTTTATCACCTTATTGTATTGTAATATGGGCCAAAAGTGGATACATATCTTTTTAGTCGACTGTACAAGCCTAGAGCTTAGTCTGGGACTAGGTCAATTTGTGTCAAATATGGAGTCGCGGCAGAAGCCAACAAATCTGTCAAATAAAAAAAAAAACCTCATTGTGATGAATAAGTAGGTATCCTATGTATCTTGTCAAATCAACAGATTATTTTTGGTAAAATTGCGGTCCAATATAACCCGATTTTACTTTTACCCCCTTAAGGTCTGGTTGCCGGGTTAGACTAGTACCACTCCATGTCTTCCCGTGGATGTCGTGAAAGGCGACTTAGGGAATAAAGGCTTGTAGTACTGTTAGGCGACGGGCTTGCAACCTGTCACTAATACATTGGTAAACATCTTAGCCTGACTGTGCAAAATGTGGTTACAGAATTATCAACAAGTTTAGAGTTGTTGGTGTTCTGTAGTTCTGCCTACCCCACTCTGGGATTGAAGGCGTGACGTTATGTATGTATGTAACGTGGAATAACCGTGGGCAGCTAATGCCATGCTTTGTCACTTTCTGTCTGATGCAAATGTCACAATTACTGATAAGGACACAGCATGGCATAAGCTTCCCCACGGTTATCCACGTTTATAAGTAATATTTTTACAGTCTAATACTCACCATGAACTCAAAAACCATGTGATATAATATTAGTGCTTCAGCCAATAGAAGCAGAATATATGTCAAAGATTGGTGAAATAGTTTGATTGGGTCGTGTACCTAATAGTAGGTGTATATACAGTGTAACTTTTTTTTCAGTGCACAAATTTTAACATATGATTTTGTATCGTTAATATAATATATTACGACAATAAAACGAGATCAAAAAAAAAATCGTTTTCGTGTGGACACAAAGTCACACTAGAAATGATGACATGGGTTGTCAAGCTGTAGGTATGCGATACACTGTACTGAAATTCGAAATTTTAAATTTCATGTACAGCTTATCAGACTACAAGCCCTTCTCCTACTGATATTCTAAATTAGAAATTTTAATTATTAACTTACTTATCAACGCTCGCACCCCTGCATTTGAGGGTCCATGAATATAGTTTTTGTGGAATCATTGAATCGGCAATATCTCTAATATTTTTTAAGCTAGAGTAAAAATAACACGACATGTGTTATTGATTAACAATGGCGAAGCAAATATTAAAATGTATGCACCTATTTAAAAATTACCCTGTATAGCATATAATTTAATTATTATTACTTAAGAACCAAAACAATAGTATTTATTTTAAATGCATGGCATGTCACCTTATGGTAAATAGGATCTGAGACCCATTCTCAGGACTACAATCTTAAAATTTCAATTCTAAGACCGCAACCCCGAGGACTAAGGTCGAAGAATCTATGCTAGTAATTTTACTGGTTATCTTAGTCCCTCAACGGAATACAGCAATGCTAACACTGCTGCTTGACAGTAGGTTGAAAGATTAGCAAATATGGGTAATGCGTCAAATACGCATTACTCCACGCAGTCTACATAAATTACACGTGTACAAAGTTCATACAGTTATCTTCCAACGCAAATTACACCCAGGGATTTATCCATTCCCGATTTCAAATCTCGCCGGAAATACGTCTAAATGCAGTCAAAAATTACACCAATTCGCTGCTCCATTCCGCAAAGCAAATATTCATCATAAACGACATTGGGAGGCATTCTGTAATTCCATTTGGACCCACGTTTCACCGCATATTGAGTTAATAAAATTATAAAGAGTTGGATAAAAACTTTGGGGGAAATTACTTCGTTTAAAAACTTTTACGCTGACAATGAGATTATGGGATTTAACTGTAACTGGGTTTATTTTAGCCCTTCCTTTAAATTCAATATTATGAGATCAGCAATTGGGAAAAGAGTAAGAAGGTTGCTATAATTCACGGATCACAACTTTTTCGCTTCGGGTTAAAGTATTATACATATATAAACCTTCCTCTTGAATCACTCTGTCTATTAAAAAAACCACATCAAAATCCGTTGCAGAGTTTTAAATAAGCATACATAGGGACGGACAGCGGGAAGCGACTTTGTTATAACGCGATAAAAAATAGCCTATGTTCATCAGGGATAATGTCGGCTTCTAATGGTAAAGGAATTTTTCAAATCGGTACAGTAGTATCGGAGCCTATTCGAAACAAACAAACAAATCTTTCCTCTTTATAATATTAGTGTAAAGTGTTTAAATACGAGTACATTAAAAATTATAAACACTTTTCCCTCTTCAACGTTTCACCAATACTTCATGAAAGGCGTGCCTTATGATTTTATTATTTCACACAAAAACGATAAAACATCAAAATGGTGCGTTCAAATTAATAGTTGTTCAACATGGGACTAAAGTAAGCCATTATGATACGAGATATTTATCCAATGGATGAAGTTCAAGTGTCATTATGGCTATTAAGTCTCGAGTTAAACACTCTACTTTTCACTGCGATTGCGAGAAAAAATAGAAAATTGTGTATCAAGGGACACGAGACATGATTTAGCCACCCGAGCAAATTGTTCATGCGAGTGTCATTGTGGCATTTTAGTCCAGATTTACTTGATCGCAAGAAATTAATTTCTATTATATTATTCGTATGTAATATTCACGATAAAGATATTTTTCACTTTCAGTAACGACTATCCATAGATGTATAGATGTTAGTTACTGAATCATGCCAGAACGGCTGAATGGATCTTGATGAAATTAGGCGCAAAGATAGATTATAGTCGGAAATAGCAAAGAGGCTACTTTTTATCCCGAAAAAAAAACGCAGACGTAGTCGCGGGCAAATACTAGTTTCTAAATAACGTAAGGATTTTCATTTTTGATGTACTTATGTGTAAATTACACGTTTATTGTAACCAGTCCAGATTATTAAATATTGTGATTGATATTGTTATGTACATTTTATCTCGATTTAACATGAAATAAAAAGGGATGCAAAAGGACAAACTATAGCGGCAGACGAATAAGCCGCAAGGCGGGGCACGCCAACAAAACTGAGGTCGTAAAGTTGGAAACTTGATAACTACATCATTCAAACTTAAGTCTTCTCTCGCTATGTATCTTCCAGTAAAAATATTATATTATGAAACTAATTCATTTTAGAAGAAATACATGGGTTATACACAGATTTAGGTTACCGTCTTTCCTGTGGACATACCAAAAGTTAACGTTTTTAAGGCCTAATTTTCTGGCTAAGCCTATACCCGCAAAAACGCCGTCAGGACTCAATCAATCAATCAAGACAAGTCATTTATTTGCGTAAAACATAAAATGCATGCAAATACAGTTTTAGGATTAAAATTATGCTTAGAATAGGTACATTGAGCAATGCGTAGATTACATTTAAAGTTATACCAATTAAATACATATAAGTATGGTATTATTATTTTATAAGAAAAATATTTCATTTTACACAATTCATTTAAATAATCATATCCAAATTACATATTAACACAATTGTTCATGAATTAATAAAAGCTAAATAATAAATATAAGTAGGTACAGATAAAACATTCAGTCCAAGGCATTAGCATAATACTCCCTAATGGAATAATATGGTCTATCAATGAAGTATGCCTTCAGTCTACGTTCGAAAGTTCTAAGGTCCCTGCTTTCTTTTATATTAGAGTCAAGTTTATTGTAAACCCTCAGTGCCGTGTTGTGCAGACTTTTGTCGTAATGTTTAAAGTGAGCTCTAGTCACGTCTGATTTGTATAGTATTTTTACCTTTAAATACATATAAGCATATACTATAAAGATATAGTGAAACAACTGTTAGGATTTTGTTCTCTTTAAACATATTTCTATGTGTATCAGGTACATAAGAGCATCCTGCCAAAATACGTAAAGCCTTTTTTTGTTTTAATAGTACCGAATCTATTGCAGTGCCATTACCCCACACTTCAATACAGTATCGAACTATACTTTCGAAATAGGCAAAATAAACTGATTTTAAAATAGCTTTATTAACAGTACTAGCAAGATTCTTTAAAGCATAGCATGCACTAGCCAGCTTTTTATTAACAGTGTCGATGTGAGTATGCCATCTTAGATACGGATCCAGCTCAACACCTAGAAAACGCACATTATTTTCTTTAGTTATAGGTATATTACAAACAGGGTCGGCGCTGTTAGGACCACGGCGAAATATCATGACATGTAAAAACTTTTGGCGCAATTGACCCTTAGACCATTTCATATAAACCACTCGGATAATTCAGCCCAACATTGTTGCATCTTAATATCAAGTTCTTCTGAGGTTGTGCTTCTTATGATTATACTGGTGTCGTCAGCGTAAACTGTTTTAGACCTATCATATAAAAACAGATCTTATATGCACACAAGCTTTTAACTATTGGCCACAGGAGAGACAAATTTTGTTTTTATGAGTGTGTATGACCCACATAGCTTTTGCGAGGACCATAGTTAAGCGTAGTTAACCATTCGAAAAATTTTCCGTAGTGCGACGAAAAGTATCCTTACAATGGCTAATTAAATTGAATTGCGTGCGTTAGCGTGCCCAAATTTTTGGGTCCTTACTCTTGTATGTTTTACAATATTCTGTTGCTAATTAATGAAACCCTGCTCAAGTTCATTACTCGGTCTCAAAAGGCGAGGCGCTGTTAAGAGCATTTTATTTTCTCTAAAACAGGAAATTACTAAAGTAAGGTAATTTAATTTTAAATGTACTTAACATTAATTTAGTATAAAAATGTATAAACATCTAAAAACCAGGTGTTCCTTATTTGTGAGTAAAATGGACCAGATAATTAAGATAATTTTAACCCCTGACGCCAAAATAGTCTGACTGTTGCGCATGAACCGATACCATTAGAATATGTATGATAAAAATAACTTGAAAAAAATAACTTCGTCATTGCTTTTTTTTTCTCAATGTATTGTTTTTTTATAATAGTTATAGGGAGGCAGGGATGGGATGATGTAGGGAGGCAGGGAGGGCGGCTCACCTAATGGTAAGAAATCACCGTCGCCCATGGACACCTGAAATACCCAAAGGTGCGCTGCGGGCCTTTTAAGAAAGTGTAGGCTCGTTTTTTGAAGGTTGACATGTTGTAACGGTCCGGAAATACCATTGCAGACAAATGATTTCACTGTGCAGTCGTACGTACGAGTAGCAAGAAGTTTCTTTTGAAACGTACGTTTTGTATTTCATTTGAGCAATAAAGCGGATGCCTTTTATTTTGCATAAAAACATTTAGCATTATCTCATTTAACGGCGATCGAAAAGCACAATAAACGTGTAGCATAAAAAGAAATTGCATAATTTTATCATACGTTCAAATCTGTGACCAAATTAGTAGAAGTCAAAGACGTCAGAATTCTTAACGTTACATAAGAAATTATGTATTTCGTTGTTATCCCCATGTCATTGTGGCCCTTTCAACCTGTATCATTAAACACGTCTTTACTGTTTTGTCGTTTTGAAAAGTTTGATTCTCGGTTACGGAAGACGAATTGTCAAAAGGTCCACAAATGCAGTATTGATTGTTTTCAAAAAAAAAGTAAGTCTCTTTTGGGTAGAATTCGCTATTTCCAATATTTAAGGTAGTTGCCGTCCATACGGCGTTCGTTTTTTTCTAGTTTAAACTAACTTTCCTTGATTACGTAAGTAGTTTCATGAGGTAAATAGTTAAGAGTATAAGCATTGAATACACGTACATACATAATGTCAAACCTTCATTCCCAGAGTGGGGTAGGCAAAGCTACAGAATTACCAACAACGTTAAAAAACCTTATTGATAATTCTGTAACCACATTTTGCACAACTAGGCTAAGATGTTTCCCAGTGTATTAGTGACAGGTTGCAAGCCCATCGCCTAACAGTACTACAAGCTCTTAATTCCCTTAGTCGCCTCTTACGACATCCACGGGAAGACATGGAGTAGCACTATTCTATTATACGCAACCAAGCATTGTATTAAATAATCAGTATTTTAAATCAAAATGTACAGAATCTTAACAAATTTAATGCAACTATTCAACAATAACTACTAATAATATCCTTTCCTCATTCATTTCCTTCTGCGGTCAGCCGAGCAAAGTTTTCACTAACTTTGCTTGGTCTGACTTTGAAGTTCTTAGTTGTTCAAAACTTCCGCCTCTTGATAGTAGGTAATTTAGTCTTATTAAAAATATCCCTTTTGACGACTAAGATCTATAAGTAAAAATGACCAAGTATAAAAATGACAAGAAACAAAATTGGAGAGAAGGTTTATTGACTAAGTATAAAAATGCCGACATTTGTAATTATTTGAAATTAGGTAGAGTCGACGAGCTCCGCTACCGCAGAGCTCCTACTTCTGGGAGGTTGGCCCTCCGTACCTGCTGCAAAACTAACATAACCTAAACCTACCTACGTATTTAAATGTCGACATCTTTATACTTAGTCTATAAATACTTCTCTGTAATTTTCTTTCTAGTCATTTTTATACCTAGTAATTTTTCCTTATAGACCTTAGTCGCCAAAAGGAAAATATCAGATACTTTGTACCTATTCTCATTTTATATACTGAACGCTCAGTTTGAAGCAATTTGATGTTACGGCACAATAACTCCTTATTTTTTTTTGTTTTATGAGGAACAAAAACCGGCTGTGCAGCATTCATATTTATCTTATCATTATATGCTGAAACACGTTCACTGCTGGACAAAATTGTCTTTTTTTTTAAATTAACCTACTGAACTCGTATAGACATATTTCCACTAAGTTAACATAAACAGTTGACCGGTGACCGAGTATCAATAAGCTACCCTTAGCAAACAGGCTACCTTGTGACGATCAAACAGGCTATAGACATTTGCAATTCCTAAGGCTACAATCTCAATACCTACCGTATTAATAAACTCACCTTGGCTGAGAGTCCCGTCACAATATACATCAAGTAAATGGCAAGCCATTGAAATCTGTAATTTTTAACACATCTTAAGACGAGCATTACAATCGAGATCAGTTTATTAATACGGCCTCAAGACTCTTTAAGGACTTACAATATCCTAATCAAATCTAGGATGTAGTTAATTTCACGCACGCCAGTCAATGCTTTGCTACCAAAAACTTATGAATATTGGTAACAAAAATTACTTTCCAAAAATTTTGGAACATAATTGCGTCCATAAAATTTTATTACTTACCTAGTAAGTAAAATAGATAAGGGTAATCTATTTTACTTTGTTAGCATGAGGAAGTTAATCGGGCACTCAGCTCACCGATATGGTGAGTGGACTGATGATTTGGCCACCTCATGATTTTGAATGCTTTACTGCAGACTCAAATATAATGTCTACTTATCTAGATGCTAGAAATGTTTTTGACTGTCTTACCGACACATTGGTTAAATTAGTGTACTGGTAGTTAGCGGCCGAATAGCAAGTTTTTATGGCATGGAAAAAGAAATCAGCAAACAGGCCACCTGATCTGATTTGTAATTTCAAGATCGTAATCTAACGATGACAATCTCGAGACAATGATGATAATGATCAACATCAAAAGTAGCTTAGTAGAATAACATGCTCAAAATGATCTAGACACGACGTTCGCTTGACTATAGTGTCGATTGCAGATCATTTTGAGCTCTTCGGTTGCATAGCTACTTCTGCTGCTGATTGTACCTACCACTTTTCTTTTCTGTCGAATCTTAATGAACCTACAATCATCTTATTGCTTAAAGTACGATTCAGTACAAAATTATATTCCACCAACTATAATTTCCTTGCTTTCAGAGCAAAGTCAATTATTAATTAAATCAGTGCTAGCCAAGACCTGGATGGAGAAACCGCAAATCGTTTCTCAGTTCGTTAACTACGCCACGATGCCCTAGAGATTTTTAATTTCCTCTTCAGGAACTAGATTAAGAAGACTATGTAGCATGGTGTGTTGTTCAATTAACTACACAGAACATATTGATATAAGGTTCACTATTGGAAACGATTTTATCTTACTAAAACTGAAATACATTGGGAACCAGTTTCATTTGTTGATACCAAACGTTGCATAAAAATAGATACCAAATAAAAATGCAATGCAAAGACAGTATTTTCACAGTAACTATTAATGTGTTACATTATGTTATGAGTTTTTGGTGGGACTCAAACTAGGCAGAGCCTGTATCTTGGGACCCGGTGAGACGGTTCACAGCTCGATTATAGATATGTAATTAAGACTGTTTTAACTAGGTAAAATATACGACATTTGTTTAGGAGATATTTTCGTACTGTTTATAACTCGGCCGTCATTACTGCGGTACCATGGACTTGAAAGAAACGCGTGGAGCTAACCCTATGACATGTGCTTCTGTTAACCATGAACTTATTTCTCTAATAAGTCCATGGGAGTTTCCATTGATACATAACTTGACATTGGCGAAATAAATCTTAACTGGAGTGAAGACATTAAAAATAGAATTGGAAATAAGAGCTATCATAACGTTGTCAATGATACGATAATATGTCAAAAGCAATATGGTTTTCAAAGTAGAATAGAGTTGTGCATGTTAATTACAAAACGTATTCCAATATTAATAACTGCGGCGGCTGCTTCTGTTATTGCTGTTCTATGCTTCTCAATAAATTAATGAATATATAAAGGTCCCGTGTGGTTGCCGGGTTAGAATAGTGCCACTCCATGTCTTCCCGTGGATGTCGTAAGAAGCGACTAATGGAATAAGGGCTTGTAGTGCTGTTAGGCGATGGGCTTGCAACCTGTCACTAATACACTGGTAAACATCTTAGCCTACTTCTGCAAAATGTGGTTACAGAATTATCAACAAGTCTTTTTAGATTTGTTGGTATTTCTGTAGCTCTGCCTACCCCACTCTGGGAATTAAGGCGTGATGTTATGTATGTATGTATGTATGTATGTATATAAAGGTATCTTACCTATGATATCAATGAGCTTGTAAGCTATCTGGGTGGTGAACGAAATGTCTGCAGTAACTTCACAGCTGAAGTTGCCAGCGAGGCTCAGCTCCAGATTCCTTAACACCACCTGTTCTCCGTCCGACCTGTTCATCTGAAATGGGAACAAAAATATTTCTGATTTTGTACTTCAGTGTTGACCTTTATCGTCACTACTTTGAAAAAACCTCGTATTTCATATTTCGTGATGTACGACTTTAAACTTATTTCTCTTCGTGATTAACTTTAAAGTCGTACATCACTAAATATGAGATACGCGGTTTTCTTAAAGTAGTGACGTTATGTAATTATTTTTTGGAGTAACTCAAAACCAAAATGGCATCTAACGCCTGCTACTGTTGATACTTCTTCGAGTGCTAAACGTATTTTTTTTAGAACTGGTTCGCAGATTCATACTTAATTAAAAGTATCAATTATACATTTAGATAGTTATCAACAATGAAAGTACTAAAAACATAATTTTAATGTGCATGATTGTTTTACTATTTGAATAACCAAATATTCAACTTTGTATTTAATCTATACAATATTATTAAATTAAATGAAATTGAAAGTAAGTATGTTAATGCAGTATGCAATGCTATGTCTATGAGCAGACTAGAGCTGTTCTGTTGTTGTTAACGTGGAACCCGTAAGTTTGAACTCGTTAAATTGGTCTTGGGAAGCTGTTACAGACTTTGCAAAAATATAATCAACAAAAAAGGTTGGCTTAAGAATCAAGAAATATATAAGAAAGAAACCAGTAAAGTAGTTAATGATATTGCTAAAATAATGCCATCTACAGTGTGTAAATGGTATACGGGCGTTTATTAAAACTGGACAAAGATTAAGACTCTACTAATCATTAACAGAAAGAATTATTTTGATTACGCTAACGTATACACCGTTATTAATTTTTGAACATACTATCGACCCGCAATGTACATCGAAGTCCATCTGTCAGGTAAGTACGTAATGTTTACTTGTGAAAATGTGTATTTCGGCTTAAGTAGCCTCAGCTTTAATAATACTTAACGTTGAAACGTCATTAATTGCGTTTTTAATTCATTGCATTTTTCGTTGTACATTGAGTGTTAAATTATTTTGTATGGTTTTTTTTTTAATTTAATTTTAACAAAAGCTGCCTAATTGTGCTCAGTAGGGGTTGTACTAACCACAGTTAAAAGGAACGCCCGTATACCATTTACACACTGTATATAAATTGTTACAAATCTCACTTTGACCTAATTCAAACATTTTCAGCTTTCGATTTCGAGTCGTAAATTTAGTACTATAGAGACCTAAGTCGAAATTCAATTTTTTTGGATTAAGTCACTATAATTCTAAAGATGCGAAATATGCTAGCTTCTTACAAGAAAAGTAGGTTTTTTAAATATTTAAACAAGGAAAACAAGTGACATTACCTCTCAAAACTTTTAAACGAAAGATGACCGACTCCGCACCACATATTCTAAATTCAAAACATGTATCAAACGCGATCGGACTGAACATTTTGTAACGACAAAAGAGATCAACAGCCTCATAAAATAGGATGCAATATCGCGAGTAAAGGCGATTTTATCGCGACTTTATAAGTTGCGGGTAGTCTCAAATTGTGTCTTCAGGCTTAGGGTATAAGGTTGGAAAATTTAATCGGTTTTCGAGCTGACATCACGTGTCGATCGAAAGAGCTCTTATAAACTTGTACGACAGAGCGACACTACAGAAACGTGGCTCAGACGTCGTTCTGAAGCCCAATTTAGTTTTACTGATCCGATAAAGCAAAGGTGGAGAGCATATTCGGCACGTAGGAAATTTCCAAGTGCGACGGGAATATTGGGAGCGTCAGTTCGTTTGCTCTTCAATATTGAAACAGTATGATTAGAATTTTTAAGCCTTAGAATTTTGCGAAGGGTTTTTATGGAGAATTGCTTTTAATTTGCTACCAAAACTACCAAAGTACCATGTATGAAATTTTATTAAGTAAAATTCGCATAAAAATAAACCAAAAAATGTACTATACAAAAATGAATGACACCAATCAAAAGACCTAAGACGCCCAAAACTTTTTATGGCTATTTCTTATTAATATTCATTATTAATTTTCTATTTTAGTATTTTGAGTATCTATCACTCTAAGGCATGCAAACATAGTTAAACCAATTTAATCAAATTAATGAGAGTCGTTTTAAATTTCAGATATCGATACAGCAGAAACGTTAGAATGAATCATAAATATCACATCATGATAATTTGTCAACCATGTTTGTCCAGAAGTTGACGTTGATATTGGAGTGTAGAAAACAGCTTTTTAGCAGTATATAATATATTTGTTAAATTTCAATCTTACGTACCTATATGAGTTATAAAGATTTTAATGGTACCCGTATTAAAGCTTAAATGACTTGTCTAAAAATAGGTTTAATTTGTGTACCCGCAAGTTTATATCAAATTCTCATTAATGTAGCAATTTACTGAATTACAACATGACTACAAAATATTAAAACCAACCCTTTTTAAATCAATTCATACTTTTTAAGCCTCTGAAGCATTCCTTGTTTTACATTCATTAACTTGAATCTTAAGATGAATTAAAGTTATAATAACTTTTTTACTTTCTAGCATTATGTTGAAATATTTATTTATTTATTTATTTATTTATTTATTAAAGGAAATCCAACAGTTGCAGTTACAGAATAGAGCAAAGGATTAAGAAATACAGAACCAATTAAAGGATCTCACATATAGTAATTGAACACTTATTAAAGTTGAACTTAAAACTACTAAGTGCCACACACCGACACAGAAGCAAATGCACCAGGAGTGAAAAATAGTGAAAAAGGATTTATTTCTGCTGTATAGCATCCTGTAACGGTAGCAAGATAAAAAGCACAATAACACTACACCTAAATAAATAAAGCACGCTCAATTAAAACATTTCGCTGTCAGACTTCGCCTCACAGAAGGGATCTTACAATTAAATATATCTAAATCAATTTCTTTTACCAAAACATTCAAGTCTCTGCTCGCACGGGTTAAAAAACTATTTTTTCTATATTTAGAGGATGCAAAATTAAGAGATATGGGGGGGTAATGTCTCTTGTTCCGAGAGGGGGCATTAAATGCGAGCTTGGACAGCAACTCAGGAGAATCTACGATGCCGCTGGTAATACTTAAAATAAAAGTAATATCGGCTATTTCGCGACGCTTGGCCAATGGGAGAAGATGGTGTTTTTTACACATGTTGAAATAATTAGAAGAAATATATGGACATTTAAGCTTGAAACAAAGAAACCTTATAAATTTTTGCTGCACACGCTATATTCGGTCGACATAAGTAGCATAACAAGGATTCCATATTTGAGAAGCATACTCAAGTTTACTCCTAACGTAAGAGCAAAATAGCACCTTTAATGTCTTAGCTTGAGTGAAATGGGTGGAACTACGCATTATGAAACCTAGTGCTCTACATGCACCACCTACGATATTATCGACATGCTTATCAAAAAGAAGTTTTGAGTCATGGACAACACCGAGATCTTTCATAAACGGCACCTTAAGTAAATGCTGGCCTTTAAGGGTATAGCAAGTAGGAATCAATTTATGTTGACGCGAAAAAGTCATTGAAAAGCACTTAGACGGGTTTAAATCTAACCCATTAGTTAGACAATACTCATCAAGACGCTTGAGATCTGACTGCAATAGTACTGAATCATGATTAGATCGTATTATAGTAAAAAATTTCATGTCATCTGCAAAGCAAAGAAGTTTGGAGTGGATGAAACATTTATCAATGTCATTAACAAAAATATTAAATAGCAATGGCCCAAGAAGGGACCCTTGAGGGACACCACGGTCTAAAATATATTAAAAATATATTTTAGACTGAAAGGGTTTTTTTATGCTCCTAAATTAACGTAAATATTAGGGATACCCTGTATGTATTTATGATTGGGTCCACCTGGTATTGGATTTACATTATAATGTTAATTCCTAACCCATTTTAATGGCACGTGTATGTTTTACATTATCGCCTTTAATGAAAGACGCCATGGATCCAATTTGAACGGTTATTTCTTATTTATATTATTCTCAAAAATTACGTTACTAACTTTGAAATCAATCACCTTAATTTGTAACTATTATATCCGTTCAAAATATCTTTCAATTTACTGTGCGCCCGAAAAACGTTTAGATGAGATCCTACTCAGCTATAAGTATTTTTTATTTATAGCAATTTTAATATCAATCAAAATCAGGAACGAGATTATCAGAGCTCTTCTTTGTTCTATTCTAAATATCTACATAGCTTGATGACGGAAACCGAAAAAATATTCTAGTCAACCCCTTTGATAGTCAATGTCGTTTGCTATAGAAATCGCAGAAACAGTTTTATTCGCACCTGGTTTTAAGTTTCCTTAAACTTTAGATTTCAAATAAATTTCCTTCGCTGTTATATATATATATTTCTAATGTTTAACGCAAAATCTACGATTACGTATCTACGTGCAGTCACAAAGAAATATATCGGAATATTATAATATAAGGTGCTCTTAAATGACTATGCTCTAAACCATTCCAGTTGATAATGTCGTTGTTTGGATATTTTGGAGCAAATTGTATGGTAAGCTGGTTGCATCAGTTTTCAGTTAATTTTCAGGAGTGTATTTTAAAAACTCCGATATATGGAAACGGCAGTGCCGCCGCCAAGCAGCGCAAGCGCAAGCGCTATTACAGCAGGCGTATAATCTGCGATCAACCTTTATAGGAAATATTGAATACCGTAAGATATTATAGGTCACCGGACCGAGTCGTTCTTTGAATGTAGTGGTGATAGACATAGCCCGACTGATTTTCAAAGTTTATTCGTAAGTACGAGTATGACACTACATTTATTTCTGATTTTTAACTTCTCTTCTTTGTAAGGTTATCTGGAAAATATTGATATTTAAGGATAAGACCGCCTATCACTTTGTAAATATTTTCTTTGTACTTTACTTTTCATGATGTTATTGTATGTTGTGTTCAATAAAGAATATTTGTGTTTTGTACATTCAACCTTCACTCTGCCTCAGTAATCCTACTGTTTATCATAATAATGAAAAGTCTATGTAATCAAAAAAGCAGTGATCTTGCTTGCTTGAAAGAAGCAACGCTTGAGGCTAAGTTCCACATTTTCTTCTTTTATTGGATGTTCTCTATGTATTAAGTATGTAACTCTAAAGTTAGTACGAGTATATTTGTCGTTATTTAGTACCCTAAACACATTTTGAGACGAGGTAAATTTTATGTGAGATTGTATTCTAATACTTTATTTACTATTTGAAAGCAAATGATTTAAAACTGATGTAAAATTTGATTAAAACCTTGTTTTGCAACAAATATAGTCAAAGTATAGAAAAAAAATGTTTCTCGATGTTTTAACAGACCGTGCATTTATATTTCACTTATAACCAATTATAATTCTCTTATGAGTTGACGGCTCCTGTTATTAAGCATTACATTAATTTCTTTGCTAAGCTTGTTCGCCTTTGTGGGATTCGGATTGGCAACTAAAATATGAATTTTCCATTTTCTCGTCCAATTGATTTCTATGATTATAATCTACCTTCAAGTTCTTTCCATATTGCGTCATATTATTATGAAGAACTACTATTAAAGTGTTATAAAATAAAGTTGTGTAGGTATATGTAGTTTTATCAAAAAGGTCAAAGATTTTATCGATAGGGCCGGGTGTAGGGTCCGATCCCGCATTTGTGGACAGTCTGAAATGAATAATTCAACAAAATGGGATACTGTTCTGGTTTCTATCTCATCGGGGCTTTACTACAATATTGTTTTACAAGTCTTTGTTAAACGTTATTTGTCTGTTATTTTAGTTCAGGTACCTTCTTGGAAATCTGTTTTGGTACACTTTCCCAATTGTTTAAATATTCCTTTCAAAACTGATAACAACGTATACTTACATTATTAAAATAATATTGCTTAATAATTATTTGTCGTTAATAAATAATATACTCACATAATTTAAAATACTTTAATCATATTATTACTTAACTCCGTCTGGTTATCCACTTAAAACTTGATACACATTATTCCTACAAAGAACTATCAAATCAATTGTAAAACGTTTCCTTGTTACTGTTTCCTTGTAACCCCACTCTAATTGGTAAAGTATCTTTCATTATAATTATATTGCTTTTAACTGTTTCAACTAAACCAATTTTAACATCCCGTAAATTAAGTCAATTAATATTATCCGTCTCTATTTTAACTTATACCATCGTTTGTAAGCGCAGTAAAAAGACAAACATACAAACATCCCTTCTAATAAAATAAGCACTGCTACAGCTAACTCACGTAATCTGTAATACCATAGAAGGTGGCTAACTGCAATGAAGTGGTCTAATTTATTAGTAACGAAACCCCGTGTGGTTGCCGGATAAGAATAGTGCCACTCCAAGTCTTCCCGTGGATGTCGTAAGAGGCGACTAACGGAATAAGGGCTTGCAATCTGTCACTAATACACTAGTAAACAACTTATTCTACTTGTGCAAAATGTGGTTACAGAATTATCACCAAGTCTTTTTAGAGTTGTTGGTATTTTTATAGCTCTGCCTATTCTACTCTGGGAATGAAGGCGTGATGTCATGTATGTGTGTGGTAGTAACCAAATTATATTTGAAATGCTTTTACTATAACCATTACTATGCAGTTAACGACGTGCTTGGTATTACGGCTTAGTGGTTAACTCTCATGTAGTAGTCAAAGCAGTATAATCTGTTCTGCTGTAATACCAAATAAGGCGGCTAACTTTACTGCAATATAGCAGTGGAAGCATTCTATTCTCTATTGGTGACCATATTAAATGTAAATTCTAATACTATACTATTACTATGCAGTTAACTACCTTCTTTGGTATTACAGCTTACTCACGTAATCCGTAATTCTAAAGAAGGCAGTTTACTGCAATGTAGTAGTCCAATTAGTATACTCTTTTAGTAACCACATTAAGTTTAAACTGAGGTTAGATAGATTTATTATGGGTAACACCAAAGAAGGCGGCTTATTGCCTAATTGACTAGTCGAAGCATTTTACATTCTATTGTTAACCACAGTCAATTAAAAATTACTAGACAATGATAAACATACACATAGAAAACATCCAAGATTCACTAACAAATACTCGCACTCATCACACAGATACTTGCGCTTACCGGGATTTGAACCCGGAACCACTAGTTTCGTAGGCCGGGTCACTACCAACTAGACCAACGTGTCGTCAAAATCGAATATAATTACTATACAATTAACTGCCTTCTTTGGCATTATGACATACTCACTTTTTCCGTAATACTAAAGAAGGCGGCTAACTATAGTACAATAATCCAAGCATTCTATACTTTATCGGAAGCCACATACAATTTAAAATACTTTTACTGTGCAGCTAACCGCCTTTTTTGATTTCACAAAAAAAAATCAGGAAACGGCGGATAGGTAAGCTGTAGCAGTGTTTATTTAAATTGGTATTTTGACTCACACTAGTTTGTATCATCCTCAAAAACTTTCACATTTATAATATGAGTAGGATAGAAAGTTAAATGATCTTTAAAAACGTTCACATTTATAATATAAGTAGGATAGAAATTTAACGTTCAATGATAGGCCATTTACTTATGATGTTGAGTTTTAGCATAATTATTGGTTTCAATTTGCTGTTTTTGTACGAGATACAATTATATTAATATATTAAACTAGAAATTTAGTTTTGATACAAAAATGTATTCAATCAAATTTTTATTTCTAGATATTTTATTTTTTCCATCCACTTGCATTATCCTTATTTTAATTCAAGGTTAACTGGAAGAGATCATGATGGGATAAGTGTATCTATGTTCATTGATAATATCGATGCAAATATGCCTTGTAATTGATTAATTTTTTCCATGGCATGTAGAAGGCAAATGAACACACATAACACCTAATGATAAGCGGGATCTGTGACCCATAGACATTTGCATTCTCAAGACCACAATCTTGAGACTGCAATCCTAGGACCGCAAATCCGTTACCAACCCTGAGGACTAAGATGGAATGTTTCTATGCTAGTAATTTTAGTGTCTTATCCCCACACCAGAACAACGCAAATACTGCTCCTGTGCGGTAGATTAATGGATGAAATGGTGGAAGCGACTAGGAAAGACCCCGCATAACGACGACACGTTGGCCTAGTTGGGAGTGACCCTGCCTCCGAAGCCAGCGGTCCTGGGTTCAAATCCCGGTAAGGGTAGATATTTGTGTGATGAGCGCGAATATTTGTTCCTGAGTCTTGGATGTTTTCTATATATTTAAGTATGTATTTCTCTATTTAAGTATGTTTATCGTTGTCTAGTACCCATAGTACAAGCCCAGAGCTTAGTTTGAGACTAGGTCAATTTGTGTGAGATTGTCCCCTGATATATTATTATTATTATTATTATAAGGTCCAACTACCACTTAATACTACCACTACGAGCTAACTTACATACTTACATCAACATTAATTCCTAGCAGTCCAAACACCTTTGTCGGAGGGTTCTCCTGTGGCGTGTACCGGTAGAACTCGTGGTTCCCGCGATACCATTTTACTGTGTAGATGGGCTTGCCCTCCATATCCCGGTAGCAGACCAGGGCTGCCGTCTCATTGCGTATCACTATAGGCGGCTCCACTAAGAGTTTCACGTCGCGAAGACTGGTAACATCTGCAACAACAAAAA
Organism: Acleris holmiana; assembly: GCA_949316455.1. Classification (NCBI taxonomy): domain Eukaryota; kingdom Metazoa; phylum Arthropoda; class Insecta; order Lepidoptera; family Tortricidae; genus Acleris; species Acleris holmiana. Next base: position 6,400,559 of record OX438771.1, on the reverse strand, counting down.
AAGGAAACCATGAGACTTAGCCAAGTGAGTATCGGAAAAAAAACGTTCCTTGTATGGTGACGTTTTTTTTTACTTTGTTTTTGTTTTTATTTGTCCATATAGCGGTAAAAGAATTACTATATATAAAAAATAACTGTCTAGGACGAACGGACGGCGAAAACTTAGTAAACTTTTGGGTGCGAATTTCAAAATAACTCTTAAAGTGATTATAAAAGCAAAAGTAGTCGCTTATTCCGTTTCCATGGTTACACTTCAACCGGTTAACGAGTTGCAATAAGATTTAAAACTCGGAAACGGGCCGGGGATGCATACCGCATAGTTAGCGATTTTCGAATAAAGACGATTAACGTCAGCTGATGACAGATCGCGGCAACCGCAAAGTCAACTCCACACATTTCGAGGAAATAGAAAACAGAAACGTTAACATCATTTAAATCTGGCTACGCCCAGCGATACATTTTTTGTTCTTATATTAAAACATGGATTGAATATTTATTTTTTATCCTGAACAGGTTTCAGCTCCCGTCGTGGTAGCTATTCAAGAATTCTTGGCAACGCAATATAAATAAAGCATTTTTGTTTCTATTACCTAGTTGACATTCTAACCGTCCTCACTGGTTCCCGGGAGGCGCTTGGTAATATTTCCATTTAGAAATAGCTAAGCGTCTCATTCGTTGTGGTAACGCAATTTCTTGAGAAAACAGGAAAGTTTTACAAAAGGTCCTCTTATTTCGACGAAATTGATAAGAATTTAAAACTAATTTTGGGGTAAAAGGTTTTTTGTGAATTTTGCCACAACATTTTGTCAGTAATTTCATAAGAAAATGTTTAAATTAGCTCCTAGGAAAGGTTCATTATTTTTAACCGACTTAAAACATTGTATTAAATAAAATGTTTTGATACTTTTAATACATAACACTAAATACACAACCTTCCTATTGAAGAACACCAATTCTTTCCTAATTGGTTTTTAAGATTTTTTGGGTGGCAAATAAAACTCTACACACCTTATTCATAAACGGACTATTTACCTATTTTAGTTAAAGTATAGGCAGTTTGGAGTCAGAAGGTTCTTGGAGTCAGAAGGTTCTTGAGTGGCGTCCACGGACCGGGAGACGAGCTGTAGGTAGGCCTCCAACAAGATGGAGCGACGACCTTGTAAAAATCGCGGGAACGCGGTGGATGCGAAAAGCACAGGACCGGTCTGAATGGAGAGCCTTGGGGGAGGCCTATGTCCAGCAGTGGACGTCTTTCGGCTGATATGATGATGATGATGATAGGCAGTTTGTCCCTTTCCGCAAACGTCACAATGACAGATAAGGACAAATCATTTTTTACTCACACTATACCTATAATACCTTAAGTGTGCTTAAAGTATGCTTTGTCTTAATAGTATATTATGAATACACATCGTGGTCGGTACAACTCGTGGCATATAGGTAGCACTTGACAGATTAGTGATGAGACAAGTTTTCTTAGTGTCATTTCAGATAAGATGAAACAATAAATTAATATTACCTACATGGTCTTAACACAATATGACAAAGTGGGTTTGATCACTGGCTTAAAAACATCAATGTCAATGTCATTTATTTATTTATTTACTTATTTTTTATTTATTTATTTATTTATTTATTTACATGTCATATTGCGAAACATAGATTTTTTCATATAATGAAGGAAATCATTAGCGAGCATTCAGAATTCCTACTATAAGGTGACAAGGTAAAATGCACCCGTTGCGATGTTTATATAGTTTGCAAGACATTTAATATAAACAAGCACTTGTATCACTGAATCACTTGCTACCTTACCTTTTAGAAGATTTAGTTTTAAATATACCGGAGCTTCAAATAAAGGACAATAAGTGTTTTTGCACTAAATGTCAATTATTATTGAAACCAAAAAAATATAATGTATTAAAACATTTAGACTCGGACACTCATAAAAATAAAATCATGCAAACATTGTCACATCACTAGTGTGTTAGAAACTGTCAAGTGCTACCTTAATGCCACGAGTTAGCGATGAGTAATTATGAATAAGAGGACTATTGTTTAGTCCTTTTGGTCTTGCGTTTAAAATAGAAAATATAAAAAGAAAACCTATAAGGTAATAGATAGCAACCACTTTGAAATTTAATCTTACACAAACAAACTAACACATTTGTGTAAATTTTGCCTTTAATCATTATTATATTAACTTTACTACTTAAACCACGCTGCACCACAAACTTTAAGTATTGTACCTAAACATGGCAGGAAATTTAAAGACCACGTAAAGGAAAACTGCCTCAAAATAAATATTTTTATTCAAAGGAAACAAAAACCCAGGCCTAAATTTAGGACTTTTTGCAAGTGGCTTTTAGAAGTTGACTGACATTTTTGTTCTTTATTTTACTAGAAAAATAGGCTACATGAAGGCCTTTCGCGGTTAATCGGAAATTGAACATATCAAAGGTTACAAAACACTGCCAAATGGCTTAGATCAAAAGGTTCATAAATACGTGCTTCTTTTAGGATAGGAATCCTTATAGTTTCGTCATGTCCGTCTGTCTGTCCGCGGTTTTACTGAGGCTCTTGGTTCCATAAAGATGTAATTTACCATAGTCACATGATACATTCGAATTACGCTGACAATTTTGTAACAATAACGGTTTTGTTTCGCTAGAGTTACTTGCAGGACACCCCCGTAGCGTGTAAATTGAACTTAGGTATATCATCATGGTATTAAAAACCATGAAAAATATTAGAAGTGATATTTTGGCGTTTTTTTATTAAATACAAAAAGTTAACTGTGGCCAAAACATGCCATTCCTAAAATTGATAATTACTCAGCTTTGATTTTTGATATTTAGATAAAGGCTTAACCGTAAAACGTACAAATGTGCCGTAGTACCAAATAATGCAGCTTAGTGCAATGCAGTAGTCGAAGCATTCTATACTCTATTGGTAACGATATTAAGTTTAAATTATTATCGTTTTATTATGTAAGTAGTTAACCGCTTTCTTTAGTATTATGGCACAAATATGCTTAATTTGCTATTGATAAAGCAAAGTTTTTATGAGGGTAAAATTACTTACAATGTGAAAATAAAACCGACAAGGAAAACTCTCCCGGAGAGCGTTTTTCAACTGCGCTCTCTAGAGAAATCAAGAGCATTCAATTCGTCCACAACTAAGTGTAAAGTTGAGGAAATAAGTCTCCACTTTGACCAAATTCTGATTTTTCCCGTACCTATGTCAACGTCAAATTGGACAATTTGACGTTGACATGCTTACATGTTTGTGTTATGGTAAAATTGGGTGGTTTAACACTGTAACGCAAGGTGAGCAAACTCATTTTTATAGACTTGTTATTGTTTAGTAACTGAGTTAATAAAGATAGAGAAACCTACCAGTCTTTTATAATTAAGTGCACCAGTAAAATGTTTTTTTTTTACTTTTTAATTGCACGCAATCATAGATACATATTCACCACTTCTCAAAGGTGCACCTGTGTACAAGCTACCGTAATATATGCGGGTCATAGACACTCTTAAAAACAAAAGTTGTCTCTCCTGTGGCCAATAGTTAAAAGCTTATGTGCATATAAGTTATGTTTGTATATAGGTCTAAAGCAGTCCTCACGGCGTTTTTGCGGGAATGGGCTTAGCCAGAAAATTAGGCCTTATAAACGTTAACTTTCGGTGTGTCCACAGGAAAGACGGTAACCCAAATCTGTGTATGAATCATGCGCAAAGTATCATCATAGGACCGTAATATCTATATAGGTACGTGGTACTATCTCTTGTTCTATCTATGTAGCTTACGTCAATTCCATAAATTTTTCAATCGAAACCTAATTTATTTATTTATTCAAACCATTTTGTTTACAGCCTTACAGTTAAAACCAAGACGCTGTATAATTCAGTAAAAAATAATTATTAAAAAGCTTAATATATTAGCTAAACTACAAAAATAAAAGAAAAACTAAACTTTCAGACACAAATGCCACTGCCATCCATCGCCTCACAATACCTCAGGCACTCACGACATACACTTCGCCATCGGCTCGCAAATAAATCGCTTTCAGGCGCTGATGACAGAAGCGAATTAAGCAGCGTCAGTGCTCGAGTAATCGGGGAATTTTGGTGCGACACGGTGCGTGCCCTAGGAGCTGATAGGAGATTGGAAGTCCGCGCTCTGAGAAAGTTCTTAGGCACAAAAGGAACGGCCAACCTAACAAAACGAGCAACCAGTTCGGAACAATCCGTATCACCACGCAGTACGCTGCAGGCCGCAGTTATTAGGTTGTTATTACGCCTCACTTCCAGGGAATTATAATGTCTAACGATTGTCGAATGCAACTTGTCTAGCCCTACTGGGCCTTTATTCTACTAATTTAAGATGATATTGCGTTTGAAGTGTTTTAGTATTGTTTTAAAATCGACCGCCATTACTGTCAAGTAAATAAGAGTTATCAAAACGTGGACAATACGAAAACACGTCAAAGGCAATATCGTTATTATCGTGTTGAATCTATCAACGTAATTAACGATAAGTTTACACTATGGTATTGAGTCCATTATTATAAAAATAACGAACTAAAGCAGCAGTTCATAAGTGCGCAAGTTAAATAACAGTGGTTTATAATATAACTAAAGTACTACGTTATGCAGACCGCGAACCTTTGATGGCAAAACATGTTGCGGGATTCTCGGTTTTGCATAAACCAGTGAATGTTAGACATCAGATTTGATCGCATATTGCATCATATAGATAAACACTTTTCTTGCACTAAAATGATAACGATGCAATGTAGAATCGGCATTCCTAATATTAAGGTTAGTCACATGACAGACATGAGACGCAAACGTGACACTGGTGAGCTAGCGATAGCCAATTATTTATCGACGATGTACACAAATCACTACACTCTGACTGTCAAGTCTCGCTGTGTATGTAGTTATCTTTACGCTTTTATATCGCTGAATTTAAAAGGGCAGCGTTCTTTTATATGAATTTGAACATAACAGATGTTACCGCCGCCGCACAGTCCCGCATCTCTCCTCAACGGCAGTAAGTATACATACATACATACTATCACGCCTTTATTCCCAGAGTGGGGTAGGCAGAGCTACAGAAATACCAACAACTACAAAAAGAGTTGTTGGTAATTCTGTAATCACATTTTGCACAAACAGGCTAAGTTATTTATCAGTTTATTAGTGATAGGTTGCAAGCCCATCGCCTAACAGTACTAGAAGCCCTCATTCCTTTAGTCGCCTCTTACGACATCCACGGGAAGATATGAAGTGGCACTATTCTAACCCGGCAACCACACGGGTACGGGTAGTAAGTATGTTTATTGTTATTTAATTAATACTGTCCTCAATTATACTATTGACAGAAAATGTTAAAATTATAACTTTACCAGTTACTAAGTGGTAAGTATTATTTCCAAATTGTAATTTCAATTAATGTCTTTCACTCCTGTTAAAATGTATTTCGCCAATGTCTACTCCCATGGACTTATTAGAGAAATAAGTCCATCCATGTATATATACTACACGTGAGGACAATTATTCGGTTAACAACTATGTCTTGTGGACTAAACATGACAGAAGCACTTGGGGTTAGCTCCACGTGGTTCTGTCAAGGAAAGTTGCCTTAATTGGATCGTTAAAAGTTCCTACACAAGACAGTTATCCCGTGATCATGACGATCGCAACATCGTCAAAGTATTGGGACCTCGCCAAATATTCTAATTGTAGTAAGAACCCGTTAAACTTTACTATCGTGAATAATACCCGTATACTTTAAGAAATGTGTTAATAAAGCGTTAAATAAACGGTTAAAACGTGAAAAATAACGCATGAAAACGTTTTCCTTAAGTCAAGTACGAAATAATCATTATTTTTTTCCTATCATTTGTAGTCGAATAATTTTCATTCAAGTAACCTTAATTTTCATTAAAACCGTCAACACCGGCGAGAAAAGCAATTTAAAAAGGAAATGATATTATTTTTTATCAAAGTATGTACACTTTGTACGGCTTTAGTAAGTTAGGGGGAATAAAATTCTCATTCATCACGACTGTCACGTCAAAGCCCTAATTTCGCATTATGCCAATCAAACAAGAGTTTTTTTTGCGAATGAATAATGATATTTCAATACCTTTTAAATAACCTAATAATAATATTGAAGATATACCTTGTCACAAGCGGCTTGTCGCACATTGCCGCACAATCGTACACACCCACATTGTGGGTCATATTGGTGCTTTATCTTTTAGCTGGGATTGGTTTGCGTTTGAGGTTAGTCTCACCTGATGTTAAATGACGTTGAAGTCGAAGGTAGTAGGTACACGTTTGTCCAGTTTATTTTACTCTAATACATCAATACAGACGTAGAGAGAGCATTTTTTTCCTTGGCAGTGTAATTAAGAACTGACGCAGCAAACCAATGCGCCTAAACCATTGGAAATTCGACTACATGCGAATGAAAGCCCACTCGGCGTCTGGACTTGTATTTGTGTATAAATTATGGTAATAATAATCGAGGGATCAGATGAGGGATAGGATCGAAATAACTTGTCTAGTAGCTGTTATAAATATAATAAAAAGAAGCTTTTTAAATGCAGTTGCTAAATAATTAAAACCAAGGTCAGGAGCGTTGAATGCCGTACCAATTGCACTTTACACTAATTTATTTAGGCTATTTAGCCCTGGTTTAACATATGTTACATACTAAAAAATTCGATAGTTGATGAGGTAAATTCAAGTACCTCTCTCACGTACCCCACAAGTCAGTCAACAATCTGATAGTAACTCCTCCGTATCGTCGACTTAAGTCACGTATACCACGAGCAATAAGGGTAATAGACGACCCAGTTATGTTTCCAACTTCAAAGAAAGTAAGTAGAGAAGAGAAGATTTCTACAAAAACAGAACGCTAGAATATTAAAGTTGTTAAATAAAGGCGGGAAATACGGGACAATGAAACAAAAGGTCCATTTAAAAAGGCCTAGATTAAGCACTAAGTGGCAAAGGTAATGAGAACTAGACTAAGTGTTGATGACAAGGTTAAGAAAGATTAAGGCTTATTGTATTTCTTAACCTTGTGTCTCGCTGTATTTTTAAGTCATTTAATTTATTATCTAGAACACCTTTGTGATAGCAAACGTTTGTTTTTCATTCAATAAACATTGGGACAAAACTTGTAGGTATTTACAGGTCAAAAATCAAAGGAATAAAGACATTTTATATTGTCATTTAAAGACTATTTTAAAGAGCAGGCTACCAGGGCTGGGATTCTACACGGTAATAACGATACCGTATTTGACGTGTTTCCGTATTATCAACGTTTTGATAACTCTTATGTCATTTACAATAATGGCGACAGCCCAGCCAGCTCTGTCTCTGACAGAAATTTAAATAAAAACGCAAAATGCGTCTCTTAAACGGTCAACGTTAAGTATTCATAATTTTCAATAAATATCAGATTTTTAAAAATAAATAAATAATAATAATCAGAGGACAATCTAACATAAATTGACCTAGTCCCAAACTAAGCTCTAGGCTTGTACTATGGGTACTAGACAACGATAAACATACTTATATAAAGAAATACATACTTAAATACATAGAAAACATCCAAGACTCATGAACAAATATTCGTGCTCTTCACACAAATATCTGCCCTTACCGGGATTTGAACCCAGGACCGCTGGCTTCGGAGGCAGGGTCACTCCCAACTAGGCCACCGTGTCGTGGCGTGTCGTTTTGGTGTAATTACATCAATTAAATGTTCACTGTGCTTCATTATCATATTTGGATAAGGCTGTGAACTTTGTGCTAAAATAAGGATTAATTGCAGGAACGGTCCCAAAGGATCAAAGTGTATTTGACATGGGAGTCATGGGAACCCTCTCTAGATGAAATGAGATACCCACCGTTACAGCAAGCGCCTTTGAATATATCGTTTTAAATTTCGCGATATTTTAACGTATTTCGAGTAAACCGAGACCTATTAATCTCGTCAAGTAGAGACATAAGTGTCCTCGTGACCGAAACGTTAATTTCACACAAAATTCACGTACAAATTTTATTTTATGATGGTCTGATTAAATATTTGTTACCAGATCACATTTCAAGGGTAAACGTAAATTTATAACATGCGTCACTTTTTCATGTTGTTTTTGTCAAATATCGATGTCACATCACATATATATATATGTAAAGTAAAACTGAGATCGTATCAGAAAAATAAATAATAGGTCATAATAATAATATGAAATAGTCAAAATATTATTAGGTATCACGGTTTTATTTCCGAAACCCGTTATAATTTTCAGGGTTTTTCAAAGGCCCATGAAATTATGTTAGGTTTTGTTTATAATAATCCTAATTAGAAATTAAAAAAGCCCTCGACTAAAAACGGTCTTTTTTATGTTAAGGAGAAGGCACACGAGCACTCAGGCAACCTGATGGTAAGTGAAATCTGAGACCCATAGACATTTGAATTCTCAAGACTATAATCCTAAGACCTCAAATGCGTTGCCAACCCGAGGACTAAGATGGAATGCCTCTATGCTAGTAATTTCACCGGTTCTCTTATCCCCACACCGGAACACAACAATGCGAACACTGTTGCTTGGCTGGTGGTTAATGGATAAGATGATGGTAGCGATCTGGACGGACCCTGCACAGCCTGTCTGTATAAAAACCTCTAAAAAGTAAATAATAAGCGGTGGCCCTATAACTTTAATAATAAGTAGGTATTAATATTTCGATCCAAGCTTCTTCGCGTAGGAGTAATGGCTGATTGTTTGATAAGTAGGTAGTTAATCGAACACTGACACTAACTGAACTGACACATCGGGGACCGCTAAGTAGCTGGGACATTTTATATTTAATTCATTTACTAAACGGCAGAACCGATACTTATAGGTACTAGGAAGTTCCAACTGTTGATGTCATGTAGACTTAAGTTTATGGAAATAAAATATTTTTCATTACCATTTTTTCATTTACATTTTTCAAGAGCTACGGTGCCACAGGCACTCGCACACCCTTACACATCCATCAGACCCCTCTTTTTGCTTCGGAGGTATAAAAGTATAAGGCTTCAGAAAAAAACCACTATAATAATATTATGTATTACTAGAGGACGCCCGCGACTTTGTACGCGTTGAATTAAGTTCCCGCTACCCTTATTTTAACGCCGCATTGGATGAATTTCCGATAATCCCCTCTCAATGCACCCCTAGGTTATCCGAGGAATATTCCCTTCTAATTTCAAATCCAGTCCAGCGGTCCAGTTCAAGTCCAGCGGTTTTAACTGTGCGTTGATTGATCAGCCGGTCAGTTTCTTCTTTCATATGTATCTAGGTGACCGAGCTCTACTCGGGTGCGGACGTTTTCCAAAAAAAGTGTACATCGTTAAGGAGAAAGTTAAGAAAATTTAACTTTTTCCATTTAGTCACGAAAATTTGCCATACATAATATGTTCATTTTCGTGACGAATTGATAAAGCTAAAATTTTTACTAATTATTATTTTGTATGGCTAATTTTAAAAGATAAATTTAATAAATTTTTGTCCTTAACGATGTACACTTTTTTTTTAAAAACGCCCAGTGGAGTATAATTTAACTGTTGTTAAAATATATTATATGGTCGTATGAATTTTGCACGCTGTAGATGACTAGATGTGTTCTGTACTTTATACAGGGTGACATTGAGGACGTGATCAGAAAGAAACCAGTTTTTCAGACTCGGTAATTGATGGCCATTTTAAATAATATTAGTTACAAGAAACAAAAACTATTTCTTTATTTTAATTTTCCCCTTAATTAAATCACTGATTAAGTAAATCATGGTCACCCTATTTTTAAAATCATACCCTCTATGGATCCTATTCAGACTATTTTACTTTAATGCCAATTTGTGTGCAATTTTTTTTTTGTTGTTTCTTTGTTTATTTTTCTTCTCTTTCTCTGAAGCAGGGAGACCTTACTGTAAACAATTAATTATTTAATTTTGATCATTGCGTGATTAAGTCTGAATACTACATCTAAACACCTACATACCTATATTTTTAGGATCCTACTTTAATGCTTCATGAAGTCATATCACTTTTAATCACAACTTGGATGTAACCCTGCCCTGGTATAATTATGACACGCACCCGTAAAACAACATTAGTATTACTTGGTTATCTATCGCTTTTACAAGGTTTTTGTTGAAAAAACATTTTTTTACGAATGAAACAGGGTTTGATTTACGTTTGCTGCTAAATGGTTGAAAGAAAAAGAGAAAAAGAAAATAATTTTATTTTTGCAAAATGATACATTTATACTTCAAGCTAACTTTCTGTAAAGCTAATAAAATTACGGTAGAAAACTAAAAACTTACGACAGCTTTACATGCAAGATTTTAAATAATGTAACGGATTGCGAAAAGTGAAACCACTCAGCAAGGTGTCGAGGCGCTCAGGAGTGTCTCGACGCTGATCTTCTGTGGATAAAACACTGTAATACACGGGACAGCAACCGGCAATATACACAAGTGTAATTTTTAAAGATAGTTTGCACGTGTAGTGCGAATGCGTCAAATCTATTTGGATTTTTTGGTTAGTAAATATGGGATGCCATGACACACTATTCTATTGGTTGGTTGAGAGCCTTGGTCCTACAATATGCACTGTATACTTACTTAAACTAAAAGCAAATAAATTTTTTACCGTTATTACTCTTAAACTTTTGAACGGATCTCCATTAAACGTCTAATTGGAAAGTGGGAACTTTGGCTAAATTCCAGGCGTTCCCCTTCACGCTGCTATAATAAATCTTTTCCCGTCTGTCTTTATTAGTCTCGTCAACCTGTTAATTTATGATATGTACTCTTTAAATATTTAAAACAACTAAGCAGGTTATTAACAACAGGAATTTATTAAATTAGTGGTTCTGTTTTCTCGTATAATATTTAATTTTATCATCTATTGTTCCAATTGGTAATTTAAACGCTTTCTTTTTAGGAAAGTAAGTGTACATCAATAAATACTGCCCTGCTAACAGAAAAGGCAGTATCTCAAATTCTATGGTCAAAGCAGATTCAATTCTATCTTGTTGGTTATAAGATTGCATTTGCTACAGAAGATTTGTCTGAGATACTGCCTTTTTTGTTAGCAGGGCAGAATAAGTCTGCCAACGTTTCTCATGTCAGGTGCAAACTCCGCCATATTAAAAAAAAAACCTTTTTTCTGCTCTTTCACTTGAACTGGTTCGAGTTTAAGCAATGTTACATGCACTTAAAGTAAAAACTTTACAGTTCACACTATATTACAAAAAATACAGATATTCCGCCATGGCTAGTAAAAAAAGCAAGAAACAATCTAAATTACTGTTGTTATGGCGTCACTACTGGCTTCAATTATATTCTTTACCTGTACGTTACTATGAACTCTTCATCATTTTTTTCTTGTATGCAGGACATAGACCTAGTCTCAAACTTCATTAATTATTAATATACTAAATTCCATATTTTATAGATCAAAATACAAGACAAGTTTTTAAAACCAACTTTCGTCAATATTATCGCAGATATGTGTTAAAAAATTAAACCCCCCTCCCAGATTACTTTGATGTCACATCCACAACGAAGACGCATTTACCGATATCTCATGTTACCATCAACTCGTTTAGGCTGCAGCGCGTGAAAAAGAAATATACATACATACATACGTACATATTACATACAATCGAAAAACATAACCACTGACAATCGGGTAAAAATTTAAACCACTCATCATTTAACCAATCTTAATTCAATATGACTCAAACAAAATGGCCGTTGGCCCTTGAACGTCAAAAGAACATTGCAAGCACGTTAGCTTTGCACAAATGCTTTCATATCAATATGGCTCTCCAAACATTCCGCACACAACTCCATGTGTGTTCTACCATCATATCCTGATGCAGCTTTATTTGCCATACGTAACGAAGCAAGCCCCCGGGACACTAGGAATTATTACGGCCGACACGAGCATTCAAATTGAATCGAGATAGCCGGATTGAATCTGAGTAGGTTATTTATATTCGGGAGATATGTCTTTGCTTGAAGGAAGTATGCTCTGGGGTTTTGTGTTTTTTGGCTAGTTTCAAATAACGGTAAGACATCTGAGCCTCTATTTTACTGGGTAAAAACGATATTGCGTTTGACGTATTTTAGTATTTTTTTTAACTCTGCCGCTATTACTGTCAAGTCGTCTTTCGTTAAAACACTGATAATGTGGAAACACGTCAAAGGCAATATCATTTGTAGGGTTCCGAAGTCAAACTAGGAACCCTTATAGTTTTGCCATGTCCGTCCGTCCGTCCGTCCTTCCGCAGCCTAGCGCAGAGACTCTTAGTACTAGAAAGCTGTAATTTGACATGAATATGCATATTAATTATGCCAAGACAGTGGTACAATAAAATGTAAAAAAATGTTTTTGGGGTACCTTGCCTACACGTGACGAGGGAATGTTTATTCTTTTTCTCGTCTACCCTATAGTGTGGAGTGTCGTTGGATAGGTCTGTCAAAAATATTATGGGTTTGTGAAAACAGTTTTTCGATTAAGTAATCCGTTTATGAAATATTACGTTTTAAAGCGCTAATTTTTGTTAGACTCAAGTGTCCCTCCCCCCACTACTAAATATATACTAAAAATCTGAAAAAAATATTAAATGAAAAAATATAATAACGAATTTTAAAGGAAAACTATCAAGAGTAAGAAGACATCATTGGTTCTTGAGATGCAGGCGATTAAAGTGTTTATACCTACTAAAATCATCTAAGACGGCCCCTGAATGACTTTGAGCAGAAAATTAATTATTACTTATGTATTATTATGTTTGTAGTACTTAACGGCTTCGGAACCCTCCACCAAGCATGGTCTGACATGCTTTTGTCCGGTTTTTATCGTATAGAATCTCAGCCCTGCGAGCTTATTATGATCGTGTTTATCGATGTGGATAAACGTGGATAAAACAGCTGTCACTTTCTGATCAATATGTAAGTGCGAGAGTAACGGATGCTTTATCCACCGCGATAAAGGTGAAACTTAGCGCAAGTTATAGCAAGGAAACGCGCCACCAATGTCCTATGTTTCGCTTTAATTTAACCCATTCAGTTTTCAAAACCTTATTGATTATTTACACGACTGTCAAGTGACAAAGAGCTTCGAAAATGTTCACAATACGGCTATATCCGAATATATTTTGCACCTATACACACTTAACAAGAAAAAACAGTACATTCCGTATTATTTTTAAATAGATAACGGTCTAAAATATTAAATCGAGGAAACCTCGCCAAAACATACTAACGTTTCAGTGAACCTACCAATGTACTATTTACCTAGTTCATTCTACTGCACCATTACTCTTTGTTTATATTCACTCTTTTACTTTATTTTATTTTTATTGTTCTCATCCTGTTTCTACTGAATTACTTAAAACAAAACCGGTCGTAACACCGAGCATGACTGCTTTTTATACCCCATGAAAATTTCTGCTAAGATTCCGGTCAAACAATTGCCTACAAATTTTACAACCCCTTTACCCGTTAGTTGATGAAATGCTTTCTTGGCAAAGCAAGAGTAGTGTTAGCTTAGTATATAAGACAATTGAAAAAAATTTGAAAGCGATGTCAGAAACGACTGAGCGTTTCTATCCTACTCGGTAAAACTATATTGCTTATGACGTGACAGTATTATCTTAATTACGCTCTTATTTACTTGACAGTAATGGCAGCCAAGTTAAAAACAACACGGCAACATGCCAAAAACAATATGGTTTTACCAAGTAAAATAGAGCCCCAGAGCCCACATCCCCATTGCCTTTTCCCCTTTTGGTATCGTACGGTAAACATTACGATAAGTATAAGTATCTTGACAGAAATGGCGGCAGAGTTAAAACAGGTATTAAAAAAAATATCATCATGTCATCCAAAACATAACCAGTTCGTAAAGAACTTCACCTTCTCTTAAATAACACAATTTAAACGAGTCAAAACCTCGTAATAAAATGTTTCCTCCCTAATTCAGCCGTATGCAATAGCTGTAGTAAAATCCTTCGTAATATCGTTTACAAAAGAATCCACTACCTGAGAAACGTTTGGTAGTTCGTTGACCGCATCCCCTATCACTTTTTGCAATATCCTATCCCTTATCTGTCTGAAATGGTATTACCTACTGAATGTTACTGCGGAATAAAAACTAATAGCTCTTCATGGCCAATAATGTTAAGATACCGTTTAGATGCAGCACTTCAAGCGTTCTTATTAGTTCTTTTCAATCGGACTACCTGTTTTGTCCGTATTTTAAGTGTATATTTCGTTAGAGCTATTCTTTAGAGTAAAAGCACGTGATAAGTAATCTTCTATAGATATTTTTCAATAGAACATTATCGTTATCGAACATGTATAGGATTGACGACATTGACGTAAGCTGCTGGACGATGGCGTCAAACGCTTATGTCAATTCCATACATTTTGATAGTTTTCGAAAATCGTTTACATTGGCATCTTGTTGAGCCTTCTAATATTTAATGCAAAATGGAGCTGCTACCAGATCTTCAGCACTGATTTTGCAAAGAATATAAAATCCTGATAAAGGGATGTTTTTTTTTTACATATAATTGTTACTTCGCGAATATTAATAAATAAAAATTGTAGAAACTCTTTAGAGATTTGAGATTAGTTTTCGTTCTGCCTGCGACTTCGTCCACGTGGAATTAGTTATTTGGCCATCCCATGTTGCGGTGATTCCGAAATTTTCTAATCCTAACGTTACTAAAAACTTTCATTACACCATCAAGCAAAAGGGAATAATAACAATAACAATGATTAAGAGGAGCTAATAATAAAATATATAAACATTGTAAAAAAAACTAACGAACATTTTATTTAACAAACGGATCCGTGCAACTAAACCCCAGAAATAAACACCTACAATAGCGAATAATAAATTACAAGGTCTCCTAAATAAATACTCTAAACTGCCACCATAATCAAGCCGGTGAGGACGGACTGGAGCTAATTAATTATAAAAATACGTAGTGCCCTTGGAAAACAAATGTCAGGAACTTAAGTAGTACAAGGGTTACGGTCCCTCATCTCGCTGGCTTAGGACAAAATGCAGGTCGAGTCTAAACCCGTCACCGCGGGAGAACACTTAGGGGGATTACCCATCGTTCACAATTTAAACTATTTAGTTTGTAATCGTTTCGTTTTACCTAGCTAACCGTAAGAAACTAAAGGTATTTGGACTGGATGATTTCAACAAGGTTTAAGATCAGGACGAATGTTTTGGGTTACCCACTGTCTGTGGTGGATACTTCATGATTGAAGATTGGTGATTACAGGACGTCCTAGATTTTTTGTTTTCCGTAGTCAACAAGGAACGGTAACTCATCGAACGCTATTTTCTGCTGAAACCATAATGTTTTCAGGGTATCTTAAATATTCATTACGTAGGTTATGTTAGCTTAGATGTTTAAGATAAAATATTATGGTTTCAGCAGAAAATAGCGTACGAAGAAATTAAATTCGATAAAATTATACATTTGATGAAAGGTGTTTCGATGAAATGATAGACACGCACAAAGACCCCTTATATCTAGTTTCGCCATGTCCACCTGGCCGTTTTCTGTCTGTCCGTGGTTTTACTCAGAGACTCTTAGTACTATAAAGCTGTAATTTGGCATAGTTATACATTTAAGTTATGCCGACAAAGTTGTAAAGTAAAACGCTGTTTTTTTACATTTTGACATTGAGGTGAGCTACCATTGGATAGCTCTTAAAAAATCATTACTACATTTAGATTTGGGGGACCGTTTAGGACTTTAGAACTAGAAAAGAGTAATTTTCGCTAGAGTTACTTGATATCTATCGGTTATTATGACATAACTATACAGTTCTGTTTACGCTCAGAGAAAAGGACAGACTATATAACTGCCATAGCTCTGTCCTTTACGCTCACCGAAAAATGAACTGCAAAGCCAGCTCATAATAACCCCCCTGAACATTCTTAAATAGTAGCACATAATATAAAAAACTAAAAAGGAATATTACCACTTCTAAGTAGTCTAGACTTAATGGGTTCTTGAGTTATAGGCGGCTAATTTTTTTAATACCTACTGAAACAGATCTTAATGTCAGTGTAAGATATGTATGCCATAGGTATTTAGTTTAGGTGAAACTTTACTCGGGTTTCAATTTAAATAACACTGATGCTACAGTAGTAGTAGTAGTGCTTTGCACTTACATCAGGTGACACCGAGGACAAACCCAAAGACATTTATGTTTTTAGAAAAAAGTTATACACGTAATATTTCAATGTATGACAGCCACAATATTAAAAGATTAAATGGGTACATTTAGAGATTAAACATTTAATATTTTATATACCAACGTTAAATATCCACTCCTTGCCATATAAATATTAACCACAACGAAATGAACCGTTTGTTTCTTCCAAAGCAAACAATACCAAACATGTCCGTAATTAAATTTACTGAGTTTGTAAGATTTAAATGTTTATTATATTCAATGAATATAACCTTAAATGATTTTGGAACAAAGTGCTTTTTTTAAATTAATTTATTAATTATTAAGTACGCTTATCCATTTCACCGTCACATCGTTAAACCACGATACGGTTTGTCTCGACACAATTCCGCCACAAATCACTTCCTTCTTACTTATATAACTAATTACAAAGTATTGTGTTAAAATAACACCGAGAGCGATGAGCAGGGCACGGTTCTCGCCTGCCAGGTACAGAATGCTTCGTTATTATTACAAATTAATTTCACATCCTTACCGACATTTTTATCTTGAATTGCATAACTGACGTAAAAATTGGTGTAGGTCTCGTGGGCTGACTGCGTGGTCCGACTGACCGATATTAGTGTCATAAATATGAGGTAGGTTGAGGTTATGATAGCAGTTCAGCTGGCCCGGAGGGCCAAAACAACCTAGAAAAAATTTAGACTTCAGTACCCTATTAAGTTTAGGTTAGGTTTTGTAGTTATTTTTTATTTTTTAAACTAGATATCCATTGTTAAGATAAAATATGCATCACCCAAGAAATGCCACAAGGACTGATCCTGTGTCATCCACAATTTCTTCCAGACCGTTACCCTGTAAGGTGCCTAACCACTCAACATCTTCTAGTATAGCAATTAGTATCATAGCCCGCCTGTTCTACGAGCATTATTTTTAGTTTACTGTAAACTTATTTTAGCAATTTTAGGTAATCTCCTGTTTACTTATTGGATTTCCTAAAAAAACTTTCGAATAGCCCTCTCTACAGCTGTTAGGTGATATTAAGCTTTGTTATAAGACTCTTGAGGAACGACTACGTTTTGGTACGGTACCATTAATACTAAGTTAAAGAGCTCTCAATTCACCGGCAATAACGACACTAAGGCTATTCAAATAGGGACTACTAAGGCTTAGGCTAGATGCAAACGCTGCTAACGTTTCTGTTTTTTATTGACTCAAAATTGACATAAGTATCGAAGCGATATTACATGGTCGATTTTTGAAAATTGCTTAGTTATCGTTATGCGCCTAGGAATCATCTACGAGTAATGCCCTGAAAGTCATCTCCGTGGCTCGACATGACATTGTGCTAAGTGCTCGCTATGGCGTTGAGTTAAGTGGTGAACACTGCAGATGCAGTTTAGCTTTCGACAATTTTTGCGTTGTTTTCAAAGTGTCAACGATTCTTTTGCTTATTCAATTGACTTAAAGTTCCAACCAACTTCGTGTAATGCAAACTCTGAATATACAAGACCAATTTTCCCTCTCATTAGTTATTTATTTCCTTCGTAACTAGCAAAAATAATAACCTCCATTCTCTTAACAAGGGGGAGCAAATACACTCCACGGTTCATTTGATCGGTCAATTCCATTTCGTTATATTAACGTTAGTACGTACCTACCCTCATATACTCACGAAATTAATCAGGAACATGTAAGGTACGTATTGAAGTATGCGTGGTTTTTCTGTATATTCTTTTTGTAAGAAAATGTTTTATCAAAACTTTAAAAATACACTATAACTTAGCTTAAGATTTCTGCATAAAATTTGTATCAGAAAATTGAAAATATAAATTAGGAATAACTTGACTTCTTTCGGGAAAATAAGAATATATTTATGTAACTATTCTATAATAATTAGTTCTCCTTAGTTCTCCTCTTTTTTAATTACCCCTTTAATAGTACTTAGTAAGTTTAGTAAGTAAAAGAAGGAACTCATTAAAGAAAATGCCATTAAAATAAAATAAAATATTATTTTTCTTCTAATTCAATTCTATTCCTTTGTTTTTCAGTACTATTGAATCTATCGTGGCTTATTCGAGGTTATTTCGATAGGAGCTTTTTATTTAATCCGAATTTAATAAGGCCACTCCTTAATGTGCTTCGTTATCTGGATCTAATTAATTTAGGTGTGAATAATAAGTTTTACTGCGTTTGTCGTTTGTTGGACCGTAAACAGTATCATAATATTCACTTCATGACTGACAATTTGACTCACTTCAACTACGAGTGACAATGTTGCGAAGCTTATAATTACGACAGTAAGAAGACAATAAGGTTCAGGGCCTTTATTACGTTTGGTGAAACCTATGGCGCTAATTAGGGGAGGCCTACGTCCAGCAGTGGACTAATATATGATGATGAGGATGATGATGATAATATTGTTTTTATCATGTCATCGTATTGTTTTTAACTTGCCCGTTGAAAATACGATAACAAATCAAAGGCAAAATTGTTCTACCCATTAAAAAAGAGGCGAGCGATGTAGAAAGTGTAGAAACTCTGGTACTTTGCAATGTAGGTCACCTTTGGCTCACACTGAACTGGTACATTAAATCGTCAACTGTGACTAACACTGAACTGTTGCCTTAGGTAGCTCGATTTCAATATTAAGTAGAATTTTTTATAGCTATAAAAGGAGTAGGTACATAGGTATCTATAGTCCAAAATTATGTTTTCCAACTAATTAATTTGCTAAATTTTGACAAGTTAGAAATGGATTTCTCTTAAAACTGACATTTAGTATTGTTATAAGACAAACCTAATCGGACTTTTGAGGTACTTAAAGAAATGTTTTAAAAAACCCTGTCAAGTTTACGCTTTTAGAAAAATCATCCTTATGAATATTCAGCAAAAGAATTGGGAAACTAAATTTCGGATCGAACAGACTGGTGACCTGATGGTACACGGTGACCATCGCCCAGAAACGTCAGCAATACCAGGGACACAGCCAAGTCATTGCCACCTTTCGAAGCTGATATTAAATTGTGGTATGCCATAGACTATCAATTTGTTTGTAGGTATTAGGGATGGAAACATGCCAAAGAAATCTAGGAGGGAGGTACTGATAAAACAATAAGCTCTATATGGTTCTCTGCCTTTTTGCCGACGAATCTTTGATAAATGCATCGTTTCGAACCCTATTCATTTGCCATCCCGCTTTTTTTTCTGACCCTACAAATATTTCAGGATTTTTATAAAACTAACCGAACCTAACCTATAGGGTTCTACACTATAGTCCTGAAATAAATCCAGAATTATTTACAGTTTCAGATAAAAAAGCGGGTTGTCAAACGAATCATTGGTGAAACATTGGTTATGAAATGATAGGATCCCGCTCTATATGCTATATACCCTCGCTCATCGACTTAAAACAGCGCACGTAAAAAAAAAAAAGAGAACTAACTCCAAGTTTAATTACATCCTTTACTTGAGTCTTGCGCTGCGCATTTATGTTAGGCATCAATCAGTGTGGAGTAGGCAGAGCTACAGAAATACCAACAACTCTAAAAATACTTTTTCATATTTATATAACCACTTTTTGCACAAACAGGCTAAGATGTTTACCAGTGGTATTAGTGACAGGTTGCAAGCCCATCGCCTTACAGTACTACAAGCCTTTATTCCCTTAGTCGCCTCTTACGACATCCACGGCAAGACATTCTAACCCGGCAACCACAAGACACATATAACATATTGTTTCTAGTCATATTACTAGTTCTGGCATAGAAATAAGACTACTCGTGAATGAACTAGCCTAAAGGCATTCCATCTTAGTCATCAGGGTTGCAAGAGCGTCTGTAGTTAGAATTGATCTTACCCTATCTTATCTTACAGATGTTCCTCTTCCGGGTACACTTCGACCCTTTTAGGATCTTTTGTGAGAATACCCTCTTCTCAGCTGTTCGAATGTGCAGGTTTCCTCACGAACTTTTTTTTTCTCACTGTAAGAGTATTGGATGTTGAACTTAAGTTAGAAAAACTCATTGGAACATGGTGACCGCGGGTGTTTGAACTCGGTACCCTATGATCACGACTCTGTCTCTTAAGACACAAGGATAGGACAGGTTAGAGTTTGCCTTTTCCAAGCCTTAAAAACCTTACTAGAGTCTGGCAAACGAAAGCGTGACCTGGACTTATATAAGTATCAAAACATTTTTTCCTACTCTAATTAGTAATACCACATGTATATTTTTTGCTTTCGTTTGCCAGACTCTCACACGAAGATAACCTTAACATATCATTTCGGCAACAATAAGCCAGCTGAGCCCTTCCTTAACTTCCCCTAAAGATCTTCGGGACACAAAATTACACCTCAAAAGGCGATTTACTGGATTGTAAGCAAACGTACGCAATTCGTCAAGTCTTATCGCGAGAACACGCGGGAAAATTCCATTTTCTACTACATTAGACAGGTCAATCCGACGCGGGGTGGGGCGGGGCGACCAATCGCTGTTGAGAAGATCGTCAAAAAGCTGACGTGTTTAAAAAGTTTTACTTATGTCAAATATACTATGAATAGGTGTGTATGTTTAAAAAAATCGCTTTTAATCAACTTTAGATTTTACGTTTTAACATTACGATATTGTACCAATTTTGTAACAATGTTAAATTTAATCAATGTTAACGCTCTAATCGTCTGTTAAGTGGTTAAAATCGTATGGTGAAATTAGTATAGGTACTAATCAACGCATAGTACCGTTCAGGGTTCCTTACCCAAAAAGTGCCAAAATACCGTACTACTAAGTTTCCTCTGTCTATTTGTCAGTCTGAGTATATTGGATTTATCTATTTCTGAACTTACAATCTAGTAATAACATTTTTTTGTTAAAAAGTACAAATATGGTTAACTTATTTAAAACTTAAGTAAACTTATTTAAAACTGTAAATAATTTTGGGCGTATTTTAATAAGTCCAAAGACGATATCGCTTTAGAATTTTTGGAAAAGTCTTGTCGTTGCGCTTTGGTCGTTTGTAAATATAATACTTGATAGCAATGTAGAATAATTATTTACTCTTGATTAAATATAAGATTTGGATTACTTACTTAGTAGATAAGAGGCTGTGTAACTCTATGATTGGTTAATAAGTACGTACCTATTCGTAATATTATGAGAATTTTACTACAGTGTCTTCAATAAAAAAAAAAAGATACCAAATTACTTAAACAAGGGTTCGATTTTTTATAATATTATTTGCGATGTACATATATGTAAGTATAACAATTTAATTACGAGGGCGTTTTCCAAAAATAGTGTACCTACATCGTTAAAGACAAAATTAAGAAAATTTAACTTTTTCCATTTCGTCACGAAAATTAACGTATACAAAATGTCAGGTTTGTAATATTAACAGTTTCCGAGACAAAGTTTCTATAATTAAACATACAGACAGACCGAATGATATAGTTTGACTACGATAACCTCAAAGTGTCGGTCATAATTTTTACTGGAATCATAAAACTGCCACTTCAATGTAAAAGCACTATAAAATAATAAAAACTCATACATTCATATTAGCATGTTTTCATTTACGCAAAAATGACGTTTGTTTCAATTCTACCAAAAAACCACCGAAAGGATTGGCGGATTTAAAAATAAAATATGATAAGGAGAAGGCACACGAACACTTGGGTTATCTGATGGTAAGTGGAATCTGAGAGTGAGAATTCTTAAGATTGTATTCTTAAGACTGCAATCCTAGGACTCAAATGCGTTGCCAACCCTGAGGACTAAGATGGAATGCCTCTATGCTAGGAATTTCACTGGTTATGTTATCCTCACACCGGAACACAACATTGATACACTGTTGCTTGTCGATAGGTTAACGGATAAGATGGTGGTAGCGATCTGGACGGACCCTGCAGAGGGTCCTACCACAATCAACACATTTCGATAGTCGAAAATCTTCGTAAGACCCGGTGTATAAGAAATACATAATCCAGGCAATTTAATTTAAACTTTATTTCAAGGAACATAAAGTTTATTTTTATTTGTTTCAAAATTCAAAATGTCATTTAAGAGCAAAGGTAATTGAATTTTATTGGCTTGCTGGTAGATTCAAATTCCTACTCACAAAAATCTCCCCTTTTGTAGTATGGTGGGCATCATGACGATAATTGTATAACAGCTTATGGGAACTTGGAAAATAATGTTGTTGAGTCTAATAGCCGCACTCAGAGACATTCAGGAGACATTTAACTCATTCATTGTAAAAACAAAGCTGTGTAAGAAAAATCGTCAGTTAACGAACAGCTTAAGCGTCATTAACTGAGTCTAAGTCTGCCCAGCTAAAACAAATGACAGTATCTCAGACAAAACCCCCTGCAGCAAATGCAACCTTATAAATAACGGGAGAGGATTGAAGCTGCTTTGGCTGTTGGATTTGAGATACTGCATATTGGGTTATGACGGCGGAAGTGCGGTGGTAAGAGTGTAAAAGTAACTTTTTAATGAAAGTGCAAATACCTTTCTGTTATCACCAACTTGTTTGATCCATCACAAAGTACATAATCATGCTGAATGATCATAGAAACTTGTCACAATTGCAATAATTTGCCGAGAACATGTTGTAATTACTTCAACATTCAAAATGCAAAAAAAAAATGCGTGGTTATTGGTGTTACAGAGGTTCCTATAAATAGTTAAGGAGTTCTCCAAATCCTACCTCAGAAGCGTACAATATTATAAGCTTAGATCTAATTATAGTCTTTGTATTTGTTAATTATACAACCAATCAGTAGCTTAGAATATAATGCTTTCAAAATGTATGATAGACGACCTGCCACAGAGTTTTAAAGCTCCTGAATGAATGTCCACATATTCCTATATCCCATTACCTTTGACATCAGCCTCACTCCCAGAGGGAACGGCCAATGAACAAGTCGCAGCAAATTACCTCTGATTGCCTTCAACTCCCACTCTAAGGACCTCCAGAGGACATAGACATAACCGAATATTAACCTTACATCAGCTAAACAAAGTTTAGATTGATTTCAAAGTAGCCATATTAATGGATCAATAAATCTGACAAGTCAATCAGAACTATTTAGAAACTTTGATTAATCGAGGGTTCAAAAGAATTGTCAGTTAGTTACCTCGTATTAGGTTGAGGGCTGTCTCGTGCCCGTAACTTGGCAATTTAAGTTGGAAAACTATTCAGAACTTGGCGCTAGTTAACCGTTAGTTAAACGTTGGCGGTACAGCCCTAGAGGTTTCGTTTCCGCGGTGCAAAGTGTAGGTGACGTGTTCAACATGATTTTAAAACTGTGTAGTGATTCTAAACTATACTCGCTGTGCTGTAGGATGATTTCAATCACTTATTATTGTACTCAGAAGCGAGGTAAAAATACTCGAAAGATTATTTAAATTCCTGAACAGCGTAATGTCGATTTTGTGAAAATTTAAAGAAACAAGTGTAAAACGTTTAAATGTGCTGTTACCGGCATCAAGCTACAGCGCAGCGAGTATAAGTTTACAACAAAAAAGCAAAAATAAAAGAATCAAGGTTTTTCAAACTTTACTCTGCGTTTGTTACTATGACTACGCCATCAAGGTTTCTGCAGGAAACAAATGACCACCACGTAGTAACTTAATTTCTATGGGCAGTGTTTTATAGTAACGAAAAACAGATTAACTGTGTTCACTTTAAACATTAAAAAAAAACTGTTAAATTTAGATAAAAACCCACAATCTAACGGCGACTTTTAGAGCTGATGACAATAAGCCGCTCAACAAACACGGAACCACAACGATTAAACTACAGTTTGACCGCGTGTTCATGTCCATCGGGGGCTGAGCCAAAGCTCCCCCGATTTCACCTGCCTTTCCGCATTCGCCCGCAGTGTAGCGCGGTCCTTGACGTGTTGACGTTACTACGGCATTCGTCAGGACCAGTATTATTTTCGCCTTTATCGCGATGAACAAAGCATCCTTTACTCTCGTACTTACCATACCTTAATATTGCAGGATGGACATGAACTCGCGCGCGTTCTGAAGTTTTATATTATAAAAACCGGGTGCTACGTGCTTTAAAGACATAAACAGTTACACATTTACGTAGACATGCCAAACTTAAAACACCTTCTGTTGGGGGTTCAAAATTACCTAATTTTATATATCCAAAGAACAGACACAGTCGTGAAGGTTATTGATAACATCGCCAAACATTACTAATTGAGGGATCTACCGCACCGGTGCTTATAATACCCTAACGTACCGTCAACGGAGTGACGTGACTTAGGCATCACCACAGATGTATGAATATTAGGAGATCGGACATGCCAGCCGATTTGTATTGAGCACGCCTGTCGCAAGTTCACTAACCCACACAAAGCACAAGTAATTGAAAAGACCACACACGCGCACATCTAAAGCACACACACTTGTATACCGACGCTGCTATTGCACAATACACGCGCATCATATCCATGTCGTTTTAGTAAGAATCCGTAATATTCTCTGTGATAAGCACGCGTGCACACTCGTTGAACGGAGGGTGAACTAGCGGCAGAGCATGCACATTGAGCTAACAACTGTGACGCGGCCGCCGGCGACTTGTCCTCTCTCTAGTATTCTATGCTCTGAGGGCATCACGTTTTAAACGCATACCATCCACATCAAGTCAGGTAACTACGTTTACGGTGCTACGGCATATTTTGGGCACCAGTGTAGTTCTTTTAAGCATGATGTGCCTAACAAACAACAAAATTAAAGCAAATTGTTATGTTTGAGGTAAACTTTAACAAACAAAATTTAGTTTCCCGAGTTACGCAAGTAGTTTTGAATTTAACGGGCCCCTGTCTTAGCCGCGCTGCGTTTTGCTGCATCTGCATCTCTAAGTTCTAACGGCATTACTCTGCGCTCCTAACTCCTAACTTACGCCTAAGGTTACACTCCTAACACTAATTTCAGCAATTTGGTTTGATGTTAAGTTACTTGCGCCTTACGTGTTGCCTTGTTTCAAAGTGAATAAGGGAATCTTTTGTTCCGTGTAATTATCTATTGCTAACATTAAGTAATGTACGCATTGTGAGCTTAATGCGAGGGATGCCAATTAAATTCGCTTTGTTAATTACTTAACTAGGTTCGTGTCGCTTTTATTATTATCATTCAGGAATGAGTTATAGATTGAGATTGCTAATAACATTGCTTAATTACTTTGAATGTAAATTAGAGCTTTATATTATTATCTTTTTTTTGATAAAGGTTACAAAAATATAATTTTAATAATAATAGGTTCTTTACAATTTTTTATTTAATTTTGAATGACATCGCCTATCTTTGAGGACAAACATTCCACAACACACCACATTTTATTTGTTCTATGTAGCTTCATTTCATATTACGAGTATGTATTAAGTAGGCTTAAAACTGACTTGGTACTACTACTTAGTACGTATTAGTTTTTCTTTCTTTCTTTCTTATCTTTGACGACTTCTTGATGAGCGAGTACGCACGCACGGACAAACACACACTAGAAATATTAAATTGTTTAAATAATAACTACCTAACACATTATTACGTTGCGAACTTAATTCTCAAGCACTCGCATTTTTGGCGAAAATATATCAATTTAACTTTTGATCTAAATACGTAGATCCAAAATTAAAATTGACACGTCTTGACAAAAACTTGCTGCTTGCTGCTATTTTTGTTACAATATAACCAATTATGCTAAGGATAATTTATTCTCGACATAAAAATGGCTCTTCCTTATTTATTTACATAAATTTTCTCAGCACATTTTTATATTTGCGTAAAACCTCCACAAATTAGGTGATTGCATGAATATGGTAATTGGTAACTAACAGTTTAACTCTTTATTTAAACTCATAGTTAAAAAGAAGTCAAAAAGATCTATGACTCTTCCTTGACCTCATGGAACAAGACGTGATTTGCAGGTTCTGTCAAGAGACCGAGAATACAGCGATGCACAGCCTCTGCCCATGCGGACCACAAATGCGCAACAAATCTATGGCAGCACATCATGGTGCAAGAGATACTTACAACTCCTCACTGCCCAAAGCATCTGGAAATTCCTGGACGCAATGGGCCTACGACGGAACGCGGTAAACTCTAAGCGAAGGGCTGTCACAATAAGTGAACAATGGTTGAAAGTGGCACACAACCCATCTCAACTTCCATCCCCCCGCCATAATAAAATATTAAATAAGCCTGATATCGTATTAACGGATCGATCTCAAAGCCGGGCAGTGCTCATTGACGTCATCATCCCACATGACGAGAAGCTCGTGAAGTCTGAGAAGGACAAGCTCAGCAACTACCTTGACTTGGCTCACGAGATGACCGCTATGTGGGATGTTGACTCGACGATCACTGTCCCGATAGTTGTTTCTGCGAACGGTCTTATATCGAAGAGTCTCAATCAACACCTTAAGAGACTCTCGCTAAGTGGTTGGATCAAGGGCCAGAAACAGTAAGCAGTACTTCTCGACACGGCACGTATTGTGAGGAGGTTCTAGCCCGATCGCCCTAACCACCGGTAGCTTGAGCCCTGTCCCGCTGCCGGCAGCATCCGTAGGTTAGGTTTTAATAATATTTGTTTTTTTTTATATGAGTATTTTTTTTTTTTTTTATGTCTCAACATTTATTGTAAAAAACTTACTTACAGATTTTAAATAAATATCCATACTAATAACCTCATAGAGTGAGCCCTGATAAAAGTAATATGAGGCACTTCTAGGGTTATTTAAGCAAATCATAATGGTTCATGGTTACACAGTCACATTTCATTAGCAGTATATTATTGTTATTGCAACTAAGAGTATAACAATGTTTACATAATATATTACCTATAACAGAGTTGTGAGGACGTGGAGGCATTCGCCACACATCAATTCAAATTCCGTGATCACAAAGCAAAGGCCCTGTGTATGAGCTCATAATGCTTGCTAGATATCAATTCCCGAATGAGAGCTGTGTTTGCTTTTCGATATGCCGGGATATTGTGTCCAAGGAAAATGTATCTAATTCAAATGTTGCGATGTGTAACTGGGAATTTACTGGGTAAGGTAGTACTGTAAGAATAGTAGGATACAAAATGTGAATTATCTGGTCAGATAATGAAAGGAGACGCTCGTTTAGAATAAAGGATGAATTAGAAAAAAACAGATTCAAAATCAGCAATAAATAGGTACATGTGTACCCTAATTGTGGTACCATATTTAAATAATACTAAATCTATGTGTTTGAATGTGGAAAATCATAATGGTATAAATAAATATTATTTCGGTACAAAATGCATGCAGGATGTAAAAGTGCTATATTGGTTAGGTTAGGTTAATAATTCCTAAAAATAAAAAGGTAAATAATATTTATTTATAAATTTCATAAATTACAAGTTTTTAATTTTTAATCTTGAAAAAAATCCCTTTAAAAATAGCTACTTTGTTCAAAATCATGTCGCTAATTTATTTCCTCAATGTGTTCTGTACAAATGCATTCACTTCCCTTAGACACAATATCTCTTCTGAACAAAAAGGACTTTATGAACAGAATTTTCAATGGCCACCTCCATTATGCAGACGTTATTCATTTGTCATTTTTATTGTGTTTTCTCTTGTTATTGAATTAAATACGGGGAAAATTATTCAGGTTACATTTTTTCGCCGCCCCGTGATAAAGTGTGATTATTTTCATTTGCGAGTGTTTTCCTTATCTTGAACTGTTATGCATTTTTGATGAATCTTCATCACGGAGTTATTGTCACTAGTTTGTCATTTATAATATGTATTTTACTTTCAAATTTTAACGATATATTATCGGTACTTTACTTTGTACTTACCTATTGTATTTTCATTTGACGTATAATATTTACGAATTCGGAGTCATTCCGTCAAATATTCAGATCTTTTAATGAAGTACAGAGTTTAAATCTAGATTAAGTTTAAAACTAATCAATATGTTCAACTAGAAAATAACTTTCTCAACAGGTTTCTAGTGTAGAGTTCTCCAAATCTGCCAACCTGCTTCGCAATTCTAGAAAATGCTTAAGACAATGCGTCCCAGCTCTTTACGAAACCACTTTACAATACATTTGCTCGTCCAGTCGGCTGGGCCCGCGGGAGACCCAACGCTAGAAACTAGCTCACGTAGTAGATTATTTACTTTAATGTACCAAATCGAATACAGGCAGGTACACTGGGATATATCGACGGTAACATTTCAAGGTTTGTTTTGTTGAATATGTATGTGATATTTAAAGTTCAAAAGTAATACACACTGTACTACTTACGAGAGACATTTAATAACCTGCTACTCGTTTATCAAGATGAAGTGAAGAGAAGAGAAGAAAAGAGGGAGAAAATAAAGAGGAAAGGGCTTAGAATAAAGATCGGTGTCGCGCCGTATCAAGAAGTCAAAGACAGATTACCTATTAATAAAGAGGTATAGAAAAAACATTAGCGACAATACCGTTTTTAAAATTGAAATAAAGCAATTGCAGTTTGTTGACTAAGGAAGTATTGTTTTATTTGCCTTCGACTTCGTCGTTAGACTGTTGTATTGTAACAGACGCGTTCTTGAAGAACCGCAGATAAAAAAAAAGTGAAAATCGTGTAACTTTAGAAAATAGATAATGTTTCTTGCTCTGAAACACGCTCTGACGACACGCTAGCCTAGTTGGTAGTGACCTGCCTTCGAAGCTAGGGCTCCTGGGTTCAAATCCTGGTAAGGGCAAATATTTGTGTGATGAGCACGAGTATTTTGTTTCGGAGTCTTTAGGATGTTTTCTATGTATCTAAGTATATATTTCTCTATGTAATTAAGTTTATCGTTGTCTAGTACCCATAGTACAAGCCTAGAGCTTAGTTGTGGACTAGTTCAATTTGTGTGACATTGTCCTGTGAATTATTAATAAATAATACTGGGCAGCAAACGGTTACGTAAAAATCTGTCAATTTTAGAAAATCTGGCGGACCACTTGTTATATAGTTATTAAATTACTTTCAGGAAAAAGCTCTCCGTTAACCATGTTGTGCCGTCTACTAGCCAGGATTGAAGGCATCAAGCTCATCTCACCACCGTCACCTTGGACTGCCTTGACGCCTTGTTCTGTAGTGTAGGAACCATTGGGTAAGTTACATTAACCCACAATTCCTCGAGCATTTGACAGACATGGTCTATTTTAATTTGAGTTTAGCATCTGCATGGGCTACATCAGCTACAGAAAGTAGCAGTGTTTAGTATTGTTTTCTTAATGTGCTCCGTCAATTTGACTCAAAAATATAACTATCTCTATTTTTCTATCTGATATCTGTATGTTTATCGTTGTCTTAAAACCATATTACAAGTATACAGCTTAGTTTGGGACTGGAACAATTTTTGTTGTGAGGTTGACCTCTCTTATTTTTAAAATACTAGGCGTTGCCTCGCCACGCTTCTTCATATAACGAAGCGCAAAATATGCATTTTAATTTTAACCTTGCTAGATTTTCCTAGTGCACAATTTTACTCCGTCATTTTCGAGGAGAAAAATTCCATAAACCCGCACTTGTGGGTTAAACTTAATCGGTATACGAAGAAAATTTATTACCTGTGAATTTCATATATTAAAAGAGAAGTTATGAAATATGCGCACTTAGTTATTGCGAATTTTCCGAAGCAGCTCTGCAACAGGAGTAATTAATTAAATATAGGTCGGAAACTTAGTATGGTGTACGTAAAATGTTGTCATTTTTGAAATATCGACTATTGAAAATATTGTCCTAAGTTTATTTCATTATAAGTGAAGATAAACTAACAAAAGTGCTTTTTCAGTATTGGATTTATAGAGTCCTGAACGTTTTTAAAATTATTTGTAATATTATTTTACGTCCTCAACAATGAATTTCCGGAATGAAATTATTTCCACGCATATATATTTGCGTGTTGGTTGAACGAACACGCTTTTGTTTCATAAAGTTAAAAACATGCTTTTATTGTAGAACTTTGGCACTAACAAACCAAAAGAGACCCACGAAAATAATGAAAATAATCACAAAAACAATCAAAGGAGCCGCTAAAGAAAAAGCCATTGCATGGAGATTCATGTAAATGCAACAGCCATATTTCCCAGCCTATTGTTGGGTGGTTTTTTAATTAAGATCCTCTGATGAAGCGTCGTGGCCGTAATGGAAAAGTATTTTTAAACGGAAGCTTGTTTGCTTTGTTCGAATGGTTCGAATTGGCACAATCCTTTGACAATGAACAATGCGAGGATTATTAGAAATAAGCAAGGCAGAAGGTTGAAATTATAATTGTGGATTTTCAACCCAACTGTCGATGAAGAAGGGTTTTTATTATAATGTGCTCTTAGATAAGTACTCTTATGCATGTATCGATGATTTTTTGTTTCCATGTAGAGGCTGAGTCCCAGGCCGTATTTCACCAAATAAGTATTTCTTTAGATTTGATTTGTATTTTGACAATACCAAAATGGTGCATTCAATAATATGTATTCCTCGGGATTTACATATTCTCATATTTACCGACATAGTTAGGAAAATATGTGCTTTCCCTTGTGTAATATATGTAGACGACAATATCAATATAAATGTAATTATGGTTGAAGAATTATCATCATATATCATTTAAGTATATCTCCATCGTGTTAGCGAACTGGCATGCCATGTTAATATGCTTAGTATTTCAGTTGTATTTAATTTACTTTTGATACCTACACTCAAAACTAGTATTACCGTAAGATGGGGTAAATAGAGATTCGTAGGATAAATAGAAATACAATCTAAAATGAATTATAACTTATTATTTGCAGAATATGCTTTATTTTACGTTGTACTTTCATTCAGCCCGCGAATTTCTATTAAGCTCATTTTACTGTATTTCATCAGGTTATGGGCCCACGCTTTCACTGCTTTGCTGCTAGCATAAATTTTATTAAATTGGGGTACGATTTTTCCCCTCTAGCGATGAAAGTCAGTCTTAAAATGTCAAGCTGCCTAGATCGCAGAATGTCAGAGTAGTAATATGTCAAAGTCTCAATTAATTGTAAAAAGAGCAGTACGTCTTAGCACAGGGTCTTACCGCTAATTAGATACTTTTAATGGTGCTACGGTAGTTACATCCAGCTTTTACCTTATTTTAAGTAAATAACTGACGTAAACTTATCGAGAATATGTGTATGGTGATTGTTATCAGCAGCCCGTGCCCAAATTTAGTAATAAATATTTCTAGCATATTACCATCGGCGTTTACTTTCGTATCGTCATCGTAGAAGTCATCATCATCACCATCTTTATCAGCCTATACTAGTCCACTGCTGGACGTAGGCCTCTCCTATTGCACGCCACTGAACGTAATCTGCGGCCACTTTCATCCAGCTCTTGCCAGCTACCTTTTGAAGATAGTTGCTCCATCTTGTCTGAGGGCGTCCTATACGGCGTTTGCCAATCCGCGGTCTCAACTCAAGAACACTATAACTGCAGCGGTCGTTCGTTCTGAGGCACATGTGGCCGGCCCACTTCCACTTCAAGCTGCTGATTCGATGGGCTACGTCGATAACCTTAATTCTCTGTCGGATAACCTCACTAGGGATCCGATCCTTCATAGAAACTCCTAAGTCCCTCTCCATAGCTCGCTGAGCGACTTTAAATTTGTGGACCAGCCCTACCGTGAGTGACCACGTTTCGGCGTTTCGTATCGTAGTAGGTGATTTATAAGTAAAATAATATGTGAAAACGTCAGTCTGTTTTAGGGGTTCATGCTGTGGATAGATTTTGTAATAGTATAGTCCACGTTTTCGAATTATAAAGGCAATTTGAAAATGCGACTTGTGAATAAAAAGTTCGGTTTTTTTATTGTTTTATTTTTTGTATAATAGGAACAAACTCAGAATACTATGTGAAAAATAGTGGAAATAATAGAAAGACATCTATCGAAATTCATTTAAGATTTTGTTGACAAGAAACTTAGGTACTTGGGGCGGAAAAAAGCGAGAATTCGCTGATCAGCAAAGCGGACACAGGAATAGAGTAAATGTTGATTTAAGATGAAATTTTTTGAGAGGAAAGGGAAATTTCTGAGCAGTGAGCGAGTCCGTTATTACACGCTACGACAGCTACAAAAAATAAGACTTTTTATTTCAATTATAATTATCAAATTTTCCTTTAAATCGTACACGTGCCGCCATCATTAAAAATAAGTTAATTATTATTTTTTCTGTGCCATTTATAAACTGTTTGAGAACAGACCATGAAAATGAAAAAAAAGAGTAGAGAGTTAGTAAAACAAGAATAAAGCAAGTTAGATTTACTTTAGACTTTATTTTAGTGTATTCCTATATTTTAAGCCTTTTATCATAGCTATTATCATCATAAGTCCAAAATATAACCTCAAAGCTAATCAACATCTCACCGGGAGTATATCAGAGACAATTAACTCAACTTATGTTTGAAAAATCATTAATGGACTCTGAGTGGTGCCGTTAAGACTGCAGCTCTGTCTTTTTCTTTTACATGTCAAAGAAAATGAAAGTAATTACTTTATCTATCAGATAAAGGTATCGTCAAAGAAGCCAGTCTTGGTAAATGTTTACTCATTACAATACAATGTATCAGGAGTTCAGTCACAGTATAAACAGTAGTTGGTCTTCAAACAAAGGTTTATCGCGCGGCTTGCTCGTGTGCTCGACCGTAGCTACCACGGCAAACCCAACAGTGGGCCTACCATGCTGTCACGGGAACTAGTGTCAAATACGTTCATTGGAGTTCCCAAGTGTTAATATAATAATGAAATTATTAAAATGACAGCCACCCGAGATTTAAGTTGTTTAGTAATGTTAGGACTTAAGTCACACAAAATACACTTTCATTTTAAACCTTATTAATTCTTACCTTTGAATATTGATAAGACGGATTAAAGTCCCGGGCTTAAGTCAGAACCTTGTCCCGTGGCAGCGTGTTAGTACCACAGGGCGGACCAAGCCGGTTTTGTCGAGGCCTCGCTATCGCCACGATTGGTTGAGTAAGTATAAATATCGAGCGACACGCATTGACGCAACTCTAGTTGCAATAGACACCCAAGCAAGTGCTAGCACCCAAATGGCAATAGACAACAGAAACTCGTAAAGGGCCGGAAACGACCTACTGTTATATTTATACTTAAGGTTCAGTATCCACAATATTATCGAAATCGGAGAGCTCCTAACACAAGAAGATAAAAACAACCTTTGAGTAGTAATTTCGTGATACTCGTGCAAAGCGTTTTATTGTTATAGGATCACGTTTTTATTACATAAAACTCTTATTTATGTAGTTATTACTATACCTGGACCTTAACGTTATACGAATAGAGTTGAAAAGGGGTAAAACAGTTTCTTGGTTGACTATACAAGGAAACGCGCACATTTGTATAATATAATGTCTGTGAGACGCCCCAATCAATTTGGAAACGTAATTTGATGGAATCGAACACAGCGTTAGTGTTGTTATTGTATTACTATATGTTGCCCGCAACTCCGTTTACGTAGGAGTCTGTTTTTGCTATTCCTTCGGGACAATCCAATTTTACCCGTATGGCTGCCGGGTGCCACTTAACATCTTCCCGTAAATGTCGTAACAGGCAGCAAAGAGAATAAGGGCTTAGAGTACTATTAGGCGATGGGCTTGCAACCTGTCACTAGAATTCTTGGCCTGATTGTGCAAAATGTGGTTACAGAATCATAAACAAGTATTTTTAAGAGTTGTTGGTATTTCATTAGCTCTGTCTGTCGTATAGTGGGGACTATACGAAAATTTGTTCAAATCGGTTAAGCTGTTTAGTTGACAAAGCGTAACAAATAAACAAACATAGTTAATAATTTCACATTTATAATACTAGTATGGATTCAAGAGAAAATTGATTTCGTAGCACCTAATGTAAATTAATGTACGTATGAGCAAAATATTATTAAGTTTTCATCTACGAGTATCTTAAAGAGAATTTTAATTTTAAACTTAACGCAAACAATGTCATTTTGTTTTTTTTTTTATAATAATAAACACGACTTTTTCTTTAAAGCCACGGTTTGCCTCCGAGGCACAGCACCAACGTAAATGAGTTTTCGGCGCGACATCCGAAAATATACACACGTTACACAGAAAACTACCAACCACATTTCACTATATTAAAAGTGCCCACCCTTCCATTCGTCCATGTGTACATTGGAAGCAGCAATATTTGTAAAAAATACTTCGTATTGTTCAATTTTGTTGAAAGCTCAAAAAGAAAAAAAGCGCTGCCGCAATCTGTGGGCAGCTTTTATATTGATTTAGATTTGGATAAAGTTCATACTACAGATTATATTGAAATATATGTACATACGAAACGACACGCTAGTCTAGTTGGTAGTGACCCTGCCGTCGAAGCTAGGGTCCCTGGATTCAAATCCCGGTAAGGGCTGATATTTGTGTGATGAGCACGAGTATTATTCCTGAGTCTTGGATGTTTTCTATGTATTTACTCTATAAGTGAGTTTATCGTTGTCTAGTACCCATAGTACAAGACTAGAGCTTAGTTTGGGAGTAGGTCAATTTGAGTGACACTGTCCTGTGATATTTATTTATTTAATCTTTCAATCCATTTTGTAATAAGATACAAATGAAAGAGCTACAGAATTTCCAAACCAAAAAGATGTTTGGTTCACTATAAAACTATTATAACCGTAAAGTGATGCAAAGGGTAAAAGCGAAGTCGCTAATGATTTTATTGATTCCGTCACTTTTAAATAATTCTATTGTGAGCCAGAAACCTATTCGGTTGACTGTACTTAAATTACAACCAAGTCGATAAATGTCGTTAACCCATCCGTACTTGAACAATACTTGGAAGGAAAGAAATCGAGCCACTTTCTATGGAAATTCAATACTAAGTGGCTCGATTTATTTGCTCCCACATGTAATATTATAAATGTGGAAGTAAACCTGGCTTCTAGTTTGTTTGTTACACTTTCGGGGATAAACTGCAGAATCAATCTCGATGTTTTTTTTACGAAGATAACTTGAATCCCAAAAAAGAACATAGGAAAATTTTATCCCGGAAAAATTAGAACGTTCCCGAAGAAATAGCGTTAAACGACAACATCTAGTGCTATTTAGAAATGGCTAAGGATTTCTTGTTTTGTAATATTGTCACCAGAAGACCAAACAAAGAATAACCGTATAAATTAAACAAATTTAAACTTGAAATCAATATAATTAAATGTGATAGTTAATTGTAGAAACGCTTTATCCATATGTCTCTTTGACACGAAAAACATGTTTTTTGCAACGATATTGTGTACACAAACGAAAAGGTTTAGTTATAGATACATTTGTATTACATTGTTAGATCAAGGGAATTAGATTGAGAGCTTTTTGGTACTGAAGTCACGCACGTTTTATTGAAAAATACTTTCGCAGAACAGTATCAATAGGGAATAAATTCAGGGTATTTTAAAGCAAAAAATGTTTTAGCGTTTTCAATGAGATTAACTGTATACTCGTATTTTTAGAGCTTATCGACGACCGTAATCTAAATTGACGTAACGGACAAATGGCTACTTTTCAGGAGAGCCAAAAAACAGTATTTTTTTCCTTTTAAAATTCATAGTTTTGTTGTTTGTTTACGTATCATGTAACTAAAAATAGCCAATTACTTACTTTTTTCCACTCTTTAACTACAAATAACTCAATTTATCATACAACGGTTAGTTACTGAGATAGCATGTCCCTTACGTCATAAAATAAATTCATAATGTCCAATACCACCCTTCTCCAACAGTTGACTTTAGAGTAAATTTGATGTATCTACAAATAAATTTAAAGAAATGAAATTAAAGTGATCGTAACTCCATTGAAAGTAATCAATGACAGGGTGTAAAAGGTACATGGGAAATTATCTTAGGTGAAATAATAAACGAAAACATAAAATGTAATTGTTATTTATTAGGATAATTAAGAGATCAATCATGGAAGTATAGACATATTTATCCAGAGCTCAGAATCGCAATTATTTAGTGGTATTTGAGTGTTTACAGGACTTTCATTATTTGAATCTTATTTTTTCTGTTACTACCAGCAATATACGAGGTTCGTAATTAAAGTAAAGTGTTCTGAAGAACATATACTTAGTTTTATAATTATATTTCATCGATACATCACTACATACGCCATTATGAGCTCTCATTAATATGTCGATAGCTAGACTAGTAACAAGTATTAAAATAAAACAAAATACACGATTCGGTGTAAAAACGATTAGAGATATAAAATAAAAACATAAACAATTTTAATTCGACAGTATCAATTAGAACCTAGGTACTAATAGTAGTACCTACAATTAGCAATAGGCCAAATCCTATCTTAATTTTCATCACTGCTCTCATTATCATCGTCAGTTTCAGCTAGAGTAGCTGTTATCATTTCAGAGTGAGGCGAAGTTAAATATTCGTTATGAACACGCTTTGGGATAGTACCTAGAAGGAATTGGTATTTAATATATTTAGAAACGTGATAAAGTATTTTGGTCCTCATAGCATTTCTAAAGACTTGCAAAATAATATACCTACATAAGTAGACACAAACACGGTAATTGCATGTACTTAGCCGACAATTTGATATTTTATTAAATAAAATACTTACTGCAATAACTTATCTCGATCCCGCAGTAATTTATTGCGTCGAGCTAAGAGTGATTCAATACTGTTT
This sequence comes from Acleris holmiana, assembly GCA_949316455.1. Taxonomy (NCBI): domain Eukaryota; kingdom Metazoa; phylum Arthropoda; class Insecta; order Lepidoptera; family Tortricidae; genus Acleris; species Acleris holmiana. Next base: position 6,363,524 of record OX438771.1, on the reverse strand, counting down.
ATATTCATCGTTATCTCAGTTGCCTTCCTTATTATTAAGTACTTGAAACATGCGTGAAGACGAGTGCTCGTGCAAAACAGAACTGAGCAAGCAGCGGCAGCACTCAATCCAGTGTAGCCAGGTGTAATTTGAAAAATGAATAGTTTTTTATCAGTCGAAAATACCTTTGAATAAACGATTAATAATCTGGATTTTTTCTTGTACGTATACAATACAATACAATACAAATACTCTTTATTGAACACCTAAAATAAAAAAATAAAAACAGAACATGGAACAGTACATTTAAATCATAGGTATACAACAGGCGGTCTTACCGCTAAATAGCGATCTCTTCCAGACAACCTTGTAAGAGAAATAACTGAGGACACAAATTAATGGCAAGGGGTGTAAACTAATTCGTTTAGAACTCAAACTAAATAACTACAAGAAACAATTAAATTATTTCAATTTTGAAATTAGAACTATTTATAAATATACTAAATATAAATACATAAAGTAAATAATTGAATAAATACATACTAAATACATATAATTATACATCTCTATAATATATACATACATACATCCTCCAAAAACAGCCAAACAATGACAACAGACGAAGCATGAGATATAACAAAGAAAAAAAGTAAGGAAGATAATAGAAAAACTACGGAAGTGACAGAAAATGATCCTTTAGCTTGAAACGTATGTATGTATGTAAAAGCTTTATTGGAAAACTAACAATTGAATTATAGTGCGCTCATTAAAATTATTTTATTTTATTTCAATTGAAAAAAATATAGTTATCACGTGTCGTGTACATTGTAAATACTTTATACTCTGTTTGCACAAATAACTAACCCTTGGAATATTATTTTTAATGCATTTATAGGCATATTTTCAATCGATGTCCAAGTCTCAAAAATCAATAGATGGTCAAGAAAATTCAGTAGATTTCGTAACAATCAGATGAACCGGTCACACTGTCAACCACAACCAGCAGCGACATGCTCTTTCTAAAATGTTTTTTGTCGCGTACATACAACGAGGTGATAGTGAGATCTCTTTCACCCTCAAGCAACTTTAAGTGCGTGAGAGTGATTTAGCTATATTAACGAACACTGGGTATGTCATCTAACGAAAGAGATAACGCTAACATTTTAATGTAAGGGACGGTAGTTTTATGATTGTAGTTGTGAAAAAATGTCGTATATACTCTTAGCAAATATTTGATACACTTACAAATTACCGTAAGGGTCACTGTTGCCTTACATTTGTGAAAGCAAAACTGCGTATCGTACAATTGCTTACAGAATAGTCTTTTACGACGCAGCAGGTAAATTTAGAAAATGATAGTTACGTCTAATTGTGATAGAATCAATTTTATTTTTGTAGATAATTTTGAGAACGTTAAATGATGTATCGTACCTTTACTTATTTAATGGCGCCTTACAGCGTTAGGTAAATTGCGAGATGAAGGTTACACCAAGAATAAATTGCAGTTTTTTTAATTGCTGTAGTTACGTCGTATTTTTTTGAAATACGGAGTCAAAGTAACTTTTTTTTAAGGCTGTAAGGGGCATGTTTTTTAAGGCTATCGAGACGTCACCTATACCAATCGATAGAGGAAAAAAAACTGAATAGAACTGCATTCATAACTCATTTTCGCCATTTTGTCCCTTACATCAATTTAGATTACGGTCGTCGTTATGTGAACGGCTAAATGACATTACATAATATATAAGCAAAATTCAGTAGTGACTTATTCGATGCAGACACTAGATTCATTTCAACGAATTGCTAATGACTGAATATTTAAATCCTAAATTGTCATTTTAGGGTTTGTCATACTGACCCTTTTAGTTTCGCCATGTCTGTCCGTCCGCAGCCTAGCGCAGAAATTCTTAGTGCTAGAAAACTGTAATTTGGCATGAATATGCATATTTGTCACGCCGACAAGTGGTACAATAAAAGGTAAAAAAAAAATTGTAGGTTACCTCCCTTATATGTTACGTAGGGTTTTTTTTTTCTCGTCTACTCTATAGTGTGGGGTATCGGTATATAGATCTTTCAAAAATATTACGGGTTTGTGAAAACAGTTTTTCGATTAAGTAATCCGTTTATCAAATATTTTTTGTTAGACTCAAGTGTCAAGTGTGTTTGTGTAATGCATTAGCCATGTATTAACTTGTACTTTTATGAAACTATAAGTCTATTTTCTGTTTTTTTTTTTTGGTATCTGTTCATGTTTATGTACGACTGTTTGTTTCTAAATAAATAAAAAAAAAGGTGTCCCCCCTCCCCTACGGCCAAAACTATAAATACTAAAAATCAGAAAAAAAACTTAAATGAAAGCGCATATAAGGAAATTTAAAGGAAAACTATCACGATTAAGTAGACATTATTGGTTCTTGAGATACAGGCGATTTAAGTGTTTTTATACCTACTAAAACCATCTACGACGGCACCAATTGACTTTAAATAGAAAATTAGTGATTACTTGATGTTTTTTTTATGTTTGTAGTAGTTAAAGTCTTCGGAATCATACACTGAGCATGGTCCGACATGCTCTTGCTCGGTTTTTTCGAGTACTCGTGCGGTTTGTAAAAATATTTTAGGTATGAAAGAAACTGTTATGATACTTTATGATCTATGATACGATCCCCTGTAATATCTTGTCTCTAACCATTTTTATCCACAGCTCTTATTGTTTAACACAGATAATCTGTGTCTTCAGGCGTGGTTGGTCTAGACTTTAGCCCAAATAATAACACTAAATTCAACACAATATTTACGGTACGCATTTGACTTATTAATTAATAAAGAGTCTCAGCCTTCGAAGTTATGGTTAATTAACCTAGCATTAATGTAATGTATGTTAGCTTGGTTTGAAATGATCTACACTTGACTCTATTGCTAAGAGAATACATTGTGTGCTCTGCTTAGCTACTTTTAATGCTGACTGTACTAAATAAGGACAGGTGTGTGGCGCTACGACCGCCCCGTGTCCGCCGTGACGATTGTCTACTCTGTATTTATATTCTTATTTTGTTTATTTTTGTATGACATAGAGAAGGCAAAGGAGAAGTGGACTTAAAGCCCATAGACAATTGCAATCTTACAATGAAAATCTCAAGACTTGCTATAGTCAGATGCGTTGCTATAGTCACTACTGGTTTTACTCCCGCACAACATAACTACTGATTCGCGGCAGGTTATAATGTAAGATAGATAGTAATAGCGCTCCGGCCAGACCCTGCACAAGGTTTTTCATTTAAATAGAATATCTAATTTTATTTTTATCTTTATAGAACAAATCCGTGCTAAAGCCAGCTAAAGATATAAAATTTTCATGCGACAAATACGTCCGGGTAAAATGTTTGCTTCACTTCACTTCTGTAGACGTACATCAAGAAGTCAAGCTTAACGCGATACGAAACAGGACTATACTTATTTGAGCCTAGAATTCACTTTGCAATGTCTGGGGCGGGAGATGCCGTTCCTTTTCACGAATAAGCAAAAACAACTTTGCTTCATAGGAAAATCTGGGGTAGCGAGTCGGATGCGACAAAGTTCCACTAATTAGGGCTTGCCAAGCAGATTTCGGCTTTACAAAACTTTAGAGAACTACCTTGGCTGGATCTATTTAAGCTGGAATAGGTTGTGGAAAACTGCGTGTTTAACTACGTGTGTAAATTTAGATAGCTGAGATGTAAGGAAGTTTTGAGAAGTTGCAGCGTAACTTATAGACTGGGTTTAAAACGTTCTTGACTTTGCTGGGGATAAAGTCGAGCGTCTTTATGCTTTAAGTGTCTGTAGTTCGAATATTTGTTTGGAATAAACTAAAGTGCCAATTGACAAAATAAGCTAAATTTGGCTTGCTATGTAGCGAGCAATTTTTTTTTACTACGAAAAAGTAACAGTTACACTATTAGTAGCATTATGATACCGTGTACGATTTTAATAAAGTTTATAGCACTGATGTTATTAAACATGGGTAACAAAATCTTAGGCGTTGTAGTTTTATTAAATTAAAAATATTAATATTATTTAACAATAATAAAACGACAAAGTCATAATAAATAATTACATAAATAGTTTAATCGAAAGCATTATCGCGTCTAGTACCTTTGAGCGAACTAAGTATTTTATCTGCCTTCACTGATAACTAATTATCCTGTTGCTTATGTGGAACAAAGGATATTGTCCCTGAGATAGGACACTAAAAGGGCTCTCCGATCACGGGGTTTTCGTTTATAATCAACAACTCAATCAATAACCTGTGAAGAGGGTGAAAGGTTTCCATAGCCTCGAACAATATGGCCACATATTGAATCACTTTTACGTGCTTCCATCTAAATTTGGAAACTGGGTGTCAGGTTCATAGTGAAAGCGTTAACTATAAGTGTGTACTTATAATATGCATATGTATATGACAAGGAGACGACAAACGAGCACTGCCATCAGGGCCTCTATTCAGGTGCGTTAAAACGATATCGTGTTGGACACGTTTAAGAATCGTTTATGTCACAGTCGCCATTATTGTAAATGACATATGAGTTATCAAAACGTTGACAATACGGAAACAGGTCAAAAACGATATCGTTATTACCTTGTAGAATTCCAGCCCTGATGGAAAGTGGGATCTGAGAATCATAGACATTTGAATTCTCAAGATGACGTCTCAAGATTGTGTTCCTGAGACTGTAAAAGCGTTGCCAACCCCGCTAATTTCTGCTGAAAACTTAATGTTTTCAGATTATCTTAAGCATGAGTTACATAGGTTAGGTTAGGTTAGATCTGCGACCACCAAAAATAATCAGAAAACAGTAAGGTTACAGCAGAAATTAGCTTTCTATGAAATGAAAATTCTGTGAATTGATACATTCTATTAAATGAGTTTCTGTGAAGCAAGGTGAAACTGGTAGTTATTTATTATGCCCAGGGTTGGCAACGCTTTTACAGTCTCAGGAATGCAAACTTGAGACGTCATCTTGAGAATTCAAATGTCTATGATTCTCAGATCCCACTTTCCATCAGGTCGCATTTCTCGTTTGTCGTCTTCTTGTCATATACATATATTATAAGTATTGTATATATATTATAAGTCAGCTTTATATGAAACGAAAATTCTGCGAAGTTATACATTCTATGAAATGAGTTTCTGTAAAACAGTGTACTAACATAAATAACACATTGCCAGTAATTTCACCGGTTATCTTATCCCCATACTAGAACACAATATTACAAACGCGGCAGCGTGGCGGTAGGTCAAAGGATAAGATATTATAACTAAGGTGGTAGCAATCCGGACGGACCTTGCATAAGGTCCTTCCACCACCATGCTCATTATTTTCAACTCCTTACTCATTTTAAAGGTCAGGGTTAGCATATGACCCGAAACAAATACCTAAACGTTTCTGACGGAATATCGATAAACGCATTTCCATAGTGGTGGTAGGACTCTGTGCAGGGTCCGTCCGGATCGCTACCACCATCTTATCCATTAACCAACCGCCAAGCAACAGTGTTCGCATTGTTGTGTTCCGGTGTGGGGATAAGAGAACCGGTGAAATTACTAGCATAGAGGCATTCCATTTTAGTCCTCAGGGTTGGCAACGCATTTGAGGTCTTAGGATTATAGTCTTGCGAATTCAAATGTCTATGGGTCTCAGGTACCACTTACCATCAGGTGGCCTGAGTGCTCGTGTGCCTTCACCTTGACATAAAAAAAAAAATAGTACGAAACAAATCTCTACGCTTGTACTATGAGTACTATACTACGTATTGATAAGTAAATGATGAACGACGTAGAGAGCAACTCAGATATTATTTGATCTCATCTCACAAATGTTTCCCCTCACTGGAGATCGAATTAGGGAGCGCGCAATATAGCGCGCTGCGTAGTACGGGTAGCAAAACTTGGATACTAACACAGGAAGATGGAGATTGGAAGCGTTTGGAATGACGTGATGTTGGAAAAGAAAACCAACAAGGTTTTGAAGATGGTGACAGAAAGGACATTATTTTAAAAACTACACCAATAGAATGTAGTAGTGGATAGATGATGGAACACCTGATAGTTTATTTTTGAACATTTTGAAGGGCATAGTCGAAGAAAAAAGAGGAGCAGAATGACCTAAACTATCTTACTTTTTTAGACAAATAAGACAGAAGGTCAATGTCATGTGGTATCAGGTAAAGAAGCTGGCATTTGGGGTAGAGAAAAGTGGTAATTACTACAGTCAAAAGCGTAGCTCTTGAGTTAAATGATGGTATAGATTCATTGGTAGGGTATAGAAAGCGTTAAAGCTAAATCGTTACGGCTTTGCGTTTGGCGTTAAGACCTTGTGCAGAGTCCGTCCGGATCGCTACCACCATCTTATCCTATAACCTATCGCCAACCAACAGTATTCGCATTGTTATGTTCCGGTGTTGGGATAAGACTCCTAGTGGTATTCAATTTTAGTCTTCACGATAAGCAACGCTAACTTCTTTAGGATTGCAGTCTTAAGACTAAAGACCACAGGTTATCCCATTTACCATCACGTAGACTCTGTGCTCGTGCCTTTACCATGACTTAAAAAAGGATAATATTCGTGTTAAAACCTGTCAAGTTCTAAGTTGCGTAGTTCTTTTTACTGAATGGAACTTAAGTAGATTTCGCAGTTAATATTCACAAGCACTGTAACGTCTGTGCGACCATTTCAGTTCCCAGTCACTGTTGCGTAAGCCAACCAACAATATTCGGCAAGGATACATTTATAAATTAATATTTTAATTTTAATTAAACTTGTCTTACTATTATTCTCTAGACTATACATGTTTTATACAATTTGAGATAAGGTTTACAGTTTAAGGTTTAAGATTACGTATGTTATACACATTACTCACAGTATCGGTAAAACTTTTGAAAAAGAACCCCAACTTTGCAGCAAACTCCATGGAAAAACAGCAGTTGCTCCTTTTTTTAACTAATAGGTAATGCATTTATTTTTAGGTTAGTGCAACAGGACTAGGACAGAGGCTTGTTTAATTCAAAACAACTGGAAACTGCATTGTGACAAACGTAACAATCCCTACTATCCTTACTAATGTTAATTATAAATGTGAAAGCGTGGATGTTTATTACGCTTTCACGCAAAAACTACTCAACGAAACATCATGAAATTTTGTACACATATTCTGGAAGTGTTACTAGAAGTAACATAGGATACTTTTTATTTAGTGGTGGTAGGACCCTGTGCAGGGTCCGTCCGGATCGCTACCACCATCTTATCCATTAACTACCCGCCAAGCAACAGTGTTCGCATTGTTGTGTTCCGGTGTGGGGATAAGACAACCGGTGAAATACTAGCATAGAGGCATTCCATCTTAGTCCTCAGGGTTGGCAACGCATTTGAGGTCTTAGGATTATAGTCTTGAGAATTCAAATGTCTATGGGTCGCTGTACCACTTACCATCAGGTGGCCTAAGTGCTCGTGTGCAAGAAAAAAAATTGCAGCGGGCGAAGCCGCTGGCGGGTTGCTAGTAATGTTATATTCAGATAAACTCTCTGCCTGTTAGTTACGTATTTATCGCCAAAACTACAGATTTTCCTTCAATTAAAATAAGGTAAAAAATATAGCATAACCTCCAAGAAAAAGATTCCTATTTCCAGAGGAAAATTGATTAACAACGAGAAATTGAAAGCATTTTTTTATATCTCTACCGTAACTTCAAAACATTTCGCAGACTTACTTTTACAATACCTATTCTACTTATATTCTGTATCAAATAAGCCTACATTCAAATGGAAGGCTCCGGAACACTCATGGACAGAAATCTGCGGTTGACATGGAGAAAAATCCCTATTGCTTCCGACCCGGGTATATTAAGCCCTAATGTGCAAAATGGGCCATTAGGAACGTGATTTGATAATTAATTATATCCGCATCTACAGTTATTTATCTAATAGGTCCATAGGATTGTCTATAAATCTCAACATTGGCGAAATACACCTCTACAGGAGTAAAAGCTATTCAGTAAAATTTGAATTAGAGGAAAACAGTTTGACGTTTGTAAAAGGTTAATAGATTTTAAAACAATATTGACCCGAATTGACCCCAATGAGCATTCACTCAATACTAATCAGTACAGCTTGGTTCTATCTTACGAAGTCCGTAGTACGCTTTACAATTGAATAGAAGTACTTAAAATTTATGAAGCGGCGCTTTCTCTGAATTAGATCAGCTGAAACGCTAATTGGCAATTAGGTGTACCTGATAAATTCAATCTGGTAACTAAGCTCTTGTGAGCAAAGGACACTGCAAAATCGGATGAAAATCGAGGTTTAACGTTGATTTGAATTATAATACTTACTACTAACTTTTGCCCACGTCTCTATCCGCGTAAACATCATTTGTCGCCACGTTGGCCTAGTTGGGAGTGACCCTGCCTCCGAAGCCTGCGGTCCTGGGTTTAAATCCCGGTAGGGTTAGATTTGTGTGACGAGGGCGAATATTTATTCCAGAGTCTTGGATGTTTTCTATGTATTTAACCTCACGTATGCGGGAGGTGTACACAATACCAAGTTCAAGTCTCTTCGGATTACGATGTACTCATAATAAATAAGCTTAAAAAAATTACAAAAAGATTTTCAGATTTTGTGAGCAGATCTGCTCCTAAGCATATGAGAGGTTAAGTATGAATTACTCTATTTAAGTATGTTTATCGTTTTCTAGTAGCCATAGTACAAGCCTAGAGCTTAAATAGTTTGGGACGAGGTCAATTTGTGGGAGATTGTCCCTGATATTTTATTATATTTTTATTCCTTTCTAGAATGACCTATTCTCCAGGATAAAAGTCCTCCCCGGGACTCTGGCTATCTACTTTCACATTTTATAATATCAAGTATGAATATTGGGACTGTACCTACGGTCTTAGTATTACTGATCGCACACTAGCCAGCGCACAGTTTTCATTTTATGTTAATCATGAATTTTAAGCGACAAACTTGTGTTTATCTAAATGTACTTTTTTAACGATCGTGTATCAGTTATCAGTATCAGTTGAATATCATACCAACAAAATATCAGTGTACTTCGGTGCTACTCACAGTACAGTACTGGAAACAAGAGAACAGAATATCACAAATCTAGTTATCTGGGGTAAACCATACAGTTATTGCCTCCAGTGATTACCCACATAATTTTGTAGGGTTCCGTAGTCAAACTAGGAGCCCTTATACCTACTTTCGCGATATCCATGCATCCGTCCGTCCGCAGCCTAGCTCAGAGAGTCTTAGTACTACAAAGCAGTAATTTGGCCTAAATATATATTTGCCACGCCAACAAAGTGGTAAAATAAAACCCTTTTTTTTTCCAATAAAAAATTATCGTGGGGATGTTTTTTTTTCTCATCTACCCCATAGTGTGTGGTCTCGTTGGATAGGTCAATGTAATTACGGATTTGTGGAAACAATTTTTTGATAAAATATTAAGCTTTAAAGCACTATTTTTTGTAAGAGTCAAGTGTCCCCCCCCCCCTCCCCACTACAGCCAAAACTACAAATAGTAAAACCTAAAAAGAAAACTTAAATGAAAGAGCATTCAACGAATTTAAAAAGAAAACTATGACGACTAAGACGACATCATTGGTTCTTGAGATACAGGCGATAAAAGTGTTTATACCTATAATCTAAGAAGGTACCAATTGACTTTAAATAGAAAATTAGTTATTACTTAATGATTTTTATGTTTTTAGTACTTAACGGCTTCGGAACCCTACACTGAGAATGGTCCGACATGCTCTTGCCCGGTTTTAGAGACTAAAATCACGAAAAAATATTTGCTACATAAGTGTAACAAAAAGTAACACAGCTATGTTTCTTTGTAAGCACATATTTTTTTCTGTAACTGCAGTCTCTAAAAAATGTAGTGGGTAATCACTGGTCGCGGGTAATAACTGTATGGTGAACTATGTATTAATATCAAATAATATAAAGATCATCAAGCATTTACATCACAAAGGATATCCGGATATAACAATAGCCCAGACAGGGACAAGTCACACAAATTGACTAAGTCTTAAACTAACCTCTAGGCTTATGCTGTATGTGCTAGATAATGATAAACAGAGATTTTCAGAGAAAAACTACAGAATAATCAAACTTTTTACAAAATGTCTTAATGGAGATCAAAGTTATTTTCGTAGGCAGGGTCCCTCGGAGTTACCAACTCGAGTAGTCGAGAATGATCTGAAAACACGCCTACTATGTTGAACTTGCCTCCTAGGACACCCACTAGTTTGGAAACTGATCAATTTGTGATCATTTTCAGTATGCAAGATAATGTCTTTACCATTCACGGGATTCCCGGACCAGTGGTAGGCGTACATGGAGCCGAAGCCAACACAGAGGCGTTTTAGACAACTTTAATTTAGTAAAGTGATGGGGACCAACCGGTAATGGTCCCTGGACTTACACTATAGAAGTATACTCCCAAGGATAACCACCGGTAAGTGTGGGACTATGAAGGATATTATATGGATTGGTGAACTTTACTAGGCTATTGATGAAACTTACTTTGATTCAAGTGGCAGCAATGCTCGTATAAAAATAAAATATTATAAAATACCTAACCTATGGGTGCTGCCAGCAGCGGGAGCCAAGAGAAAAACGTCCTTTCAATACATGTCGTGTCGAGGAGTATTGTTTTCTGTATCTGGGCCTTGATCTAGCTATCTAGCAAGAGTCTGGGTCAAGACTCTACGCTATAAGAGCTTTCGCCGAAACAGCTATCAGGAAAATGATCGTCAAGTCGACATCCCACATAGCGGCCACCTCGTGAGCCAAGTCAAGGTACTTGCTGAGCTTGTCCTTCTCGGAAATGGCAGATTATTATCATTTGTAGATACCCATAGTATCACAAATATCTTACTTTGGGACTAGTTCTATTCATGCGAGATTGTCTCCTGATATTTTATTTATAGGTTTGTATAAAGCGAGAAGTCACATTTGACCGATCAGTGTATGACCGTTATACGATCCCTCATGGTTTCAACGCCTTGCTAAGCCTTTTGTAATACCGCACAATAGAAGAAAGCCGAGTCCACTTCTAGACAAAAGGTAAACTGATAGTTGAGTTCAGTGACCTGTATAACAAAGTAAATTTCTAACACAGCAAATTTCACGGTTATCTTTTTGGTTAGTTTTTATATTCATTTATTATAATGTTTAACGCTATTAGGCACGAACAATTTCAAAGTGAATTGTTTTTTTAATATAAATGTCAGATAAGTCGAATACACAATAAGAATAATGTTAAAATTACATGCCCTTTATATTTTTACCACAAGAAAGGTGTTATGTTTTTTGCGCAAATTCTTAAATACAATCATACAGTTTGGCTGTTATAGAAATGGTACTAGTAATAATTAAAATGAGTAAACACTCAAAAAATCAAACAAACAGTAATGGTTGAGATAGTATGGGGTTTTAGTGGTGGTAGGACCCCGTGCAGGGTCCGTCTGGATCGCTACCACCATCTTATCCATTAACCACCCGCCAAGCAACTGTGTTCGCATTGTTGTTGTGGGGATAAGACAACCGGTGAAATTACTAGCATAGAGGCATTCCATCTTAGTCCTCAGGGTTGGCGACGCATTTGAGGTCTTAGGATTATAGTCTTGAGAATTCAAATGTCTATGGGTCTCAGATTTCACTTACCATCAGGTGGCCTGAGTGCTTGTGTGCCTTCTCCGTAACATAAAAAAAAAAAAAAAAAAAAAAAAATTGGTTTACATAATATTATCTAACTAAACCAAATTATCTCAACCATTACTGTTCCGAGGCAGATTAATTAACATTGTTCAGCAATGACAGAAGAAAAGTATTCCAGATACGATGTACCACATCAACGTATGAAAAAGTAAAACTTAATAATAGCCAAAAACTAGCACGTGCCAGCTTACTATTCTACGTACAAAGCGTAAATTCCTTTCAATCACCAAACAACAAAACAATTACTCGGAATTCCATCAAGTTGTGTTCTTTTATTTGTCCCCTATTGTGTGGTCATGTTTTATTCAGACCGACTAACATATTGCACGCCCGGCTCTTTGATTTCTATAGAAAATGAACCCGCCTAGTGGGCTCCTGGCATTGAAGCTGCTAACCAATGGCGGAGGCAAACGAGCTATTGTTTGTTGGTTTTGAGCTAGATTTTAAATAAAAATTAATACGAATAGTGTAGGTAAGTGAAAAGGGGTAATTAGGTACATCTTCATTGTACAAATTTTTAACCCAGTTCTCGTTATTGGAAGGCTGGAATAAGGAAAATATTCTTACAGTGCGAGAGGTCTTCAAAAGTCTTTTGGGTTCAGGTAAAGTGAGAGCACAAGAGCGTATGAGAGCGAGTGAGATAGAAGTAAACCCCGACGATTTTTTATGTGATAATGTACTCTTCGTCGATGAAACTGTAATACCGCGTAACTAACAAATTCAAAAGTTGCAAAATGTGCCTTACTGACTCACTTATTAATGAGTATTATGCAACTTATTCAATGTGTTAGTTACGCGCTAATGCAGTTTCACCGACGCTATGTTAATCCTATAGCAATGCAATAATGATGGTGTCTCAGAGCTGATATTCTGGTGATGGAGTTGGAAGGTAGTCACAGGATGTCAGCCTAGAGTCACCTACATAAAAATTATCGACCGAGTTTGGACCTTTTAGATACATCCCAATAACTGCTTATTAGGATCAATATCAGCAATCCAATATTTGGTGGTGTCTGGAAGAAAGTTACAAATAGCTTGTCTCAAAACCTATTATATCCTCAAACAGTTTCTTTCATAACTAAACGATAACAAACACTTAATAGATAATAATTATTTTAACACAAAATAATTGTCAAATGAACCACATTAAATAATTCGAAATCGAAATATGATATTTAATAAAATTATTTGTACTACAATAGCAACATCGAAAACTGCTGCAATAAGTTTTAAATGGTTTAATGGAACATGTCATTGTCTAGATCAATTCAGATAGATCTAAAATCGCTGAGAATTCAATTAAAATTAAGTTATATCAGACTAACCCATTTTTATACCAGGAACGTTTTAGTTTAGAGACTAACCAATGAATAAAACATTTCTAGAGTTTATGATAGTTTTATACTCAATAGCGGTCCGTTCATCGTTTTAAAACAGATCATGGTCTATAAAATACTTTTAAAATATGTTTAAATTCTGTAGTTCTGACATGTTTTTTTTTTATTAAGTTAAAGTAGGTTTGGCTTCCTGGTTTTTTGCACTGAGCCACAATGTAACTAGGCTAGTTGTTTTAAGTATTGAGCGATGCGCATCGACGCAACCCTAGCAATGTTGCAATAAGTATCAGAAACTCTCATAGGGCCGGAGATGAACTATTTTTAGGGTTCCGTACCCAAAGGGTCAAAACGGGACCCTATTATGAAGACTCCACCATCTGTCTGTCTGTCTGTCACCAGTTTGTATCTCATGAACCGTGATAGCTAAATAGTTGAAATTTTCATAGATAATGTGTTGCCGCTATAACATCAAATGCTAAATACCGGGCAAGAGCATGTCGGACCATGCTCAGTGTAGGGTTCCGAATCCGTTAAATACTCAACATAAAAATCAACAAGTAATAAATAATTTTCTATTTAAAGTCACATGGTGCCCTCTTAGATGATTTTAGTAGGTTTAAACACTTTAATCGCCTGTATCTCAAGGAGCAATGATGTCTACTTAGTCGTGATAATTTTCTGTTTTGTGCCATTTTTGCAACATTTTAACAGCGTAATTAAAGACAGATACTGGGTGAAATTAAAAAAAAGTTATTAAATATAGTATATAATATTGTACATCATAATGGATCGGAACCCTGACTCGCACTTGGTCGATTTTTCTATTAAATACTATGCCAGTATGGTAGAGAAGTAGGCAAATACCTGAATAAGTACCCTAAATTGGAAACATATAACTCAAGTATATTTTACCTTAATCAACGAGAATATCCAAACAACCTAGATAAATTTAATAATCGTAATTAAACCTCGTAAGGATTTCCAGTTTCACTAAGGTAAATTCTATAGGTAACTCAACTTTACTGAAACTTACTAAGCTATAATCAAATTTAAATATTTTAGTGTAAGTATATATTTGTAAAATAAATTGTTTACGTGACATATTCACGTTTTACATTCGGCCGTGAAACTAATGAAACCTCAAAATATTTTTTTAAAGAAATTAATATTTTATTTTTAGCGGCACAGTACATTTATGAGAATATTATCTATGTTATTAAGATCCAAGACTCTTTTATCAAGAACTTTTAATACAAGAAATAAAAATGTTTTTTCTATTAGAATATATCGTATTGTTGTGTGATGAGTGCGAGTATTTGTTTCTGAGTCTTCGGTGTTTTGTATGTATTTAATTATTTATTTCTCTGTATGAGTAAATTTATATTTGCCCACAGTGCAAACCTAGAGTTTAGTTTGAGACTAAGTCAATTTGTGTGATTGTATGTATGTATGTATGTAAACTCTTTATTGCACAAACAGAAGATAACATAGTAAAAAACGAAACAGAAATACAAAAAGTATTTATGTCAAAGACGAACTTATCACTTTAAGGGATCTCTTCCAGTTAACCTTACGATTGTCGAACGTAAAACTTCTGAGATTCCCGGTGGGGTTTTTAAGTTTTTTCTTTCATAAAAACCTTCTCCTGACAGTAACAAACACAATAAAAAAATAATTAGCGAAATCGGTTCAGCTGCTCTCGAGATTTGCGCTTACCAACGCACTAAGCGATTCATTTTTAGGGGTCCGTAGTCAAACTAGGAACACTCATTGTTTCGCCATGTCCGTCAGTCCGTCCGTCCATCCGTCCGCAGCCCAGCGCAGAGACTCGTACCTCCTACACGTAACATGGGGATGTTCTTTTTTTCGGCGTCTACCCCATCGTGTGGGGTACCGTTGGGTAGGTCTTTCAAAAATATTACGGGGTTGTCAAAACAGTTATTTGATTAAGCAAACCGTTAATAAAATATTAAGCTTTAAAGCGCACCCCCTACAGCCAAAACTACTAATGCTAAAAATCTGAAAAAAATCTTAAATGAAAGGACATATAACGAATTTTAAAGGAAAACTATCATGACTAAGTAGACATCATTGGTTTTTGAGACACAAGCGATTCAAGTGTTTATACCCACTAAAATCATCTTTTGGCATCATTTTAAATAGAAAATTAGTTATTACTTGTTGATTTTTATGTTCGTAGTACTTAACGGCTTCGGAACCCTATACTGAGCATGGTCCGACATGTTCTTACCCGTTTTTATTATATAGATGTTAGCAAAATCTGAACGCTACAGCTGATTTTACATGCATCTCATGAACCGCAAAATTCAGTGTAAAAATATTAAGCCGCTTTTGCCGCCGGCTGAACCGGATTACGACCGTCAAAATTTCCAGAATACACCTGGGGTTTAAGGATTGCTATTTGAAGCTGAATTTTAGTTCGCAAACCTCGCAATAACATAACAAAAGCCTTATCATTTTAAGTACTGGGTAAAATGGGGTAAATAGAAATACAGTCTAAAATAAAACTTATTCTACTAATGATAAGACTGAGATTTTAACGTAAATTCCAAAAGATTTGTAATTTTTATAGTTGTACTTATTAGTAAGAAGTTATGACTTATTTTCGATTGTATTTGTATTCATCCTGTGAACATTTATAAGCGTTTACCTACCCATTTGTAATACTTTTTTTATTTCTCCCAACGCAAATAGAGGGTACCTAAGTTATAAGTTTATCGTGTGTGTATTTGTCTGTTTCTCTGTGGTAGCTCTTAAACAAATGGAGGGGTCACCATACAAGAATAATTTTTTAACGTATTTTTATTTTAGTTGTATTGTAAAAACGGTTAAACATACATACAAGGGTCAGAATTTGTATAATTATAGTAAAAACTCTGATCAAAAAATAAAATATTGAAAAATGTTCAAATCTGATTTCGGCTCGCACTGATTTGATTTGAAGTCGAACTAAACTCGGAATATAATAATACCTACAGTCTGGTAGCACGAAACCCTCAGTGCGCGAGTTTGACTCACAATTGACCGGTACATGGATCCTAGAAGATCCAAAATCAGCAGTACATACACATACATAACATCACGCCTTCATTCCCAGAGGCAGAGCTACAGAAATACCAACAATTCTAAAAAGACTTGTTGATAATTCTGTAACGATATTTTACACAAGTAGGCTAAGTTGTTTACCAGTGACAGGTTGCAAGCCCATCGCCTGATAGTACTACAAGCCTTTATTCCCTTAGTCGCCTCTTACAACATCCACGGGAAGACATGGAGTGGCACTATTCTAACCCGGCAACCACACAGGGTATTCAGGGTCAGCAGTATTATATATAAATAAAACTTACTGTGACTGACTGACAAAAGACAACGCAGAGACAAAACCGCTGGACTTAGGGACTTGACATTTGCAGGAAATATTCCTCGGATATCCTAAAGATGTACTACCAGAAGGGTTTTTGGAAATTCATCCCCTAAAGGTTAAATAGAGGAAGTAGAGGCTTACGTCTGCAGCAGAAGTATCTACGCCACCGAAGAGCTCAAAATGATCTGCACTCAACTCTATAGCCAAGAGAATACCCGTCTTAATTTGAGCATGTTATTACTTTTGGTGCAGACTGTACTAATTCGTATACGAAGTCGAGGGTGCCCCTTAGTATATATAGGGTGATCGAACCAGTAATGGACAAGGTCCAATGACGGACACTTGACTCTTATTTTACAGACAGTAAAGGTTATTCATTTGTTTTGCAACAATCAATTTATAACCTTATGATCTTTGAATTAAGAGTAAAGTGTCTATTATTGGTGCCTGTCAGCTTAAAGTGTCCAACACTGGTGCCATCACCCTATGTATATACATACATAGCATCAGCCCTCCATTCCCAGAGTGGGAAAGGCAGAGCTACAGAATAACCAACAACTCTAAAAAACTTGTTGATAATTCTGTCTATCTAGTATATAACCTTTACAGTATATAAGCATTTGTACAAAAGAAACTTACTTCTAAGGTAAATTTTTAAGGTATTGTATTAAGTTAAACATTAGCTAAAACCCTGAAAAATTCCGAAAGTATATTGATTCAGTCCATAATATTGAATAAAATCAAACTCGATTCTGTAACGCTTTTTTTACGAAAAGCTTCAGTATTCAGCCTAAAATTAATATAATTCTACGGCAAAAAATCTTCCTTTTTACCATTTATTTGCTAAAATCACTTTGTAGAATAAAAAGGTTAGGAATGTCTCATTAGTTTTTATGTGAGGCTTATTAAAAATGTTTGAAGTATCGAATATATCGGGGCTATGATAGATATTGAAAGCGGTATCATTCAGAGAGAAAACTATAGTTTGCTAGAGGCCAAAATAAAAGTTGAGTAGAGGTCGGGTCGCAAACATGTCATGTTGTTTGGCATAAATGTATTGTAAATCATAATTTTCGCAAGTCAACTTCTTTCAGGCTAAAATTAAAGGATGCATAGGTTAGGTTAGGTTAGGTTAGGTCTTTTTACTTTCCTTTACGCCATCGTTATTTTTTTCAGGATTTTTAGAAAATTAACCTATTCTTACTAATCTACACGGTGAATTTTTTTTTAAATCCTTTAAATTCAGCCTAAAAGAAGTTATGATCACGCACAAAAAAAAATACTTTGGGAATTATTTTAATTAATACATACATACATACAACGGTGCGTGTCTAGATCAGGATTTTTAAAATGCTAACCTAACTAATCTTCACGTTATATGTTTTTTAAATCCTTTAATTTCAGCCTGAAAGAAGTTATGACTTGCGAAAATTATTTATTTATTTATTTATTATTAAATTAAATTTCACAGCATAATAGTTTAACCAAAGCACTATGAAACTAAAATACAATTTAATACACCGAATACAGGTTAGGAAAGAGGTATTTAAAATATCACAGAAGAAGGCCGTACATCCATCTTCTCGCAGAACTTCAGACATTCGTCACACACGTTAGACCATCTACTTGCAAACAAATCACAGATTGTGGCTGATTCGAGGAGCGAGTTTATCAGATGCAAAGCCCGTACTAGCGGAGATTTTCGGCGGGACACAGTACGCGCAACCGGCGCTGCTAACAGATGGCGACAACGCGGTCGAAAAACAAATCTAGTTGGAGAGGGAACATACAGACGCAGCAACTGAGCTACCAATTCAGGACAGTCGGAATCCCCACGCAACACACTGCTAGCTACAGTAAGCAGTCTGTAATCTCGCCTCACCTCAAGTGAGTTAAAACCCAAGACGCCTAACAAGAATTTAGTTGGATATAAAAAAGGGTAATACCCATGCATTTTTTTGTACAGAAAACGGAGAAACACTTTTTGTACTCTCTCCAGAAGCAAGATATAGGTCGTTTCGTGGGGGTTCCAAACAACACTGGCTGCTTCGAGTTTACTCCTGACTAGAGCGGTGTAAACCAGCCTTATAGACCCGGCATCAACAAAATCCCTAGTGTTCCGAATGACAAACCCCAGCCGTCTATAACAATTAAGAGCCAGCGCGTTCATATGCTCGTGAAAGTTAAGGTTCGCGTCCAGAATAACTCCCAAATCTCGAATAGAGTCCACCCTGGCAATTGATTCAGAGCCCAGGAGGTAATTATTAAATAAAGGATTACGGGCCCTACAAAACGTTATGAGCGCACACTTCTCAGTATTAAAAAGAAGCCTATTATTAATGCTCCACTGGTATACTCGATCAATATCGTTCTGCAGCGACACGCAATCCGACATATCCTGCACGCCATAAATTAGCTTCAGGTCATCGGCATAAAGCAAGCATCTGGCGCACTTAGGAACGGAAGCCAGATCATTGACCATGACTCCAAAGAGCAACGGGCCCAATATCGAACCCTGGCTGATTCCAGAACGTGTATGGTAAGCTTTAGAAATAAAGCATCCGTGCTGCACGTACTGCTGCCTATCACGTAGATAGCTAGCAAAGAACCTTAGCAGTTTTGGTGAAAGACCAACTTGACACAACTTACTCAAAAGGACATCGTTATCTACGCGATCAAAGGCTTTTTTAAAGTCAAAGTACAGCACGTCTACCTGAATTCCATTATCCAAATGATCCGAAATGGAATCAACCAGGGTTAAAAGGTTTGTCTCCACTGAACGCTGATACCTAAAACCATGCTGAGCATCACTAAGTAACGGTTTTAATTGTGGAGCCACAATTTTATTTATGATAGACTCGAAAAGTTTGGCTATCGAGGATAAGATTGCTATAGGCCGATGTTCTTCCACTTTACCGGTATTGGCAGATTTGGGAATAGGCCTCACCCGGGTAACTTTCCATTGGTAAGGGTACTCGCCAGTATCGAGGGCTAGGTTAAAAATATGGAGAAGTGGTGGTAATAGCCACTCCTTGCATCCTTTCAAAACAAATGCCGGAAAGCTGTCAGGACCTACGGAACTTCTAGCTTTCAGACAGTTTATACCAGATACTATATCCATGGATGTTATATGTTGAATATGGACATAGTTAGCATTACTAGTGGAATCTTCACGAATGGTCTTTTTATAATCTAAGAGAGGTTTGTTCGGCAGAAATACCGATGAAAAGAAATCAGCGAACACCTGGGCTGACTCACTACCCTCATATTCCTTTCCCTCATAGGTAACACAAGATTTGAAACCACCTTTAGATTTCAAGCCGCCGAAGTGTTGCCAAAAAGCGCGAGGGTTACATTTGAGTTCATGTTGAATTATGACTTATAATAGATTTATGCCAAACAAAATGTATGCCACTACACTAATAAACTTAAGCTCATTAACATTTTCTCAAATTAAACCTCACTAGGCCGAGTTTTTGATCAGTACTGTAGTTTACTGAACCAATACTAGAATTCGAAAATGATTCATTTTTGTTTCAGGTTTAACAATTGGTTACAAGTTTTAAACATTAAATAATAGAATGAGACCCATGGTTTTTCCTTAAGATAAGGAACGGTTTTCCCTGCTAACTTCCACCAGGTTTATTTTAGTAATGATACTAATATTATATAAAAAAAAGTTTTTTTTCTAATATATCTTTATTATTATTTAAATTAAATTAACTATTAGTACCTACGTTCATGAAATGTAAAAGAGTTTTCCTTAAAAAAAATAAAACATTTAAAAAATCTAAAACTCAGGTAGACGCACTTTAAAAGATATTTAATGTACCTGTGATGGTAATATCGATTTTGAACAAATACAAAAAAGAAAAAATTGCACAAAATTAGTATGACGACGATTGCCCATTGCCTTCAGTGTTATTTTTTTAGCAAAAAACGTAGAAACAAAGTCTATTCGATAAAGCGTGCAGCGATCATTTCCCTTAATAGCCGCGAATCAATCTAAAATTCGAAGTGGCACTTTATTTAACAACAGAAAGGGTGTGGAGAGATTACAAAAAATTCGGCCGTGATAGCTTCAAATCGAATTTCAGTGAGACTAAGTTTCAGCACCTAATTTAGGGTTCAGATTCGGTTCACTTACTTTGAAAGAGTCGCAGGATCCAAATAAAGTACCAAAAGAATTAAGAAGTTTTAAGTAGCAACTTGCCCTCTATCGATCACTGAACCTACTCATATGTATTAGTTTTCTAATTGATCACAGATTTTAACCCTCCGCGTAGAAGGCGTTTTTTGCTGCTCCCTCGGGAACTGTACAATTTTCCGGGAAAAAAACTATCCCCGGGACTCGAACTATCTCCATACTGAATTTAATCATCTAAATTGGTTCAGCAGTTTAAGCGTGAAGACGTAACAAACACAGAGACAGACGGACAGACCGACAGACAAAGACACTTTCGCAATTTCTAATATTAATATGGATGTGTACATATTATACACATCTGTGTCTGTGTCTCCAAGGGAGGCTCGAGTGCATACAAAGGGAGCGGCGCGTGCTTCAATTCTTAAAATCGGTGTTATTTTTGATGTTTGTCACACTTTTACGGCTAAACGGCTAACTGAGGTTGCTGGAAAGGACATAGGATACTTACTTTTTATCCCGAAAAAATTGACGGGTCCTAAAGTAATAGAATAGTACTTCTACGTGGACGGAGTCGCGAGAAACAACTAGTATCTATTATATAGTCACAAACTGTAAGTGAATAATTGTTATAGTAATTTATTATTGCTTAAAAACTTTAATTACTGGTCAATTTTGCATGCTAATATTCAGCGAATATTTTGACATGGTGTCATAATGTAACGCATTATAGTACCATTTTAACGATATTATAATAAAAGCATATCTTTCTAAGTATATGACTAAACAGCTGTCGTAAATAAAAGCCACTAATAAACTTTCTTCGAGGGAACGCAAAGCAAGTAATACATCGCAATTTAGGTAATGGTTCGTGGTTAGCAAAAGGAAAAGATTTATAGTTGGTTCAGCTCAAGATAGCCCGGCACATTATTCTGTGTCACTCAAGTTTCGGGGTTCAATGATAAAAGAAAAAAAACCTATATATCACACGCGAAAATAGGGTGTTGGTATATTGAAGTAATCTGAGGCGTAGATAGGATGACCTTGTTTATTAGCTTTATTCAATCATGTAGCACATAATGAAATACAGGGTCGCTTACTACGCTTAACTTATAATAATTATTAAACTAATATGTATAGAATAGTTACATTCTTCAAAGAGTACTATAAAAAACCAGGCAAGAGCATGTGTCGGACCATGCTCAATGTAGGGTTCCGAAGCCGTTAAGTACTACAAACATAAAAATGAACAAGTAATAACTAATTTTCTATTTAAAGACAATTGGTGCCGTCTTAGATTTTAGTAGGTATAAACACTTTAATCGCCTGTATCTCAAGAACCAATGATGTCTACTTAGTCGTGATGGTTTTCCTTTAAAATCAATTACATGCTCTTTAATTATTATTTTTTTCAGATTTTTAGTATTTGTAGTTTTGGCTGACACTTGAGTCTAACAAAAATTAGCGCTTTAAAGCTTAATATTTCATAAACGGATTACTTAATCGAAAAACTGTTTTCACAAACCCATAATATTTTTAATAAAAACTTATCCTTACTAGAGACTTAATAGAAAAAAAAATGCACCCTCACGTTACGTGTAGGAGAAATATCCTAAAAAAAATATTTTTTTACTTTTTTAACGTAACTAATTTGCATATTCATGCCAAATTGCAGCTTTCTAGTACTAATAGTCTTTGCGCTAGGCTGCGGACGGACGGACGGACGGATAGACGGACGGACATGGCGAAACTATAAGGGTTCCTAGTTTGACTACGGAACCCTAAAAATGACTTATCAAATAAAAAAAAAACCCTATACTTAGTTAGACCTTGTGGATATTATATTTGTTATGATATTATACATAAAAATACCTACAAGTATATTTACTCATACTTACACTCATACTCATTAATATTGATGCTTTTATAAAATGCTAGCATTTGTCCGTGACTCCGCGTAGAAGTTGTTAATCGCTGTTCCCCCGGGAACTGGCCATTTTTTCGAGATAAATATTGCTAATGTGTTATTCCAAACTATAACCTAACTCGTGCCAAATTTTATCAAGATCCGTTTAGCTGTGATTGAGTAACAAACATCCATCCATCCATCCATCCATCCAAACTTTCACATTTCTAATATTACTAGCTGCTGCCTGTGATATCCACGTAGAAAAATAAAACATAGCTTATATTATTCTGTGATAATGCTACATTCGAACGGTGTAAGAACTTGAAAAATTGGTCCAGCAGTTCTTTAAAAACATACAAATGGGTCATACACACATTTAGGTTACCGTCTTTCCTGTGGACACACCGAAAGTTAACGTTTTTAAGGCCTAATTTTCTGGCTAAGCAGGACTGCTCTAGACCTATCATATAAAAACATAACTTATATGCACACAAGCTATTTAACTATTGAACACAGGAGAGACAACTTTTGTTTTTAAGAGCGTGTATGACCCAAATCTTTCATCTTCATTATATTAGTATATATACTACTTGTTTCCCGCAACTCCATCGGGTAGAAGTTCTTTATCGCTGTTCCAATATAAAAACAGTTCATTTTTATTTAATGTACAATTATTAAATTGAGACGTCAGTACATAATCGCTTCCGTCAAACCGCGCTCTGGTCATAAAAATACTACACATACATTTTTTGTTCATGGTTTTCAATTGAATTGTTTATTTTGAGGTTAGCTATAATATAATACTGTGTGGGATTTAAACTTACATAGTTCTGGACAATGAAAATAATAAATAAATAAATATCACAGGACAATGTCACACAATTTGGCCTTGTCCCAAACTAATCTCTAGGCTTATATATAAATTTACTTATATAGAGAAATACATACTTAAATACATAGATAACATCCAAGCCTAAGGAGCAAATATTCGTGCTCATCACACAAATATCTGCCCCTGCCGGGATTTGAACCCAGAACTACCGACTAGGCTAGTTAGTGTGTCGTCAAAATGAACCGGTATTTATCGCAGTTATAATTAATTGACGAGTTCACACAGCAGTATGAACTCGTTTTGTTATTATTAGTGTCATTAATAATAGCCGCCATAGTTTTAAAACTGTGTTACTTAAATCGGCTTCACCGGACAGGATGTCCTATTTATAACATCCTTTTGAGCTTGTTAAACATTTAATAGTAAACAAATGAAAAGTATCTAAGTGTTATTTGCGCCCTGACACCATACCCAGGTTCAAAATTGGTTACATCTCTTTTAAAGCCGAATGTACATGTAATAGGCAATACATACCTATAGAATGTTGACTTGACACCTCAAACCAGATTTTCATTCACATTATAGTTTACTATCTGATGCCCAGGGCTACGTCCACGTAGAAGTTGTTTATTGCGATTCCTTCGGGAACCATCAAATTTTTCGGGATAAAAAGTACCTTATGTCCTTTCCTGGAACTCAAACTATTTTCATACCAATTTATTTATTTTTGCTACGGCGAACAGGCAGATGGTATGAATCAACGCTGAGATAAAACGTGCTACTTTTATTCATGAAAAAAAAAACACCGAACCGACTCCAAAACAATGTTAATATATTTTGGGTCCAATTTGACTGGCAAGGGGTAATTTTGTAAGTCTGTTCATTAATGTTCTTTATTATTATTTATTACTGAAACATCAAAATAAACCTTCACAGTAGTCGCAGAATTTCTCCTTAATCAGTTCAAAATTAATCTGTGACGAGAGCTTAGCTATTTACCGTCCATTTTATTCAAATGGTTAAAATCTGATTATCATTGTGGCAACTAATGAAAAGGCATAATTAGAAGCTTGGTTCTTCAAATAAATAACGTATTTGAAGCTCTGCCCGCCAACAGATTTCTTTATTTTGGGCAAACATAAATAAATCCGTATTTACGCAGTTACCAGTGTGGAGCGATTTATTTGAAATCAGAATCACTAACCAGTCGTCTATAAGACAATATTGCTACAGTGCAAATTGTTTTATTACTAACGTCATGAACAAACTCCGGTTTGAAGGGAGCAAAAATGCACTTCTCACACTTTGGTTAGTGAAACTGATTTCAAAAAATCACTGCACCCTGGTAACTGCATAAATACGGATTTACATATGTTTTTTGATAGATTTGTGACAAATCTCATAATGCTTGTAGCAAGTCTAAAAAGCAACATTTTAAAATCCAACTGCTTGTTCAACAATAGTTTTATTTTAATTTAATTTTACTTATTGGAGAAAAAAACAGATATAGACAATAAACAGAATTCAGATAATATGCTAAAGAGAAGTAACAAAAGTCTAAATCCTAATACAATTGTCACTAAGACATAATAGCGAGAGATGAAAGTAGCGGTTTAGTACAGCTGTTACGTAGGTAGTTAGTTTATACATGTTGAAGTAGAATAATGATACAGATAATAGATATAAAGGGAAACATACATCAGATATATAACAACTCATTAGCCAAAATTGTTTCTACCTATAGTGTATACATTAATTTTGCTTAAAGAGTTAACATTATTATAATGAGTAAATACAATTAAGTAGAAAACATAAACTAATCTTACAACTTAAAATTAAATTTTGAATTTTGAGATATAAATTAGGAAAGTAAATTAGTAATACAATAGTGTAAAAAACTGTACCAATATAGCCTAAAGTTTACGAATTATACAATTACCTTCTTAATTGTAGAAA
Organism: Acleris holmiana; assembly: GCA_949316455.1. Lineage (NCBI taxonomy): Eukaryota > Metazoa > Arthropoda > Insecta > Lepidoptera > Tortricidae > Acleris > Acleris holmiana. The sequence continues at coordinate 6,338,218 of OX438771.1, read as the reverse complement.
CAAATTGATGATACTTAAGTCCGAATAAGTCAATATGAGAATATTTCATATTATAATAGAAAAGTATTGCATGCTCTCACAAGGTATCCATTTTTTACATATTTTTTATGGCTGAACGATGTAGGGAACAACTCTGTGGACCGAGTACGGAAGTTAGGACATCTAAATGATACTTTACCCAAGCGATTTTGAGAGTCAATCATATTGTTCAATAATTTAAATAGAAACGTTACATCCCTTTTCTCTCTTCACATCTGGAGATTTTCAACTTTTTTGGTATGAAAGACCTGAATTTGTATTTCATACGACCAATGAATTTCTTTTGAATTTTCTCGATTGAATTTATATGACGTAAAAAATAGGATTCCACACAGTAGATGCCGTTTCTAAATGCGATCTTACGAAGGCATTATACAGAAGGACTTGGATCTTTAAAATTTTACTTTGTCGGAAATTAAAACCTAGGATTCTTTAAGCCTTTGACGTTATCTTATCAATGTAAGTTGTCAGCTGGACCTCGCTGTTTTCAGAGTTTGATTCCCAATACTATACTTAAAATGTAGAGGGTTTTTACGAGTAAATGTTATAACGGAGTATTTCTCAATATTCAAAAAAAGATTATGTTTAACGCTATATTCATTTAAGTTATCTAAATTTTAATACAGTCTGCTTCGGAACGAATAATAGTGAAAATGTTGGTATCATCGGCATACAACAATACCTTAGAATCTAAGAAACAACTAATGACGTCATTAATGTAAATATTAAAGAAAAGTGGACCTAAATGGGAGCCCTGGGTACCCAGACGTGTTTGGAATGAAACTAGAAGTATGCCTCTTAACAGTAACAGCCTGAGATCTATCCCGCAAGTAGGATGATTGTAAGCCATCGCAGTAGGTCACTGTGAATACCGGCCCGTCCCAGTTTATTTATTAAAATAAAATGGGAAATTGTATCGAACGCCTTTCAATAGTCGGTATAAATAGCATCCACCTGGAAGTACTGTTCCTGTCCATTGCGCATAGGACATAATTCAGTATTTCACAGAGATTAATACAAAGCACATTACAGTATAGTCGTTTTTATTGTGTCTATTAATAGCCTTTTATATATTTATGTATCGGACATTCTGCCAATTGCTTTAAATTGAAGTAATCTGTGACGTCTACATTGAGATGAATAAACAGATAAGGTCGGGAGGGCTATTCTAAAGAGGAAAATGCGTCATTTAAAGATTTTAAAGGAATATAATGTTTTAAAGTAATAATTTTCGCTCCCTTCTGTAGAAATTTAGGTGTATAAAGGGTGCAAAAAAGTTGGCATAGCCCGCCTGACCCTACCTTTTTTGTTTAAATCGTGCCATTTGCCTATACGAGGGAACAAGGAATTATACACACATACATACATACATACATATCCTTTATCCGCAGTCAGGTAAAAATTAAACGTTGGTATAATTTTGAAATGTATCTTAGGACATACATAGTAATCCAGGGCCCCTTTTCTGTATACTAACAGGGTAAAACAGACAAACAGGTAGTGGTGGTAAGACCCTGTGCAGGGTCCGTCCGGATCGCTACCACCATCTTATATATTAACCTACCGCCAAGCAACAGTGTTCACATTGTTGTGTTCAGGTGTGGGGTTGGGGATAAGACAACCGGTGAAATAAAGTACTAGCATAGAGGCATTCCACCCTAATCCTCAGGATTGGCAACGAATTGAAGTCTTAGGATTACAGTCTTAAGATTATAATCATGAGAATTCAAATGTCTCAGATTCCACTTACCATCAGGGCCTCTATTCAGGTGCGTTAAAACGATATCGTGTTTGACACGTTTAAGAATCGTTTATGTCACAGTCGCCATTATTGTAAATGACATAAGAGTTATCAAAACGATGACAATACGGAAACAGGTCAAAAACGATATCGTTATAACGCAGTTGAATAGAGGCCCAGGTGGCCTGAGTGCTAGTGTGCCTTCTACTTATCATGAAAAAGAAATTGCTCTTGACGTGTAACGCTATTGTTTACAACTCGGCCGCCATTACTCCTTAAAATAAAATAAATTATGAAAAATGAACTTTAGTTCATCTCCGACTAAGACGACTAAACACAACATCTTTACATGTCAGCAACATACAAACACAACAAAAAAGTAATTACAAATAAACGTTTTTATTTATTTTATTAATTCTTCTCAACCGTATCGTTAAATTATATTAGTCATTAAGTAGGTATATAAAAAGTTAGTACAAAATCCACCTAGGGCTTTGTACTTTATTAAGTTTTTAATATACAATCGCCATCAGTAACATTAACTGGCTGTCATACTGAATTTCGAAGTTCTAAATTACGATGAACTGTATCTCAAAAGTACGAAAATGCGACGCACGTTAGTGCGAAAGTAATAATATGCAATTATTTTTTTTGGTAACTAAATACTTTCGCACTAACGTGCGTCGCATTTTCGTACTTTTGAGATAAAGTTCATCGTAATTTAGAACTTCGAAATTCAGTATGACAGCCACATTAACTATTATTGTCAAGACGTTAGAGTGAATGTTCAGATATTTTTGAGCACCCTGAAGAATGTAGATATATTTAATGGCGACGGTACTCAATGATGACTTTATCTCAATATAACGTAGTAAAGTCACCTTTGAAATTATAAAATAAAATTTCCTTTTACGATACGTGAATTTCAATTTCCTGAACTCGACTTTAGATCAAAGAATGTTTTCTTGTTTCTATATAACTTTTTATGTTGCTACGGAAACTAAAATAACATATTTTATACTTTGATGTTAAATTTATTTCTTGCATATTAGTTATTTTTTTAAGTAGCACTTTTAATTATGTTGTCTAGTTTATTATTTTATTTTGTGGTTCACGAGATACAGCAATTGTTAAAGTCGAGCAAGACACACTTTTGGTCTCGGCTATAGCCTCTTAATTTTAAATTTAATTTTTTTGGTATCGTGTGTTGTTACAGGGGTAGTAAAAAATACACATTCCGTGAAAAAAACAATTGTTCACCTATTACGGTTCATGGGATTGGTCCGCTACAGCCCGATGACGAAAATACTAATAGGGTCCCTTTAGCACATTTGGGTATCGAGCTTTAATTTTCAACGTCAAGGTTCACGTATAAAGGTAAATACAGTGACAGCATCTCTTCAAACATTCAATTCTGTCTATAACACACGCAAATGAAGTGCCTCTAATGATATCATTATAATGAAAGCATTAAATTCTGCCTCATTCAAGCGTAAATAAAACGTCTCCCAATCTAATAAGTCCACAGACAAACAGTCGAACTAACAAGTAGTCTGTAAGAATGAGAGAATTATATAATTTTCTCGTTTTAACAAATAGATTATTCCTGTTAGTTCTACTGGTAATCAAAAGTGCAAGTGAGAGCAAGACGATGATATGCAAATTATTGTGACTGGTAGAATAATGAATGCAATAATGAAATAATAAAAGAGATAAAAAATAAACATGTATTTAATAAAACGTTCAACATTTACGTGTAAACACACACCTGTCGAAAACTTAATTTAAATAGTAGGTAATGAATATTAACGAATTTACATTTCAATTGGAATCATTATACATTTAAATGATAAACGATGGCCAGTGCTATTATTTAATTAAATTAATTGATCATCCCGATAGTAGTACCGTGTTTACTAAAAAGATTGAACAATTCCTACCATACAATAAAAGAAAGCAGTGGACGATCTTGTTTAAAAAGTGTGATCATAATAACGAACGACTCGATGTTAGGTTAAAAGCTTGGATAAATTAAGACTACATTTTAAAAATGCAACGTAAGAGCCTGAAATGAAATCAGTGTGCCTGTTACGGACCGTAGGCAGGGTAACTAAAATAAATCTTAAATGTACGAGTATCTATACATCGACGGTGTTTTAGTAACGAAATATTGATTTGTAATTTATTCAAAATACGGAACAAATGACTGAGGAAACTAAATCTAAGTTAAATCTAATTTATGAATAAAGGGCGCTAGGAGAGATTTGGTTCGATGCTCGACAGGGTAATTTAACTAACCCTTCGCCTTCGGCCTAGCTAAGTCGTTATATTCTAATTCGTCAGTTAAAAGCCAACTACAACACTTTTTGTAGGAACAAGCTCACAAATTGACCTAGTCCCAGACTAAGCTCTAGGCTTGTACTATAGGTTCTAGATAACGATAAACATACTTATATACACATCCAAGATTCCGGAACAAATACTCGTGCTCATCACACAAATATTTGCCCTTACCGGGATTTGAACCCGGGACCGCTAACTTCGTAGGTAGGGCCACTACCAACTAGGCTAACGTCATTCAGATCTGTCAACACTTCGACTTTCGGTGTAGAGGTGAGACGTACTAAGGAAGTCATGTACTGAGTCTTCAGAGTAAACGTTCACAAAAAGACTAGTTCCATGACTATTAAGATGTACGCGACTTGGTAAGTGGGTATTTTCTAGTTGTAACAAAATTGCCTATTCGTAATTTAAGAAGACTTTTAAGCAAAATAATTCCATACAAAATGCGATAGCATTTTTCTCCCCTTAAACGTGGTCCAATTTTAACGACTTTTGAATAATTATGTTGTAGATATAGTATGAATCTTCCCAGGTGAATTTTTCGCATCGCTACACTGTTGCCTGAGATTTTGTAATAATACAATGCTTTATCATAAATAGCCGTGTTTATTTATTAACACCACACTAAGTATCAAAATTATATGAGTGCCGTATTGCCTCGGGGCGGTCTATCGTCCTACACTACCAAAACGTAATGCCTAGAATATCAGTGACATTCAATTTGAACCTTAATACTTTAACGATACCGTTCGTTTATCAATATGAATGTTGTAATGGCACGTGTTAACTCAGTACCTAGCTAGCGGTTTTGTGATAATAGAGACAATGGCCTTTGTTTGAAAGATTAGGGCTCGAAGCGAAAAATTCACCTGGGAAGATTCGTACTATACTCGTTTTATCAAAAACTAGCTGTAAGTTATATATTTATTGGAAAGAGAAATAATTAAAAAAACAAAAGCAGAAACGTACAGATCTAGTTTTTCATAATACATACTTATTCAAAAATCGTGGAAATCGTTTACGATTTAAGGGGTGAGAAACGTTATCGCCCGGAGCTGAATTTGTGTGGATTATTTTTGACAGCTACGCGATTTAAGCATTGCTTCACAATTCTCTTAATGTTTTTTGGCATCTTATCACTTAAATTAGACACACGGGATTGGTGAGTCAAACGCTCATGAGACTTAAGGGGCTTTTCCACCGGCGAGGCGGGGCGAAGCGGCGTGAGATTTTTTATTTGTATTAAAACAACCATTCCCACCGAAAATGAGCGAGGAAATTGAAATTTTTTAATACAAATTTACATAACCTTTAGACAAATAGGTATCTAAGTGCCATACGTAAGTTAAAAATACTGGGTGAAAAACCTTTTATCGAATTTATCTTTTCATCGGACGCTATTTTCTACTGAAACCAAAATGTTTTCAGGGTATCTTTAACATCTAACCTAACCTAACCTACTAATGTTTAAGATACCCTGAAAACATTATGGTTTCAGCAGAAAATAGCGTTCGATGAAATGAAATTCTATGAAATGATACATTTGATGAAATGAAATTCGATGAAGTGATGAGTTACCAAAAATAAGTTGTTTATAAAGTTAAACTCGATATGCATAACGAGAACAATTTGGTCTGCCAAGCAATTTTGTTGCATTTACAAGCTTACATGTAATAAATAAATAAATAATAATAAATAAATAATCACAGGACAATGTCACACAAATCGAACTAGTCCCAAACTAAGCTCTAGGCTTGTACTATGGGTACTAGACAACGATAAACTTACTTATATAGAGAAATATATACTTAAATACATAGAAAACTTCCAAGACTCAGGAGCAAATACTCGTGCTCATCACACAAATATCTGCCCTTACCGGGATTTGAACGCGATTTGAATTTATCTTTTGATGTAAGCCCGGGGTATGCCGGTCCTTAGATTGCCTTGCATTTATTACTATCCAACCGATACTATGTTATAATTAAATTGTCAATATAATTGACGACACGCTAGCCTAGTTGGTAGTGACCCTGCCATTGAAGCTAGGGGTCCTGGGTTCAAATCCCGGTAAAGGCAGATGTTTATGTGATGAGCACATGAGAATTTGTTTCTGAGTCTTGGATGTTTTATATGTATTTAAGTTTATAAATCTCCATATAAGTAAGTTTATCGTTGTCTAGTACCCATAGTACAAGCCTAGAGCTTAATTTGGGACTAGGACCATTTGTGTGATATTGATTGTTCTGTGATAATTATAATTGCACTTTTTTTTTATAAAATCGGTTGAACATTAACTGTGTTCTGCTGGTACTTTATTAAGTAGAAGTTTATTAAGGTCATACACACAGATTTAGGTTATCGTCTTTCCTGTGGACACACCGGAAGTCAACGTTTTTAAGGCCTAATTTTCTGGCTAAGTCCATTTCTGCAAAAACGGCGTCAGGAGTGCTTTAGACCTATCATAACATAACGTACATGCACACAAGCTTTTAACTGTTAATCACAGGAAAGACAACTTTTATTTTTAAAAATGTATATGACCTAGAACCCTACTAACCGTAGATAACGCTAGTAAAGAACCAGTGCAGAAAACTGCATTCGACAATCTTTAGCAATTATGTTTCGATGGAAAAATGAATGGAATTGACGTAAGCCACCGAGATAGTGCCACGCGACACGGTGGCTTACGTCAATTCCATACATTTGTTTATCGAAACATAATCGCTAACGATTGGCTAATGCAACTTGTCTAGCCCCACTGGTATCTGGTAAACCCAGAACATGAGTGAACTTTCATTTCACATTAGGCGCTAACTGATATATGTACAGTCAAGGTTATAAATATGTATACACTTTAGTACCTTGTCACATTAATCGCTGTGACAATTTCATTTGGCAGTTTAAGCATGATGTTAAATAGACAAGGTACTAAAGTGTATACATATTTATGACCTTGACTGTACAATCAACTAACTATAGAGGCTTATGTAATTGTGACCTAAAATAACAATATTCGTTTATTAAGATATATGTATAGCGAACAACGAAGCGAAATCACGGGCAGCTCTTATAATAATAAAATTATTTGCCAAACGGAAACACAATAGTTCCAGCCTTCAAACAAAACAATGAAAAGGATTACCCGAGCAAATACGCCCTACAAATTAATATTACAAACTCTTACTTCACTGTACAGTCTGGAGTATATTTCACTCAAACAACAGTCAACAACAGTCCCGTCAACAACATTATTAATGACAACAGTGACATTCCAAACTCTGCAACTCAGAGCCAAAATGCTTTAGTTGTTTTCATGATTTACGCGATTGTGAAACTAATTATTAAAATGTTGTGTTCTGGAATTGCTTAAGCATTTACATGAACGTTGGGCACTTTTGCTCAGAAGTGCAGAACTGTGAAACGCTTTGTCCGTAGATTGGCCCGTCTGCCATAATTGTTTCACTCGCTATTGTTTTTGTTAGTTAATCTCTATAAGCATTTTATTGCAGCTTATGAATATTTAAACTACGCTGTCTTAACAATTAGAGAAAGGATTCTAAGGCTTGGTTTGTTTTTTTTTATGAAATTAAATCGGAAACTAAACTGTTTAAAGTGAGAAACCTGGAGGTTATTCAACGTTGATGTTCTCGTATACAGTGTGTAAAAACATTTAAACGAAACGTAGGTTTATAGCTCTACAAGTCATGTAGAAGTGGAATTTCGTTAATAACTCTAATACATAGAGCGCAATTAATTTTTAAAGGTTCCATCGAGGAGCAGTTTACTTGAAACCTTGTCAGTTGAAACGAATATGTAAGTGACGTTTATTGGGCTATTTCTAATACATTGCGTGGCGAATTATTAAGTATAAAAAAAATACAACTCATGTTAACGATACACACGTTTTTATGTTAATAAGGATGCATATTAACCGTCGTATAAATATTTGGTCGTTTTAGATTTAAAGACTGTATATATTATCATGTACATCAGTTCGGTATCAACGTTTCCCAAACTGTTCATTCTCAAACCGTATCATTAGACATACCACTTTTTCCCAAAAAAATAAATATTTCAGGGGGGTTATTATGACCTAGCTATGCAGTTTATTTTACAGCATGGCAGTTATATAGCTCTGTCCTTTTCTCTGAGCGTAAACAGAACTGCATAGTTATGTCATAATAACCCCCAAGATTTTTATAAAAATAACCTAACCTAACATATAGAGCTTTACACGATGGTCCAGAAATACTTACAGTTTCCCAAAAAAATGTGACGAAGTTTAGACAAACAAACAGGTTTAATTGAATTTCAAGAAAAAAGAAGCGATTTCGCAATTATTGTTTTAAAACAAGAAACGAGTTACCATCGGACAACTTGTGGTTATAATTTAAAGATATTGTAAACGTTTTACTGGGCTGGGATTCTACAAGGTAATAACGATATCATTTTTGACCTGTTTCCGTATAGTCAACGTTTTGATAACTCTTATGTCATTTACAATAATGGCGACTGTGACATAAACGATTCTTAAACGTGTCAACACGATATCGTTTTAACGCACTTGAATAGAGGCCCAGTTTTGTTTAATGTAACGATTCTGTAGGTACACCCCAATAATTTCCCTTTTCAAATGTATCGAGAAGAAAGAGAACCAACTTCTACCCAACACTTAAGTACTTTCACTCAAACTTTTGAAAAGGTCCAACTGTAAACTGTTTCGTATCTATACCGTTTAAGTACCGGTTGGGTTATTATAAATAATGAGAAATTTCTCTAAAATTAATCCCTCTATTATTTAAAAATATTTGATACCTAAATATTTGCCCGTGTGGTTGCCGGGTTAAAATAGTGCCACTCCATGTCTTCCCGTGGATGTCGTAAGAGGCGACTAAGGGAATGAGGGCTTCTAGTACTGATAGGCGATGGGCTTGCAACCTGTCACTAATTCACTGGTAAACATCTTGGCCTTTTTGTGCAAAATGTGGTTGCAGAATTGCCAACAACTCTTGTTGTAGTTGTTGGTATTTCTGCAGCTCTGCCTACCCCACTCTGGGAATGAAGGCGTGATAATATGTATGTATGATACCTAGGATGGGCTACCTTCGTTTAAATTTTTGCTAAACTAATTCATTTCCCAAATATTATTATGTCTATTACCTAATTTGCTTTTTTTTGCGAAAAACTAAATAATTCAGGTTTTTTATAAAACTAACCTAACCTAAAAAATATATGACGAAACGAAAGGCTCCCTACGATACCCACGGATGAGTCTAGCGAGTGAAACGAGTGTGCTGTGGCGGCAGACGGCGGTTACTAGAACCAAACTCATTACTTGAAATAGTCTGGATTGAACGTACGATTTTTGCGAAAATGTGGAATAAGTCTTCACGGAGAAACGGGTAACGTGGGCATTGGCTATTGAATTACGTCTGTACATACTGTATTCATCGAAGTAAATAAATACAATATTATCTGGGAACTATCTCTCACAATTTAAACTAAACTAAGCTCTACGCTTGTGCCATGGGTAGTCAATGATAAACATACTTTTACTTAAATACATTGAAAAATCCAAGATTTCTAAACAAAATGTGCTAGCGTTTATCTACACTAATCTACATTAGTAAAGAGGTTTTTTTTAAAGTATGTTTGTAACAAATTATGTATAAAACTACTGGACCGAATAAAAAAATCTTTCACCAGTAGAATGCTACATTATCACTGAATAACAGGATATGTTTTATTTTTCTTTGCGGACGGAGTTGCGGACTACAGCGAGTGTTATATCATTGGTGCTAGTTCTGTAGGCATCGTACCAAAGTGTATCATAATTGGTACGTGTCTAAGAGCTAACCGGTAGTAAATAATTATTCCTATTATTGTTTTGATATTTTGCTAAGTATTGTAGTAGTACAGCACTTACAATACTTAGTAAAATATAAATTGACTTGTTTATCAAGGAATGGATTCTAACGCTGTCGTGTTTAATAATAATTTTGTCGGTTAAAATAGTTTACTAGACTAATTAAGCTCTAATTAGTGCCATGTTGAATGCATCCATGTGAATTACTGCCGCAGGCTACCACTGCATGAAACACGAGTGGCCGTGGAACAGCAACTTCATTAATTTCATCTCCTCATTGTTCAATGTTATCCTCCAACATATTGTCACAGAACATACATTCCTACTAATATTATAAATGCGAAAGTTTATGTGTGTTGGTTTGTTACACTTTCACGCTGCAACGGCAGGATGAATTTGGATTGTGTTGGTGCGTCGAATTAATATATCAAGATATCGACAAGAAAGGAACATAGTCAATGTCTACGTCGAAGGAAGAATAACAGTCGTAGAATGTTTGAGCAGGTTATGCCAATTATCTTAATTAAATGTTACCTCATTAGGTATTTAAATAAATGAATAACAAATAAATATTTTAATTAATGTAACGAAGTGTCTGCCTTTTATTTAATAGATAGGTAAAGCCGCGATATTTCTATAGTAGTTCTTAATCAAAAAAAAGTGGCGAATCAAGAATCCGGCGAATCAAGAATCCGACAAAACAAGAATCCGGCGAAACAAGAATCCGGCGAATCAAGAATCCGGCGAATCAGGAACTATTCTTAGCACGTAGAGTACTTTTTACTCGGAAAATATAATTCTCGAGGGAATAACGATAATCGAAATCTACGTGAGCGAAACCGCGGGCAGAAGCTATTTTTACCCGACTACGGCGAAGCAAACGAAGGGTAATGATTTTTACACCCTATGTATGTTTTTTCAAGACGTACTTTTAGTGTTTATAAACATGATATAATAAACTAACGATGTGTTTAAGAAATTAAAATATTTATGCCATAAACAGACACCGTGTTTAAACACTCAATCCCAAGCTAAAAACTCAGCATACAACCCACATCCAGCAAACTCCAAACTCGGTTGCTAATCAGTTCCAACGTCGGTTTAACAGAAATCATTTTAATGTAACCATTTACCAAAGCAACCGCAAACAGACAGTAGCCAACCAACAATCAACTTAATTGCAAAAAGAATGGTACAAAACACATGTTTAACTGTAATTGGCATGCAACAATTGCGTAAACGACGACACGTTAGCCTAGTTGGTAGTATCCTAGTAACGATCTTGAGGGCGTAACCAAAACGCAAACGCTGTTATCGTTTCAATTTTCTATCGACTCGAAATCTATAGAGTTGACATAGCGGTCGAGCGATCTGTCATCAGCTTACGTCAATCCTATACATTTAGTCGATTTTCAAATATCGTTAAAGGTTCAAATCCCGGTAAGGGCAGATATTTGTGTAATGAGCGCGAGTATTTGTTCTTGAGTCTTCGTTGTTTTCTGTGTATTTTAGCACGTTTTTCTCTATATAAGTGAGTTTATCGTTATCTAGTGCCTATAGTACAAACATAGACCTCAATTTGGACCTTGTGAGACTGTCAAAAAAAGAGCGCACCTAGCATTGCAGTCAATCAAAGCAAAAGATCATGTGCGCTATTACGTATGGCTTCCCCAACGATCGCTATATTCAACATTCAGCGGCATTCTGAGACCTTCACCAGGGCTGGGATTCTACACGGTAACAACGATATCGTATTTGACCTGTTTCCGTATTGTCAACGTTTTGATAACTCTTATGTCATTTACAATAATGGTGACTGTGACATAAACGATTCTTAAACGTGTCAAACACGATATCGTTTTAACGCACCTGAATATAGGCCCAAGCCGACGTCTACCTTGTGTGTGAACTTTTATGTTGTTTAATGTCTCGAAATTACCACATCCTTTAGTTATTTATTGTTATAACAATTATTAACAAGTTTAAATGTTAAATTTCATCTGCATCTTTTTTATTTATTTTTCAGGATACAAACAGTCACATCACAATTATAGAGTAAATGGGTATGAGCACAAAAATATCTAAAAAACTAAAATAGTGAATATAAAAAAATGTCTAGCCTCAATCAATACAAAGTAAAATATTGGAATTTAGTTGATATAAATCACAAGATAATTAAAATTTAGGAAAAATATACATCATGCAAAGAAACAAAATAATTGATTCATTTGGAATAGCTTAAGTGGGAAAACCTTCCCAATAGGATTCTTAATTTACTACAGATATAACCGATATGAGACGACCATTTAAAGTTTTCATCTTTTTGCATGCCAAGATGCCCAAGTGTTAAAGTTGGGTGTATTTCGTTAGGCCAAAATAATTTAAGATTTTATAAAAGCTAACCTAACCTAAACTATAGGTATACGATGGTACTAAAATAAATGATGAAAACCGGGCAAGAGCATGTCGGACCATGCTCATTGTAGGGTTCCGAAGCCGTTAAGTACTACAAACATAAAAATGAACAAGTAATAACTAATTTTCTATCCTCCTAAGGCCTCTCGTACAAAAAATTGTACATAATACGTTCATTAGAAAATAGACCTATTGCAAAGAAGATAAAATAGGTTTTCCTTTGTTTTGATGAGGGACAATCAAACTAGAAAATTGACTATTGCATTTGTAATAGGTTCATATTCCATTGGCAAATTTCGTTGTATGGTGGGTCTTAGGAGGCTATTAAAAGTCAATTGGTGCCGTCTTAGATGATTTTAGTAGGTATAAACACTTTAATCGCCTGTATCTCAAGAACCAATGATGTCTTCTTACCTATAGTCGTAATAGTTTTTCTTTAAAATTGGTTATATGTTCTTTAATTTAAGATTTTTTACAGATTTTTAGTATCTGTAGTTGTGGCTGTAGGGGGGGGGGGGGGGACATAGACAATATATGCATTTATTCATGCTAAATTGCAGCTTTCTAGTACTAATAGTCTTCGCGCTAGGCTGCGGACGGACATGGCGAAACTATAAGGGTTTTGTTTTTTTATAACATTGGTTTGGCAAATGGAAAATCAGAAAACACATTTGACCAATAATATTTTGGCCAAACGGGAGGCTCCCGTTTTAGTTATACATTTGTTACGCTATTGGCTTACATTGGCAAGAAACTCTATTATTATGGAAGTAACTTCACTATTATATGCTATGGTAAATTAGGAGAACATAAATAAGTTACCAATCTAAGACCGGGAATTGATACCGCATCGTTAAAATTAACGACGTAACACTACGCTATCTTCGATGTGCATCAACAGAAAGATATACGCTGCTCGAAAAGATTTTGTATTCTACCTCGGCAAGCAACGCTGACAAACAAACTCCTCTGGTAGGTATCGCTGTTTCTACCGCACAACGAAATTGGGTTATACCCGGCTGGACCGGGTTTTGTCTTTAATTAAATACAGTTTTTGGTTATTGGTTATTTTAACTGACGACAAATTGGCCTAGTTGGGAGTGACCCTGCCTCTGAAGCCAGCGGTCCTGCGGTAAGGGCAGATATTTGTGTGATGAGCGCGAATATTTGTTTCCGAGTCTTGGATGTTTTTTATGTATTCAAGAATGTATTTCTCTATATAAGTATGTTTATCGCTGTCTAGTACCCACAGTACAAGCCTAGAGCTTAGTTTGGGACTAGGTCAATTTGTGTGAGATTGTCCCCTGATTTTTATTTATTAACTTATAAGTTGAATTATTCTTTTTTTGTGTGTTAAAAACACTATTTATAATAATTAAAATGCACGCATCGTCAATTGAATGACGCGGAGCAAGCCGTTCAATTAAAAACAGTTCAAAAACACCTCTTTGTCTAAATTAAATTGTGTAATACTTCAGATTATTTCAAACTATACAAGTATTTATATCATCAACAAGTATTTTAAGAGTAGCTGTTTTTCTGCAGCTTTATTTCTATGAAAATTTAGATAGAAACTTACTCGTACTTCCTAATTTAGGTAAGAATTTTGACACAACTGTTCAAGGTCAATTTGAGTGGTGGGCGAGCCGTCGTTAGTTGAAAACAATAGTAATTAACTTATAAGTCTACTAATATTATAAACGCGAACGTTTGTAAGTATGGATGTTTGCTACTCTTTCACGCAAAAACTACTGCACGGATTTAGGTCAAATTAAGAATGAAAACAGCTTATACCTTGTATTAACACATAAGCTACCTTTCGTGTCGCTATTCCCTCGGGAACTGATTTATACGCGTATGAAATCGCGGGCGGAAGCTAGTTTTTTTAAATAAAAATGACCACGAGTACCCACAGATAATGTTTCAACTGTATGTAAAAAAAACAATTCGTCAAATGCGTCACAGCCACGACGGATTTCAAACGTTTTTAGATGGGGTACAAATATGTCCCCTTATAATTTTTAACTCCATTTTTATTTTTATTATTTATTGGTTGTAGTGGACATAGTTATATACGCTATAATAAATATGTCCCCTGGGACAATGTCAATCTACAGTGTAAATTGTTTTAACTTAACACCTTATAAGGTTGTCTGGAAGGGATCGCTAATCAGCGATAAGACCGCCTGTTGTTTACCTAGGTCTTTTAAATTGTGCTATGTCTCTGTAATGTTTTTGTTTGGTGGACAATAAAGTATTTTGTATTGTATTGTAATGTCACAAAAATTTAACTAGTCCCAAATTAATGCTTGTGCTATGGTTACTAGACAACGATTTTACTTAAATACATAGAAAACTTTCAAGACTCAGAGATAAATACTCGCGCTCATCACACAAATATCTGCCCTAACCGGGATCTGAACCCGAACTGCTAGCTTCGTAGGTAGCGTCACTACCAACTAGGCAAACGAGTCGTTAAAATAAGTGTCTAGGTAATACGGTTTCTGAGATACCTATCTCAAACACCGTATTACCTAGACACTTACGGTCTTACGGTGGTTGGTTTTAGGGTACAGCCCGCTCACAGACAAATAGACGGATAGCTTAGGCTTTCGGTACCGTATCCTAAAAAGCAACTGTTTCCTACCTCATTAGTGTAAAAAGAGACATTGAAATTAAAAAATGGCGCCTTTAATAAACGCGCAGAAGACTTGAGACTTATTACTGAACAAGATTTTTCCTAGCTGGCAAGATGAAGGAATTGAAACTCTTGTCAACGTCACTCAGTCAACAGTGATTAAGGCCCGCGCTGACGGCTCATTTCGTGCACGCTTACTTAATTAACTTAATTACCCAGCATCATTAAAATATTACACTGGTATAATAGGAAAATTTGAGAAAGTAATTTTTGAATACATATTTGTAAGTATACCTATTGAAGTCAGCTTTGGGCTTCCGTATATAAAAGGCAAAACTGAGTCTTATTAATTGCTGTCACTCTGCTGCCCGTCCGTCCGACTGTCTGTCCGTGTCATGTGTTTAGCTCTTAAATGAGAACGTTAACACCAAACTGAATATTGAATTAGAATATCAGTATTATAATTTTTGACGTCTTTCCGTGGCAGATGTAAATCACTAACCAAAAAAAAGTTACCCTAGAGTATGGTAACACGGTCAAGAGCCCATAAAATGTAGTAGAAATGTAATTATTTAATGGTTTAACTTGAAAATTAAAGCCAGTTATGAACAATTTTTACGACTGGTTGACGCAAAAACTAAATTAGTTTAAAAATGCCCCCCCACCACCCCATACTACCCCAAAGCCTTAAAGCACATTAATATCCTTTAATACATTAATATCGCTGATAACGAATTGACGACGCGTTAACTTAGTTGGACTACAAAGCTAGCGGTCCTGGGTTCGATTCTCGGAATGGAAAAATATTTGTGTGATGAGCGCAATTATTTTTTTCAGAGTCTTGGATATTTTCTATGTATGTAAGTATTAATTTCTCTATTTAATCGTTGTCTAGTACCACGGAATAGAAATAACTGTGTCTAGTACCCATAATACAAGCCTAGAGCTTAGTTTGGGATTAGGTCTATTTATGTAAGAAAATACCATTTCTTTAGTACGTTAAAAACAGTGTACTGGTTATAATTATGCGGAACCCTAATAGTGCGAGGCCCGACAATTTAATAATTATCACTCTTAAGAAGTAGCTGGAGGAACTTGAAAATTCAAGAAACCTAAGAAATTAAAACATATGATTTCCGAAGGCCGTGACAAAACTAATACAAATTTTAGTGCGTGCCTTCTCAATTAGGCAGCAGGCAGGTGAGTCGAGTTCAGTGTCGTATAAAACTGCCTAATTAAGAAGGCACGCGCTAAAATGTGTTTTGTACGCGCCGACGGGACTTCTTAAACTTGCCAGATAAAACTTCATCTTTAAGATCGACGCAGCGCTTTGAGAGAATCACCCCCCTGGCTGTTGAAACGTTTCTTTTGCCGTTTTAGTTATGGTGGACTTAGTTATTTCATATTTACTAACACTACTCATAATAAAGCTTTATTTGTATTAGTTTTGTCACAGCCTTCGGAAATCTTGTGTTTTAATTTCTTAGGTTTCTTGATTTTCAGGTTGATCCAGCTAGTTCTTAAAAGTGACAATTTATTAAATTGTCGGGCCTCGCACTTTATAATGAAAATGCCCTAACTCACTCTTACCAGGTAATTTTGCACGTTATAACATCGTACTAGAACAGGTACGTGTGTAACTTTCTTATCCTAATAGATGGCTGCGTCCCTCTCGGCCTGTGATTCCGACTTACGTGGGGTGCTCATTACCTTCAATATTAACTATTTTAGTGGAAACAAGATTTAAAATAATTTGAGATTTGGTAACGCATTTACTGCCCGGAACTCACATTAAACCATGTGCGTTTCTTCAGTATGCGAACTTAATATAAAACACCTGGGGTAGACAAGTTACATTCGACAATCGTTAGCGATTATGTTTCGACTGAAAAATGTATACAATTGACGTAAGTCACGTGGTACTATCTCGGTGGCATACTTCAATTCCATACATTTGTCTATCGAAAGCATAATCGTTAACGATTGTCGAATGCAACTGGTCTAGCCCCACTGGTGTGAGCACCTTATCGTTATCAAGAATGTATAGGAGACACGTATAAGCTGCTTTTTTTTTTCTTTTTTTTATGTTAAGGAGAAGGCACACGAGCACTCAGGCCACCTGATGGTAAGTGAAATCTGAGACCCATAGACATTTGAATTCTCAAGACTATAATCCCAAGACCTCAAATGCGTTGCCAACTCTGAGGACTAAGATGGAATGCCTGTATGCTAGTAATTTCACCGGTTGTCTTATCCCCACACCGGAACACAACAATGCGAACACTGTTGCTTTGCGGGTGGTTGATGGATAAGATGGTGGTAGCGATCCGGACGGACCCTGCACAGGGTCCTACCACCACTAAACTGCTGGACTTATTAAGCTTGTTCTGTATCGGTAGCATAATTATTGAAGAAGGCGGCCACGCAATAGGCTCCGCAGTATATAATAAACTGCATAGCACCGGATAGCATACCCACGGCCCCGAACTTACACTGTTCGCGTAAAAAAACACCTGCAACGCTGGCTTAAGGAGGACTCATTCTATGACTTTTACGAGAATATCACTCTGAAGTGATCACGGTGGGCAAGGTTAGGATATGTATGGCTTTTTAATTATTTTACATTTTAATATTTTAATTTTGTTGATAAAATTTAATCTCTAATCAGATTTATCTTCTACTTTTGGAGTTATCCTTGTATATCTTTTAAACGTGTAAATTGGTGTGAATAATAAATTTCTTATGACTTATGACGGTCGCTTCGAGCGCTTATGACAATTCCATACAACTTTGACAGTGTTCGGATATCGTTTGCGTTAGCATTATTTATCAATGGCCACATGGGGGACCAATTCAAGATATCTTCGGTAAAACTACAATACCGCGTAACTAACAAATTCAATAAGTTGCAAAAAGCACTTTACTGACTTACTTGTCAAGAAGTATTTTGCAACTTATTGAATTTGTTAATAACGCAGTTTCACGATATCGCTAATATTAGCGAATTTCGAAAACTGACTAAATAAATGGTATTTAGCTATTCACATAATCTGCCAGCGCGATATATCGTCAGCTTAAGTTCTATAAACTCAAACCATTTTCGAAAACCGCTAACGCTAGTGTGCATCTGTGAGCCTAGTCAAGATGCAGAATGATAAGTTAGCTATTTTCGGAAATCGTCAATATGTGGTGTGCCGGTCGTTACGTTTCATAATGATATCATCAATGCACGTTTTGATGAATCTCGTTTTAAATTAAGAATTATCTATACGTGTGTTGATCTGCATATTAAAAAACTTTGTAATCTTGAGATTACAAAGTCCATGGGTTTGAGAACTTATTAACTACCAGTTCATTAAGCTCTATTGCATCTCTTCTACTTGCCTTAATATCACCAGCAAAATCTAGGCACATTATAGAACGAAGTTTCAGCAGAAATCGTACAATTTGACCGTACTTAAATTGATCGTACTTATAAAAAAAAAAACACTGGATAGAGAAAGTGAAAGATTAATTAGTACTAATAGATGAATAGATGTTTGGACGTATATTCAAACACTAAAACATTAATAATCAATACTCTAACTGATAACGTATGGTAAAATGAGGACAGGCAATTGTCGGTAAAAAAGAAGAATGACCCATTTGACATCAAGTCAATTTGCAAAAAAATGCTCTTTCACATTTATTTATTATTATATAATTAAGAATAACATTCAAAATATCATGCGAATGAAAGTTATTCAAATAACACATTGTAGAAGATTGATTGATCAAATGAAAGTCTAATATTGGAAATAAAAAATAAAATGAAAGAAAGTGATTTTATTTGCCAAAACCCGACAGCAGGATAAAACGACCCGCTATTTTGTCTGCGACTGTAAAACCCTTTTCCAAGTTGAAAAGCAGGCTTACTTCACAAACTCAGTAGCGTAATTTATGAGATCTAGGTTTCTTTCAGCTATCTCACCGTTTCGTCTCCTCTACTAAAGTCAAGAAAAACAAGATAACAAAGTAGAGTTCGAATTGAAAACAATAGGTGTATTCCGAGCACCATTAAAAAACTTTGCAATACTACCCGACGGTTTTTTATTGTAATTAGTCTAGCTGGCCAGGAATTGCGCGCAGTTCTTTTTCTTATCCGGCCTTTTAGTAACTTTGAACTTTTTAAATGAGATTGGAGATTTTTGAGATACAAGTTAATTAAAAATGTTTTAGTCGCTGTGAGATCAATTTAGATGTTCAAGAATTAAATTTTTTGCTCCCAATACTTACTTAATTTATTGGGTTTTGGATCAATAATAAAATAATTCATTACATCTTCTAAGATCACCATCATAAGCGTCTAGTTTATGATTTTAATGATATTAAGTCAAGACAAAAAACCGTAATTTACAAATAAAACAATGTACAAGTTCCCTAATTCATCAGAATCAGAATGATAATTGTTAGCTATTTAAAAGTATCATAAAACAACAAACAACCCTCCAACAATCTCAGGAGAACTTTTCTTATAACATAAAGTGCCATCTTTCAATTAATACGAGTAATATATCCTCATCGTCCTAAAAGCTTCTGCGAATGACAGAACAGTTTTACACAAAATTACTTCTTTATATAGATCTCACTTACCTCCAAAACAATACAGGAAAAGGAACAAAAACGTCCCTCTCAGCCTTCCTATCATCTTCGTATCACAAAACCACTATTCCGTAGTCCCAAACTTTTCTCAGTCCCTAACTCCATGCATATTCACACAAATAAAACTAACTGTCCGCTTTAAAAACAATAACCGGACCCATTGTTTGTTCCGAAACAAAATAGGATCGAAATTTAAATTTCAAATTCAAATAACGTTCCGAAAATTTAACGGTTCCAGATACGTTTGCCCTCTCGGGAGGCCCGCAGAGCACTGAAGAAACCACCTGACTGGGAAAGCGTCAGATTTGAGCGCGAAACCTCTCTCGAAAACAAATATCCATAGCGCCAGTTTGGATACTGCGTTAAAACTCGATTCTGTCTCTTTATTTTACTACGCTGCGTCATTTTGCCTTGGTTGTGCTAGCGAATCATTTGGGACAATTTAAATGAAAATTGTCGGTCGGATCGCCAGTTATATCCATTTGAATGGTATCACATATTTCCATTTTATTTATCTACTTGCTTTATATGGTTCGCACCTGATCGCCTTAAATGTTTTATTGATAACATTTTGGGTGAGGCATTAAAGAGGGATTAGGTTTGGCAACCTCATAACGTTTGGGTTTTGTGTTAGGTGTTTTTACGTTGTGGCTTTATTCAATTTCTGTCCCTGACAATACGAGTATGAAGTTTACGGCAGCGAGGTAAGCAATGTTTCAAACATTGTATGTTTTGAAGCGGTGTTTATGTTGACATAGCCTGTGCTTACGTAACGTGCTATTATTTTGCACCCTTGTTCCTAACTTAGGTCGAACGTTATGTTAATTTAAATATGCATTCTCAAATTTTAAACGCCTTAATAAATTTTTTTTGCGGGTTTTGTGGTTTGAATCCTAGGCAAACAGTACAGGGGGGTTATCATGACACAACAATTCAGTTCTGTTTACGCTCAGAGAAAAGGAGAGAGCTATGACAGTTATATAGCTCTGTCCTTTTCTCTGAGCGTAAACAGAACTGCATTGTTATGTCATGATAACCCCCCAGGATTATAAATATTATTATCCATGACATGACGAGTTTGCGCAATTTTATGAAGTTTTTAATAAAGTAAGTAAATATAAATAAATATATATCACGGGACAATGTCACACAAATTGACCTAGTCCCAAACTAACCTCTAGGCTTGCACTATTGGTACTAGACAACGATAAACATAATTAGATAGAGAAATAAATACTTAAAACGGACGACATAATTATATCGTGTCTTATATATGATATTGCACTTAACTTTAAGGCTATTGTAATACGTAGATATTGCACAAAAATTCAGAACGGTTTTTCGTAAGATGTCGTATTACCTACGCCAACATTTATCGAATGCGTAAAAATACAAAAAGCCGGGTCAGAGAAACGTCAGCGTTATCGGATGCTAATATTTGTTGAGAGCGGGAATATATCTCTGAATCATATTCGAATTATACCTCTTGGGTTCCCACGGTACAGTTTATGCGTAGGATTTTTTAAAAGAAGGAATGTGTCATCCATAAGAATATAAATCTTAACAAATGATAGTGTTAAGTGCTGTTAACGATTTTATAAAAAATTTAAATTACCCTTGATAATATAGCGTTACTTAATGTTATATTTATAATTGACACTTCTGAGAAGCAGACTTGGTTTCATTTCAATTTTAATAAAATAAAATAAAAATATATATCAGGGGACAAATCTCACAGCAATTGATCTAGTCCCAAACTAAGCTCCAGGCTTGTACTATGGATACTAGACAACGATAATAAATACTTCAATACAGTAAACCACCCAGTACTCAGCCAGAAACCTGTAGTCGTCTTCTGTGTATTCTTTGTATGAGTTGGAAGAGTACGAAATATATATTTTCCACTCGTCGCACTCATGTAAGGCCGACTACAGGTCTCTGGCTGAGTACTAGGTGGTTTAACTATATTAATAGGAAACATCGAAGACAGTAATATATACTCGCGCTCAAGATACAAATAATTTTCTGCCCATACCGGGAATCGAACCCGTGACCGCAAGCTTCGTAGACAGAGTCACGACCAACTAGGTCAACGCGTCAAAACCTTAAAATTGTTAACCTTTATTTAGTGATATTAGTTATTAACTTACCAATAGGTACATTGCGTTCAGAAAAAACACATAATGTTCATTAGGGATTATGACATGTGACAGTCCTTAAAACAAAATATACCAATGGGAAGACACAAACTTGAATGGATATAGCAGCAAAGGTGAATGCATAATGCGTTTATTTCAAAAAGACGAGTATAATTAATTAGCAAACAATTAATCTTAAACGTTTAAAGATTTACTGACTAAGTATGTATGTACTGTGTAGTTTACTTAAAAATAAACAGATTTTTTTTTACAGTTTACCATATAAGCGAAGATGTCCAAAAATATTCCATGTGCGACAAAGTACTCTTACAAATAGTATGGTAAAAAATTGTCACACAGTGAAAAATGCTAACAAAATTAAATTACTTAAATAAATAAATCACAGGAAAATGTCACACAAATTGACCTAGTCCCAAACTAAGCTCTAGGCTTGTACTATAGGTGCTTGACAACGATAAACTTAAAAAACAAAAACTTAAAACTCAGAACAAAATACTCGTGCTCATCACACAAATATCTGCCCTTACCGGGATTTCGTCTATGATATGACTAATTATCGTGACGTAATGGAAAAATAATCACCCTATAACGCAGTAGAATAGAGGTCCTGGACACCTGATGGTAAACGGGATCTGTGACCCATAAAAATTTGCATTCTTAAGATTGCAGTCCTAAGACCGTCTGTCCCTATCTGTGGCATAATTCATATTCATTCGCAACCCAACTGCAGAGATGCAAGCTGATGAGTACTTATAACTTCGCGATTTAACTGCGGAGTGCGCCGTGCCTGGTCCAAGTACAGTCGCCATCAAATATATTGAAACAAGTAAGGTGCTCAAAATGATCTGAACCAGACTCTATCGTTACAAGCATACGATCGTATGCAAATATTTTTAAATGCCTTGTATGCTCTGTTATTTTTGATGGATTCAGTTAAAATATATTTTATAGCTTTTAAAAATATTCGGACAAATTTAACAGCTGAGAGATTCACGTTTATCGATTGAAGAGTGAAGTGAAGGCTCAACAAACAAACAAACAAAGAATCAAACTTTCACTTTTATAATAATTGTAAGGATTAAGGAATAGTAAAGAAAGGTTACGAATAAAGATAAGAATAAGTTTTATCCTCGTAAGACTACATACTTATTTTAGTAGCATTGTAATTGCAACCATAACCTTGCGAGACCTGGTGTGCATAGGAGGTACATAATCAAGGCAATTTAGTTCGAACTATAATTTAATGAACATAAAGTTAATTTTTCTTTGTATTTAAATTTAAAAAGGCATTTGAGAGGAAAGGCAATTGAACTCAATTTCTTTGCTGTTTGATTCAAATTCCCACTTACAAAAATTGCACTGTTTATATAGGCTATATTTAATATTATTGTCCTCAATGGAGAACCCGGGTCTCAGGAGGATGCAAGAGATGCTCCACCACCAGCATCCTAGGGGATGGCAGATAGATGGGATTCGCAATCACAGCAAAAGTGGATAAAACTATACATGCAAAAGTTTTACTATTACTGAATTTAAATTTAAATTTATTGTTACACATGTAGATTCATTCCGTTTTTCACTTAACTTTTTTAAAAATACTTTTTATTTCGAAATGATTTAAACATTTTAAAATGAGATCGTACGTTTAGATCCGGTTTTTTCTAAAACCATAATTCAAATATCCTTCCTAAATCCCAAAAGCCTCGCACAGACCCACGTGTAAACCTTTCCGGGAGAAAAATGTTTATGTTTCGTTTTATACTCTGCTTAAAAGGCAGTTAACCAATTTTTAACCCAATCAGATAAACTTGGACACGTGTCATTTAAGCGTGTAAAAGGGTATTTAGGCTGAAATTATACCTTTTAACCTTATTTAAAAGCAGCGCATTAGGGAAGAAAGTTAGTTTATTTTGCATGCCTGTATTTTTACCCCTTGAGCATCATAGCATTCATAATGCTCAATAATATTTTTTTTAAAGGCACAGTTTCATTGGGTAATAGCCAGCTTGCTTGTAGCAATCCATTGACGAGTTGTTATAGCATTAATGAGCCAGGAACTATTGCAGCGATGCACTGTATCAATAAAAAAAGCATGCGAGCTATCGACCAATAAAACTGAGCCTTTAAGCAATTAAGAAAGACCAGATTTTATGTGAGCCTTTATGAGACAAAATAGTAATGCCAAAACTATGCCAAAAGGGCATTGCAACATTAAAAACATCCAACCCTTTAAATGTAGCAACTCTTTCAAATTATTTTTTGTCAGAGGTACTAATTTTTTAAAAGAATGTTGTTGTATTTTGCTGTTTTGTTTTTGTGTTCCGTGTGGTTGCCGGGTTAGAATAGTGCCACTCCATGTCTTCCCGTGGATGTCGTAAGAAGCGACTAAGGGAATAAGGGCTTGTAGTACTGTTAGGCGATGGGTTTGCAACCTGTCACTAATGCACTGGTCAACATCTTAGCCTGATTTTGCAAAATGTGGTTACAGAATTACCAACAAGTCTTTTTTAGACTTGTTTATATTTCTGTATCTCTGCCTACCCCACTCTGGGAATGAAGGCGTGATGTTATGATGATGAATGTAGCCGTATTTAAGGTCAAACAAAACCTTAAATATCGACAGAACTACATGAGGTCTTATAGTTAACTCAGTGGGAATGTATTTATGTTTTTACGATAACTCGAGTAACGGTTAGCTTAACTTCAAACAGCGTGCGAACTAGTAAATAACTAAGTTAATCTATATGCCAAATTGCGTAAATGCAAAGTAAGGCAGTTACCTCGCTTACCTCCCTCTCCGTTAATAGGGGCATCTGACATGTGGATTTAGGGAGAGGTCCCAAGGTGGCCATAAACGCACGGTAAACGATAACACGCTCATAATTTAAATTTTGTTTTAGGGTTTGATGAGGGGATTTGTACGGTTATTGATGTTAGACGGGTCGTGTAGCATCAATTTAGAAAACAAAATTGATAATGGAACGAATGGCGACCCCATCTTTATTCACTCATTCAATGTTTATTGTAAAAAAGAATATATTATTTAATATACAAAAGCCGAACTTACTCTACCAGTTTTGGCAAAGCAGGGATTGGGCAGCATCTTATATCAGCGTCAAAAGTTAACAATGAAATGATGATAAATGAATGAACGAATGAGTTTATTTTGATAAAAAAAACATAAATGTATTGATCTATATAAATTCATAATGATATAAACCGGTCAAGTGGGAGTCAGACATGCGCACCGAGGGTTCTGTACCGCCGCATGTGTATTTCAAATCGAATCACTGCATATTTCAAACTCACACTCCATTTTATAGTATTTTCAGATTTTGTACTATAATGATACCAGACGCTTGTATGTTTTATCGTTTTTAATATACAACAAAAATAAAAAATACGTTGATAAAAAAAGCGTTTCTTGTATGTCTCATTTATTATTTAATTTTCTTATAACATATATTCTTAATAAAAACAATCCGTTATCTATTACGGTTCAAAAAACACAGTTCTTTTAAATAAAGACGGACGGACAAACGGACAGCGTAGGCATTTTACTCTTAATACGGTCTCGTTGGGCTAGGACGGAACCCTAAAAAAGCCAACACAGCGCATTCAATACTAGCGCATTGTTTTCTAAAAATACAGGTAAGCTGAAAATGGGAATAAAATCTCCATATTTTAATGGATGCCTTCCACAAACAAAGCTACCAACTCGTTGTTTCGTTTTTACTCGTAAACACATTGCTTATTCATTGGTAGATTTATTGCCAACTTTCGAAAAGCATGGAATTTTTCAATGATTCTGCAGTTGTTCTTTGGAGAACAAACCAGCCATGAAATTGATATGATAATGTTTAATGTATTTAAATTTACTACTAAAAGAGAATTCGATTGTAATTTTTTCGAAAAGATAAAACAAGGGAAGGTAATGTGGCGTCAAAATGATTGCCTCGAATGACGCGGCCAACGTTGTATGTTGGCAAGACGGAAAATAGAGAGAGAAGCTCTCGCTCGCTGCTACTCAGCGCGGACGCATTATTTTCTTGTACGAACTGTATTTGTAAAACTTAGATTAAACCACAGTAAAACTGTCTCCGGAGTTTCCTTCATCACCACTGCAACGAGCCCCGCTACACATCGATAAATAAATGGGTATTACCGCCTGGTACAACTCCCAAATTGGTGACCCCGACAAGCGTAAAGTGTGGATCCTTTACTTGGGCATCGCGGCGGCTCCATTTTTGTCTTATGGCGGCCCTCGACATTGAAGCCTGGTGCGCATCGTTCGAGGTCATTTTCCATAATAAGTGCAGTGACCGAATTTGCTAATAACAGTTACGAAAAAGTGCATTTGAGCAAACTTGTTTAAAACCGGTTTTATCCAGTTCATCAACGTATCCATCCAATATTCCAGCTTTGTCGTTAAAAATATCCTACAACAAAGAAACTGACAGTGATTGCAACGGAACTAGAGTGTTTCATGAATATTTATCATATATATTAGGTTTTATTTTGACAGATTACTAATTCAACTGTTCGTTTTAATTTTATGCCAATTAACTCTTAATACTAAGTTTCGCTATTTTTCCTCTCTTTGTACAAATCCGCTGCATTTAAATCATTGCGTTTTGATTTTCATTTCATCATTGGTGTTTTGGTTACTTATATGACATAACCACATTGACACTAGGAATATTTTTGCTATATTGTTTTAAAGGGTGCATTTGATATTTAATATTTGGTGTGTTTTATCTTGTGCTGTGTGCAGGCAAGCAATATTGCAAAATTAATAATCCCATTATTTTTGATTGCCTTATTAAATACTTTTGTGTTTGTGCTTAGCGGGACAATATTGCATGACTGTCTTAACACATTTTATTAACAAATTTTGCAGCTTGTGTGTTTGTATAACCAATATAGAGTTTTCTCTTCCTATTTATCAGGTGTTTTGTGCATTAATTTAACAGAAATTGCATTTTGTGTGTTATTTTTAACAAATTTTGTGTTTTGTGGGACTGCCTCCCTGCGGTGAAGGATAAACATAAAAACTAATCCTTTTCTTTAACTGTGCTCATTCTCTTTCTTGGGTGTGGTATCTGTAGGTATTTCAGAATGTCTGTGGAAGAGCTGCAAACCCAACTGCAAGCCCTGCAGGTGCAGAATGCCGCTCTACAAGCGCGGCTACAACCCCAAAATGGTGAATCATCAGCAGATATAAAAGAAGTGTGCAGAGTGGCAATAAAGTTGCCTCCCTTTTGGTCTGACAGGCCTGCAGTGTGGTTCGCACAAGCAGAGGCCCAATTCCACTTAGCAGGAATTAACAACGACATGACCAAATTTAGTCATGTTATTAGTATTATAGACCAGCGGCTAATTGGTGAAATTGAGGACATAATTATGAACCCACCAGAGGAACACAAGTATGACACACTGAAACAGGAACTTATTAGAAGACTTTCTACATCTGAAGAGCAGCGCATAGAGCGCCTGCTTAGCGATGAAGAGCGGGGTGACAGAAAACCTACAGCTTTCTTGCGTCACCTCCAGTCCCTCGCTGGTGCTTCCAAAGATGATAGCATACTACGGCGATTGTGGATGCGGCGCTTACCTGGCCATGTGCAGGGTATACTTACCGCACAGTCAGATCTCAGCCTGGACAAATTGGCAGAGCTGGCGGATAAAATCATTGAGGTTACTCCTGGACCTTTGGGTGTTCATAAGGTGGACAGTATAGCTGCCAGTGGACAACCTGACCTCAATACTATCATGGCACGCCTAGATAAGCTTGGTCAGCAGGTTGCTGCTTTAACCAACAAGCAGCAGCGTGGAAGATCCCGTGGCCGATCCGCATCTAGGGGCGCAAGCCGCAGCAGCACTCCAACCATTACCGCTAAAACGTGCTGGTACCATAAGAAATTTGGTACAAAGGCCGCCAAGTGCATTCCTCCTTGCAACTGGATAGCGGGAAACTCGACCAGCAGTCAGTAAAGGCGGATTCTGACTGCTGCCAGATCGAACCACACAGCCGCCGTCTTTTTGTCACCGATAAGGTTACCAAGCATCAATACCTGATCGATACAGGTTCCGATTTATGTTGTTACCCGTACCGCTGGCTTAAAAAGCAGAGGTCACCCTCCGACTGGGAACTCAGCGCAGCCAACGGCAGCACAATTAAGACCTTCGGCACTGTCAATCTTAAACTTGATTTTGGACTGCGGCGCGATTTTACCTGGCAGTTTGTGGTGGCTGACGTCAATACAGCCATTATAGGTTCTGACTTTTTATCCCATTACCATTTGCTACCTGACTGTCACCATAAGAGGCTACGGCAGCACCGGTCTCAAGGCCGTTGCTTCTACTGCTACTACCTTGCAGTCTAGCGTCAAGTCCATTGATTCTCAGAACTCTTCATTTGCACAGGTGCTTGCTGAGTTCCCAGACATCACCAAACCTCCTGGTTTCCCACGGTTTGTTAAACATAGCACGGTTCATCATATTAGGACAACTGAAGGGCCACCTATTTCTTGCCGTCCCCGTCGCCTGGCACCCCAGAAGTTGTCTGCTGCCAAGCGCGAATTTGAGGACATGGTGCACAGTGGTACAGCGCGACCATCCGAAAGTGCTTGGTCGTCTCCTTTACATATGACTACGAAGAAGGACCAGTCCTGGCGTCCCTGTGGCGACTACCGCGCCTTGAACGCCAGAACTATTCCCGACCGGTACCCCGTACGCCACATTAACGATTTTGCTTACAATCTTGTTGGAGCAACCATTTTCAGCACCATCGATCTTGTGAAGGCGTACCATCAAATCCCAGTGGCCGAGGGTGATATCCCCAAGACTGCCATCGTCACCCCGTTCGGCCTCTTCGAATTTCCTTTTATGAGTTTTGGATTACGAAATGCTGGACAAAGTTTCCAACGGTTTATCGATGAGGTCACA
Source organism: Acleris holmiana (assembly GCA_949316455.1). NCBI lineage: Eukaryota > Metazoa > Arthropoda > Insecta > Lepidoptera > Tortricidae > Acleris > Acleris holmiana. Next base: position 6,309,425 of record OX438771.1, on the reverse strand, counting down.
CGGGGCCTCGATTTTGTATTTCCCTACGTGGATGACATCCTCGTCTACTCGAAAGATGAGGCTCAACACAGGGAACACCTCAGAATGCTCTTCAAGCGTCTGCATGATTATGGAGTTGTGATTAATCCCTCAAAGTGCGTTTTAGGCGCATCCGAAGTAGTGTTCTTGGGCTTCCACATTAGTTCACAAGGCACCCGCCCTCCACAAGATCGCATCCAAGCCTTAATGGATTTTCCGCCTCCGAAGACTGTCCAAGGTGTGCGCCGTTTTCTCGGCATGATAAATTACTATCGCCGCTTCGTGCCTCACGCCGCTCAGTCTCAGGCGCCTTTGATTGATGCAGTAGTCGCAACCAATGGTAAGGGTACCAAACCATTCTTATGGTCACCCGAGCTCCTGGTGCATTTTGAAGCCTGCAAATCAGGCCTTTCAAACGCAACCTTATTGCAGCATCCGGTCAACGACGCACCCCTTGGCTTGTTTACGGACGCGTCTAGTGTCCATTTAGGATCTTGCCTTCAGCAGTTTGTTAACGACCAATGGTGTCCTATTGCCTTTTTCAGCAAAAAGTTGACCTCCCAACAGGCTCAGTGGCCAGCTTACTACCGAGAGCTACTGGCGGTGTATGAAAGCGTACAGCACTTCCGTCACATTCTCGAAGTCCAACACGTTACTATTTATACTGACCACAAGCCATTGCTGTACGCTTTCGTGCAGCGCCGTGAAAAGCTACCTCCATCTCAACTGAACCAGTTGTCATTCATCGGCCAGTTTACGACGGACATCCGCTATATAAAAGGGGAGGATAACGTTGTTGCCGATGCAATGTCGCGGATTGAAGCTATATCTTTAGAAGAGGACTATGAAGCTCTCTCTAAATCCCAGCAAGAGGACCTAGAACTCGCTGACCTACGTCAAGGAACCTCAAGCCTTCAGCTGTCTCGCATTGCTGTCCCTGGTACTGACGTCTCCATACTTTGTGACGTTTCTACCGGCAAACCTCGTCCCTATCTGACCCCTTCGTTTCGTCGCGCGGTGTTTGACAAGTTACACAACTTGAGTCACCCCGGTGTCAGAGCCACCACTCGACTCTTGGTAGGACGATATGTCTGGCCTTCCATTCGGAAAGATTGTCGCAGGTGGGCACAGTTTTGTCTCGCGTGCCAGCGCAGCAAAGTTTCAAGACATACTTCGGCTCCTCTAGGTACCATAGAGCAACCATCTGGTCGATTCACCCATGTTCATATTGACATTGTTGGCCCCCTTCCCGTCTGCGACAATTTTCGCTATTGTCTCACGGCTATTGACAGGGTTTCCAGGTGGCCAGAGGTGTGGCCCATGGGCTCCATCACTGCCGATGAGGTAGCCGATACCTTCGTCCAAGGATGGGTCGCTCGTTTTGGTGTCCCTGCTATGATAACTACTGACCAGGGCACCCAATTCGAATCCGACCTGTTCCGGCGCCTTATGCAAACTTTTGCGACAAAGCGCATTCGGACAACCGCATACCATCCTTGTGCGAATGGAATGATTGAGCGACTCCATCGCCAGTTAAAGGCCGCACTTATGTGCCACTCTGACTCCTGGACACGCGCTCTTCCTCTTGTCCTACTCGGCATGCGTACCGCCTACAAGGAAGACTTGAAGGCTACAGCTGCCGAAATGACTTATGGAGAACCCCTTCGTTTACCCGGAGAAATGTTGGTTTCTGATTCTGGCGAAGACCGGCTTGACAATCCTGCTGACTTCGTCGTGCAGCTGCGACGAAAGATGTTATCACTTCGCCCAGCTCCCGCCTCCCGCCACTCGACTCCTTCTGTTTTCATTTCAAAGGACTTACCAACCGCATCTCACGTTTTTCTCCGTGACGACACTGTTCGGCGACCATTACAACCTCCTTATACAGGCCCTTTCGCCGTATTACAGCGTTCCACGGACGGGAAGACCCTGACGCTGGACATCAAGAACAGGAAGGTTGCAGTGAGCGTCGACCGTGTCAAACCTGCTTTTATCGATTTCGACACCTACGCTAGCCCGCCGGTTGCTTCGTCACCTTCGGATTTGTCCCGAGCACAGCCGGCGCCTGGCCCTGCAGCTGCACCCGCGCCTAGCCCCACAGCGGCGCCTGCGTCTGCAGATACCACAGCCCCTTTGAAACGGTCCTATACTACCAGGTCTGGCCGCCACGTGAGTTTCCAGAATCGTAATGACTTTTGTTACTTTTAATATTTTTCTTTTTTTTTGGTTTATCTTTCTCCGTGGGGGGGTGGTGTGGCGTCAAAATGATTGCCTCGAATGACGCGGCCAACGTTGTATGTTGGCAAGACGGAAAATAGTGAGAGAAGCTCTCGCTCGCTGCTACTCAGCGCGGACGCATTATTTTCTTGTACGAACTGTATTTGTAAAACTTAGATTAAACCACAGTAAAACTGTCTCCGGAGTTTCCTTCATCACCACTGCAACGAGCCCCGCTACACATCGATAAATAAATGGGTATTACCGCCTGGTACAACTCCCAAAGTAACTTTAATAGTACGAGTATTTGTAAATAGGTATGATGTTCTATGTTTCGCTCTAAGTTCGTTTACTCGTTTTAAATTAATGCGGTGTAATAATACCTAATTCTAAAATCAAACATAAAGACTAAATAAAACCCGGCCAAAAAATCTGGCCAGTCAGCAGCAGAAGTAGCTACGCAACCGAAGAGCTCAAAATTTTCTGCACTCGACTTAAGAGAATACGTCGTGTCTAGATCATTTTGAGCATGTCGCACACCACGGCGCCGTGCGCACCGTTCTTCAAAGCGAAGAGTCATCCCACACAAACTATGCAATGAGGTGACAACAGTAGAAATCTCAAGCTTGTTTATAGCAGCACTGGTTTTAGGTCACACAACACGTTTTGATACTTACAAGTATAGCACTAATTATTATGTACTACGCGCGGCGATATATATTTTCTTATTATGTACTACGCGCGCGGCGATATATATTTCCCGACCATCCTAACTTTATCTATGGATCCTTACTTCTACACTAATGTTATAAAGAGGTAAGATTTGTATTTTTGACCCCTTATGTTGGCTAAAACTAAAAAAGTTGTGAATTCTAAGCCTATTTGATTTCGAACCGGCACAAAAAATATCAATTCAAAAAAAACAAAAAGTGAACATTATGGTATGTAATGTATCCTATGGTGCACATAGCCAAGTTAAGGATGAATGTAGAATAAACTCAAAACTACTTGACCGATTTGAAAAAATATTTCACCATTAGAATCCTACATTATTCCTGTGTATCATAAAAGATGAATATAAAATAAAACAGGAAGTAGTCATAAAATATCAAGAATTTGTTGGGGACTTACTCGTACCTATAGTGTTTAGAATTTCATGTAAACATTGCTCCTTTTGCTTATGAAAGGACTCCATTTCTTCTTTTACATTTAGGAAATGAGTTAACTTCTTGAAAATAAGTTCTCGAACTCCACTTTTATAATTTTTTACCCTTTTTGAAAATAGGAATCGTTAAAAAAAACCTCAACAAAGTATCCACGTAATACCAATATGTCATGTTTGATTGATATGACAGAACACAGATTATAAGGGCATTCCATGGTATGCCGTTTATCTTGTGCAAGTTATTGTGGGATGACTCTAATCGCGAACTAGGTTCAGTTCAGCTTCTGTGTCGTTGCTGGAAATAATATCACGTCAGTACTGTTTTTAGTTGGTTTCTCCTTAGCTACCTTTGATGCTGACTGGCCAAGGCCAAGTCGGATTCGCATTTAAAGTATTTCGTACCACGCCGAGAAAAAGCTTTGTATGCGGACCTTTTTAAATTATATTTTAGTTTCATTTAATGTTTTAATCGCTGTAGATATACGCGCTCTGGGGACTTAGATGGAATTATTTATTTTCTAGGCTCCGTATATACGTATTCTTGAGGTGAAAATTTGTTGCTTTAATTTTAGATTATGATCTTTCTTTATTATTATTTCTGCATTATGTAAATCTATTGGAAGAAACATTGTTTTGATAATTGCGTAATATTAAATAAGTTATAGAAATATATTGAATATTGTCAAGTAAATAAGAATCAACAACCTTTTCTTTCTGATCTTTGTGATAAATTAGTCGGGGTCCAACAATAAAATTATACAACGTGTTACAAAATAATCCGTAAAAAAGAAATTACAAAATTAGTGTCAACCCTTATGACATAACGTCAGTTCAGTATCTTAGGTATACAGTATACTAGGGTTGACACTACTTTCGTAATTTCTTTTTTACGAATTATTTTGTAACACGTTTTATTGTCATGGGGTTTTATTATTGTAGGTAACCTGTGCAAGTTTTAACATTAAATCGATAGCTATTTACAATAAACACCCATCGACGCTGGTGTGGAGTGGCTATAAATATTTACGGCCATGTAATGGTCCCGTTGTGATAATTTCGACAAGTTATGGTCGTATAGTGGTATTGTTATTGTGAATTCGTATAAATAATCAATGACTTGACTGACGTAAAAATAGTACTACCAGGGCCTCTATTCTACTGGTTTAAAACGATATCGCGTTTGACGTGTTTTTGAATCGTTTATGTCATAGTCGACATTATTGTAATTGACATAAGAGTTATCAAAACGTTGACAATACGGAAACACGTCTAATACGATATCGTTATTACCGTGTAGAATCCCAGCCCTGCCTACGTGCGTGAGTTCAAGTCTTAATATGAGCAAACTGCGCGATGAGCGCGATTTTTAGGGTTCCGTACCTCAAAAGGAAAAAACGGAACCCTTATAGGATCACTTTGTTGTCCGTCCGTCCCCTGTCATTGGAATAATTTGCACAGGGCGTCTAACTGATAAGTTGTTTTTTTTTATGTACCTAGTCCACGTAACACCACCTAACATAGTTTAAAGTCTCATTGTTACTAACATAATTATATGGAATCAATTCTGAAATAAAATCAACTATTATTATTATTATTATTATCTCGGGAACGGATGGAGGTATCAAGTTGAAATTAAAACCATATACTCAAGTCTACAGTGACACTCTCAAGGGAATCAAAATTTATAGGGTACTTTCCATAGACCTAGAATACTGAAATTTGGCAGCAAGGAAGGCCTTACAGCACAAGTAAAGGAAAAAATCCAAAAAAAGGAAATTTGTTACGTAGTAACAAAAATAAATTGCAATTGGTAAACTAATCACGACCTATGTCGATGTATGGAAACATCTGTTTTTCAACACCAAAGTCAAGTTCGTCCCTCCATACAATTTTACATTCTTATAAGTTGTTACGGAACCTTCGGTGCGCGAGTCCGACTCGCACTTGCCCGGCTTTTTTACATCAAGAAGGCAAATACCCGTAATGACCCCATAACCTACCTATAATGAGCCCGTATGCCACTTAATGTAAGTGGGATCTAATATCCATAGACATTTGCTTTCTCTACACTATAAAGATAAGAGTGCCTACCCTGAGAGCTAAAATGGAATGCCTAAATGCTAGTAATGTATGTAGTTCTGTGTATGCACAAACAAACATTAATGCATACAAACATTGATTTGTAACAATGATAAAAATGCCAACAAACTTTGCGACTAACTAGATTTATTTATTGCCAAAGACAGACAAAGTATCCGTCGTGGAATGATGCATCGAGACAAACCAAATTGAGGTTAACGTTATTGTTTAACGGCCGAACCCTATATTTAAACCGCGGATTGGGCCTCTATTCTACTGCTTTGTAACGATATCGCGTTTGGCGTATTTTAGAATCTTTAATGTCACAGTTGCCATCATTGTAAATGACATAAGAGTTATCAAAACGTTGACAATACAGAAACACGTCAAAGACGATATCGTTATTACCGTGTAGAATCCCAGCCCAGATAGCCTTACTTCGGATTAAAATTTGACACATTTTGTATGGGCAAATGTCAAATTACAACCCGAAGTAAGCCTTATCTATTCGCGGTTTGAATATAGGGTTCGGCCGTTAATGATTAACTGGGTGACCTATCAAAAGTCCTAAAAACGATTGCCCGCTGTTTTGTTTGTCCGAATTTTCATAAGTTAGAAAATATATTTATTTCTAAACGCTTTTCAAAATGTTTAAAGAGATCCAGAACCTGTAGGTTAGGTTAAATAAAATAATCTAACATATGAATATTAGAATTTTAGATACTGCATATTGGCCTAAAAAGGTAGTACTATAATCGGTGGATACGTTGCTAGTCAGAATTTGGAACAACTCCAAAAACGAAAACGCAAGTAAAAATTTGTAAGAAATATCATTGACTCAACAATGAAAAAATATTTGACAACAACTCAAATACGCCCTTAGTCTTACAATGATACCAAAATCCAAAATCTACCTTGCTTCGACACTTGATGCAGAAATACTTGCACCCCGATCGAATTATCTCTCGACCTTAATTTCCTTTACGAGTGGCTGTTCATTTCCGAGAAGGAAATTAGAGTTCGCCGTGAAATAGTTTAGCCTTAAAATTATTGAACTGCTTCAAACTAACTCGTATTATTCGGAAATAATCAAGTGGTACAGTCTGCAGCAGAAGATGGTGAACAGTTGAATAGCTAAATGTCTATTCACGATTCTATTGTTAAGATATTAAGAGCGTGCGTCGATCATTTTGAGCTTTCGACTGTCCACTTACTTCTGCTGCTGACTGTACCTATGGTTAGCTGGGTCTCTATCTACTTGGTTATAAATTAAACCATACTCTCATCATCTTGTAAACGTCATTTTAGCTCTTATTTACTTAATAATAAAGACCACCGTATCTTATAAGCAAGAAATCTAATAAAATAAGACCAAGTAAGCAATATCTCGTTCAAAACATGTGCTACAGAATTAATATAATTTAAATAGTATATCTTTTCAAACATATGTTTTCATAATCAGAACCAAAACCATATTAAATTATTCAAAAAATTTAGCACAGTCTAACCCCCTTACTAATAAACTTTGAATAAGCTTGAAATAGTTATACCATGCTTTATTCTTATCTGTCATTACGAAATTTGAATTCAACAGATAAGGACAAAGCATGGCATAACTATTCGAAGCTTATTCAACGTTTATTAGTAAAGGAGTAACTATTTATTTAAAACTTTATTTTATCTTCAAAGAGAGCCCATGAGGCTGGCCGCATTCTCTTGTTAAGCCAGTCCTTCCGATAATTGATATACTAAAGCTCTCATTTCGATTTGCTCCACGCATTGCTTTAACCCGCTGGCTCGTAAACAGAGGCCCTAGCCAAGATGCTTTCGCTAACTAGCGTTTCTATTCGTTTGGTTTTTAAACCAATCTCGTCACTGGTAGATCATGTTGTGGTGGTTGGACGACACGCTAGCCTCGTTGTCAGTGACCCTGCCTTCGAAGCTGGAGGTCCTGGGTTCAAATCCCGGTAAGGGCAAATATTTGTGTGATGAGCATGAGTATTTGTTCCTGAGTCTTGGGTGTTTTCTATGTATTTAATTATGTATTTCTCTATATAAGTATCTTTATCGTTGTCTAGTACTCATAGTACAAGCCTAGAGCTTAATTTGGGACAATTTGAGTGACATTGTCCCGTGATATTATTATTATTATTGTCAATAATTATTTAAAATCTGTAAGTTAAGTTTTTTACAATAAATGTTAAGATATAAAAGTAAAATAACAATACTCATATAAAAAACAAATACTATAAAAAACCTAACCTACGGGTGCCGCCGGCAGCGGGGCAGGGCTTAAGCTACCGGTGGTTAGGGCTGCAGAGAGAGGAACCTCCTCACAATACGTGCCGTGTCGAGGAGTACTGCTTTCTGTATCAGGCCCTTGATCCAGCCACCTAGCGAGAGTCTCTTAAGGTGTTGATTGAGACTCTTCGCTATAAGACCGTTCGCCGAAACAACTATCGGGACAATGATCGTCGAGTCAACATCCCACATAGCGGTCACCTCATGAGCCAAGTCAAGGTACTTGCTGAGCTTGTCCTTCTCAGCCTTCACGAGGTTCTCGTCATGCGGGATGGTGACGTCAACGAGCACTGCCCGGCGTTGAGATCGGTCTGTTAACACGATATCAGGCTTATTGGCAACAATAGTCCTGTCCGTGATGACAGATCGATCCCAATAGAGCATAGCACGACCATTTTCGAGAACTGGTGCCGGTGTGTACTTATAGTACGGCACTTCAGACTCAACAAGACCATATTGAAGAGCAAGTTGCTGATGGATGATCCTGGCCACGAGGTTATGTCTGTGCAAACACTCACCGTTGGCCAAATGGGAACAACCAGAAATAATGTGTCTGAGAGACTCGCCGGGGCGACGACACGCTCGACAAATGTCGATCGTGCCATCCCTCAGAATATACCACCTATAGTTGTTCGTCATTATGACCTCGTCAGCAATTGCACAGACAAAACCTTCGGTTTCCCCAAAGAGGTCGCCAAACCGTAGCTCTTCCATACCTTATTACCACCCGACAAAAGACTGTTAAGAACTTTTGTCAAGCGGCAAAAGAAACGCTCCTTCATCGATTGCTTGATATCGCTGACCATAATACCCAAAGACTGTGACATACCAAGATATTTATAGGTTTCAACTTTGGAGAGAGATCTAAGAGTCATTGTCTCAGAAAGCTGCAAATTCGATGAATTTACAACTTTCCCTCGTTGAACACGCATGACCGCACACTTATCTACACCGAATTCCATCTTGATGGCACTACTGAACTCTTGTGTGATTTTCAATAGTGCCATAATATCTTGGCGCTTCGATGCAAATAGCTTGAAGTCGTCCATGTACAATAAGTGAGAAATGACTTCAGCCTCTTTACGAAGTCGATAGCCTAGCCCGGAATCCTTCAGCAAAGAGCTTAGAGGATTCAAGGCTAGGCAAAACCACAAAGGACTCAGACTGTCGCCCTGGAAGATACCTCTTTCAATCCCTATCAAGTTAGGCGAAACAGAGGGGACATCTGGACCACCTGGTTCACGAAGGACTGTGACCCACTGCCTCATACACACACCCAAAAAGGATCTCAAAGTTGTATCAACTTTATACAACTCTAAGATCCTTTCAAGCCATGAGTGAGGTACCGAGTCATAAGCCTTCTTATAGTCAATCCAAGCAGTCGAAAGGGCCGCCCTGTTCCGCCTTACCTGTTGGCTAATGGTCATGTCAATGAGGAGGAGCTCCTTAGTACCGCGGGACCCAACCTTACATCCATTTTGAGAAGAGGCCAAAACGTTGTTTGCTACAAAATGTTTATTTATTTTTTTACTCAAAATGGACGTAAGGAGCTTGTAGATGGTAGGCAAGCATGTAATGGGTCGATAGTTCTTTGGCTCCGCGGTACTACCGGACTTATGGAGCAGGAAGGTGACACCGGTTGTTAATAATAATAATAATTATTATTATTATTATGTCATTCGAAAAGTCACGTGGTCTACCCATTGACGCGATTGGTTTAAAAATCAAACGAATAGAAACGCTAGTTAGCGAACGCATCTTGGCTATAGACTCAGAGCAGATACACTTTACAGTCTCGCGGTTAGGTAAACAACGAAATATCAGTAACCAAACAATACCTACTCCGTCTATTCCTCAATTTCACTGAACCTCGGTAAATAAATCCTCTATTTTCCTTGTTATTGAGATCGCCCGATTGGATTTTATGATAAGTTGTTAACTGAGTTTGGAGAACGTTCCGCGGATATAGCTTTATACAATAAACATCGATGATTTACGGGTGAAAAATAATAGTAGAAATACCATAGATCATATTAAATGTTTTTAAAAATAGCGAACAAACTAAATAAAAATAAGATGATATTTCTTCTGCACTATGACATTTCCTCCTTTAAACGTGGTTTAAAAAGAATACGAATTCACTGAAAGGTAGCAAGTTGGCTGTGCCCCTGGCATATTGTTGAAGTGAAGGCCTCTATTCTCTACAAGAAAAATAATACCGCTCTCGACATGTTACGTATTGTTTAAAACTGTGAAATAACTAAGAGGTCCGTGTGGTTGCCGGGATAGAACAATGCCACTCCATGTCTTCCCGTAGATGACGTTAGAGGCGACTAAGGGAATAAAATGCTTGTAATACTGTTAGGCGATGGGCTTGAAACCTCTCACTAATGCACTGGTAAACATCTTAGCCTGTTTGTGCAAAATGTGGTTACAGAATTATCTATATAAGTATTTTTAGAGTTGTTGGTGTTTCTTTAGCTCTGCCTTCCCCACTCTGGGGATAAATGCGTGATGGTATGTATGCTATATAGTAATGTTGATACGAAAACACGTCAAAGGCCAAAATTATTTTATCCAGTTCAATAGAGGCCCAGGTGATCCTTCTGGTTGTTTACCTGTTTTAAAAAAAAACTTTATTAACAATTGGATTTTGTGTTTTGTACCCTAAATCTAGGGACCTAACTTGTACATGAAAGTTTCTTTATTTGCATCTATTTTTGGAACGATTACGGTGGGAGGGAAACGGAGGATAAGATTCAAAATGACAAGAAGGAGAGCTTAAAAAGAGTATGCACTAAAAGGAAATAAGTTGGCTGTGCCCCTTGTTTCGCTGATGTTTATGGGCGACGGTAACCGCCTTAATTCACCATCATGACAAAGACACATGAAAGGTGACAATTCGTTATACATTGCAAAGCTATGACGCTATTACATCACTAAAAAAATAAATAAAAATAAAAATAAAATAAAATGCTCCAATGGTTTCATATAAAATGCTCCATGTACATTGAAATGTGACCTGTCACATATCACTGACGGTATAGTGAAATAGAGGGCTGGTGGCCATCTGCTTATTTGCCTTTTATGGCTACACAAAAACGACGCCGATCGGTTTTTAAAACGGTCATAATAATACAATTTTAAGCATAGTTTCTAGTGACTACACAAAATACTACAAAACGTACAATAGAGTTGTACCCCATATAAAAAATATTATATCTTATCGCTAATAAGTGATTTCTTTCAGACAACCTACTACAAACAACCAACTAAAAGTACCACTTTCATTTAACCTCTGTAATATGCGAGAAATATTTAATTACCTTTACAGACCACTTAAATGGCGTGAATGGTAGTGTTTCCAATTCATTTCATGTTTCAAATAAAGAAGTTATTGCTCGTAAAATACAATTATTTTAATCACTTAAAAAGTAACTCGCTAAAGAAAAAACAATTTTAAACTAAATCATAAACTATGGTTGTTTTTGCAATTTCGCCGAAATCTTTTTAGTTTACTCATGAATGCTTAATAGCCTGTAATTTCTTTTCAACAGTTTATCTATTTACATCTTCTTTTTGTCTTTGCTTGCTTTGAAATTAAAATTCAAACGAAATATAAAAGAGATAAGTAAGCGAATCTCAATTAAGTACCATCTTTTTGTTACATGAAGTAACTTTTCACTAAGTACCACCAATTTATTTCTAGTATGTCGCCTATGCCTAATATTTAATTACGAATGTTGAGTGATAGTAAGCAGTTTTTCAATAACAATTTGTTTAAATTGGACTTAAAACAATTTGATCAGCATATCTCCCCGTAAATATTTTTGTACTGCCTTACAAAATAAAGAGCATTCAATTTTATAAAACCGTAGTTCACAACTTGTGTAAACCTCATTACATAAAATCTTTTTAGGAATCCAAATATTCAATATCAATTCTTTTTGTAAATTATTCTCATGAGAACTACTAGTCACAGGTGTGCAATGTTAATTACAAAGTCATAATCTTGCAGACCATTTAAAATTCATTATGTTTCTTCAATCAAAACTAGTGTTGAATCTGGCTTTATTTCTTTGTACGTACGCAATTTGCCAAATACCGAAATTCTTTTCCTATTAGTTGGCATCTTGCATTCTAATTATGATTTGATTTGTTAATTTGTATCCCTATGAACATAATATAAATGTTTTTGTTTTGGAAGAGCGCCTGCATGTATGCCTAACCCAACGTACCAATTATGTGACGTATTGTTGATAGTGTTAAAGCAAACACACCAATGCAATTATTCAAAACAAGTGATGCGCAAATGCCACAGTGTTTGTGTAAAATGTATAGTCTTGTTACGAATTTCATCATATCAGGGGGGTTATTACGACATAACCATGCAGTTCTGTTTATGCTCAGAGAAAACGACAGAGCTATATAACTGCCATAGCTCTGTCCTTTACGCTCACTGTAAAATGAACTAGGTCATAGCTAGTCATAATCCACATATTCGGCGGTAGTCAATGCCTTGGACTGGCATTACAACTAAAAAGAAATAGAGAGAGTAGTAGGTACGAAAAATATAAGGTAGAGGCATTTATAAAACCACGAGCTTCAGCGGACGCTATATTGAGCAGTTGCAATAATATAAATCCCACTAAACAAGACAAAATAATTCTGTGTATAGGGGAAGATGACAAAAATCCTAGTAAAATAGCGCATGAACTGTACTGTACATTAAAACATCTTCAGCCAGCCAGTGTCATAATAGTTGGAATACAACAAAATAAACATTTAAACGAGAAAAAGTTGAACACTTTACTAAAATCTGTAACAAATCACTTTAAGGAAAATTGTTATTTCGTGGAACCGTTCAAGTACTGGACTGGGCGTAGTCTCCAGGAATTATCACAAAAAATAAGCTCTTTAATTGATACTAAAGATTATTATGATAAATTTCTGCCATGGCATAATCATAAGACTCAACGAGTTAAGACTACTTCTAAGACCAAAGGAACATTTATTCAGAAGACTCTATATGACTATTACCCGACTATAGGAAAGGCAGTTAATAATCAAGAGCATACCTCATCAGCTAGTATTAACCGTATTCCGCATAGCGAGAATGTGGTCCAAGAAAATAAAACCGCGTTTTTTCGTGTATGACCATATGAATATTATGCATCAGAATATTGCAGGACTTGTAAATAAATCGGACATGTTAACTGTTCAACTGGAAGAATTATCTTGCAAAAATAAAAAAATAGATGTTTTGTGCATTAGTGAACACACATGAATTTTTTGATAAATTAGATGATATTCTGACTACTATTACTAACAATATTAAAAAAACTGTAATTGTTTGCGGAGATTTTAATATTGACATTTTGAAAAATAATTCTAATTCATTACGATTCGAAAATTTGTTAACCAGTCATAATTTAAAAATATCGATTAGAACACCTACTAGATTACAGAGTCATTCTTGTATAGACAATATAGTTCACAATTCACGAGGTAGCAGCAGTGAAGTTTTAGAAACGGCATTATCAGATCATACTGCACAAATACTGAAATGCAAAGTAAAAAGAACATGTAGGTTAATGAGTTGGAAAGTAAGTGTGACAGACTATTGTAAGGAAACCCAATTTATATTTAGAAAGTGTTTATTAGCTTTAAGTTTTTCTGAGGTTTATGAAAAAAATGACCCCAATGATGCATTCAATTGTTTCTTAGATATTTTTAAATCTTTTTACGATATTTGTTTTCCTTCAATAATAAGAACCCGGAAATCTCATAAACCACCTAAGTGGTTATCCAAGGGCATTAAAATATGCAGTAAAAGGAAAAGATATCTGCTTTGGCAAACCCGTAAGAGTCCTACTGAAATGAACAAAACTGCATTGGCGTTTTATTCTAAACGATATAAAAAAATTATTCGATTAACCAAATATTCGCAAAACAACCACTATATAAATACAGCTGATAACAAATCCAAAGCTACTTGGAAAGTAATCCAAGACAACAAGCATCATATTCCAAAGGAGTCGATTTCGGAAGTAGTACAGGGTGACAGAACAATTACTGATCCTATAGAAATCGCGAATATGTTTAACGACTTTTTTGTGGACCATGTTCAAACTTCCTCTAAAAATGCCTCAGGAGAAAAGCACAGTATTGTCAACCCTAGGGCAAATTCAATGTTTATGCCACCTATTTCATTGAATGAAATTTGTAGAATAATTGTCTCCTTGAAAAACAAGAATAGCGTTGGGTTTGATGGAATATCCGTCCAGACAGTTAAAGCTGTAGCTGATATTATAGCGGATCCATTATGTTATATTTTTAATCTTTGTATTGAGCAGGGAATCTTTCCAGATAAGTTGAAAGTTTCCATAATAAAACCTTTATTTAAAAAAGGAGAAAAAACATCATTATCAAATTATAGACCAATGGCTCTTCTTCCTATTTTCTCAAAGATCTTTGAAAAACATATTCATGAATGTCTCTACAGTTATTTTGATGGTTTAAATATCTTCGCGGAAGAACAAAAAGGCTTTCGCAAAAATAAATCCATTAATATGGCAGTGTTTGATTTTTTGCAAAAGATTATGAAAAGTGTTGACCAAAGACATCCAATTTGCGCACTGTTCATGGACATGAGTAAGGCGTTCGATCATGTGGATCATGACATTTTAATATCAAAATTAGAATCTTATGGCGTTCGGGGAAACATCCTAAATTTAATAAATTCCTATTTGCGAAATAGAACTCAGCATACAGAGATAACTAAAATAGATATTATGTCAAGATCTGAATATAAGTACCTGTCTAAACCCCGTGGCGTCAAGTTTGGTGTCCCACAGGGTAGTGTACTCGGACCCTTATTATTCATTATATATATTAATGACATCCAGTGGTTTTATTTGCTGACGATAGCACACTCATCGTTAAACAACACTGCCCTGCTGACTATGAGGTGGATATTAACAATGCATTAGACTCCGTTATTAAATGGCTAGTGTCGAATAATCTTCTTATTAATTTGCAAAAGACCTCTATCATGCATTTCTGCCAAAGGACATTGAAAATACAGAAAGATATTATCATTAGTAGTGGTAACTGTATAATTCAAGAAACAATGGACACTAAATTTTTGGGATTAGTCATTGATAGCAAGTTAGCTTGGAAAGAGCATATACATATAATATGCAAAAAAATAAATAGCTTCGCTTATGCTCTTTATCAGTTATCAAAGGTGACAAATCGTAAATCAGTTTTGGTATCGTACCATGGTTTTGTAGTCTCTACATTACGATACGGCATCATATTTTGGGGCAATTCCATGGAAAAAGGTCAAGCATTTCTAGCCCAAAAAAGATGCATTAGAGCAATTTGTAATCTGCACTTAACGGATAGCTGTAGGCCATACTTTAAGTCTTTGCAATTGTTGACAGTGCCATCATTATATATTTATGAGGTTGCATGTTTTGTAAAAATGAACCTGTCCAAGTTTAAGACTCGAGGGCAAGGTGGTAAAGCAAGGCACAAATCACACATCATACCAGAGCGCTGCAAAACTGCCCTTTATAAAAAAAGTTTATTTGGTATGGCACCTACTATCTACAACAAATTACCTGATAATTTAAAAAATGCCGACATTGTTAGTTTTAAGGTAAAGCTAATGAAATTACTAATTGAAAAATGTTATTATTGTGTTACTGAATTTTTAATAGACAATTTTTAATATATTTAATGCAATCAATTTCAACAGTTACATTTTATACTTTATTCATGTTATATTATTGACATTTATTATAGCATTAGTTGTATTTCTTTATAAATTTGTACGCCTACCGGCAATTTACAGTGATACTATACTTATTTTACCAACTTTTGTAATTACCTGTGAACACAAATAAATGATTGATTGATTGATTGATTGATAATAACCCCCCTTGTAAATGTTTGGATACTTACCCAAATGCAAAGTTTACTTTAAGGATGACCCAACACTAGCGTTTTTCCTGCAAACGATCGCGCAACACCCGCGCAACGCCCGCGCATCTCTCGCACAAGGATGACGCAACGTCGGTGAGACAAATGCTCTGTCCCTCACAGTATTGTAGTGGAGTGAGAGGAACAGAGAATTAGAATCTCTAGCGAGTATTGTAACTGTAACTCATGGTAAGGGTACAGGCACCTATACAGCGTCGACGCAGCATCAATAACGTTTTTCGAACATCGGCGTCTTGCCAGCATATGTGGTGGGCACGATCTTCGCTGCGCAAGCGCTGACAAAATGCCAACTTTTGAAAGACGTCGTTGACGATGCGTCGGCCCTGCGTAAGCGCTGGTGAGATGCTGACCATAGAATAAGGACTAAATGCATAGGAATGATAAAATAAAAGGCAACATACAGATAGCTGATATGCACAGTCTTATTGGGATTCAGTGTGCCGATAAGAGACAGTTTTATAAGCTAAAACCTCACTGTCGCACACTGTTGCATATATAATCTACGACCATGGTGTCCAGTTGGTGTCGTTGGAGCCCAGTTTACACGAGTTGACAATACCTTGGTGTGTTATATCGAAATTTTTGTGACAGGTATAGATTTGATGCTTTCGTTTTAAGGCTCCTTCTATGCCTCTAATTCGTATTATTATGATGTTGACGCTTGATAGACTCCGCTGACGTTGCGTCGACGTTGTGCGGGCACTGGCAAAAGGCGCTAGTGTGGTCAGCCTATGGAGCTCATACATCTTCCTTTACTACAGCAGAACACTTAACCTCGAAAAGCCCAATGGGCATTAAAATGTACATAATCAAGGCAATTTAATTTAAACTACATTACAATGGGACTAAAGTCTATTTTAATTTGTTCAGAAATTAAAATTGGTATTATAGAGCAAACATATTTGAACTTTATTTCCTTGCAGCTAGATACAAATTCTCTTGCACAAAAATCTTTCTGTTTGTAATATGGTGAGCCTTACGAGGTTAATGAACAGATAATCTTTTTAGATACTGTTCGACCCATTAGGATTTTAGGTGTGATTATCCTTCAATGTGCAGGGTCTCTATTCTACCGAGTTAAAATGATATTGCCTTTGACATGTGTCAGTATTGCTTTTAACTCAGCCGCTATTACTGTCAAGCACATAAGAATCACGTCAAAGACAATATCGCTTTACCGTGTAGAATCTCAGCCCAGGTTGTACATTCTAAATGATTTTGTCGGATTGTATGCCACAGTACTCCAGCGCAACGTGTAATAAATACATCAAAGGATTTTCTAAGTGCCGCAGAGGCAACGCAGTGAGCTAAGCGAGAACATGAATGTGCGAGCTAAAGATTCTGATAAAAAAAAACTGGACTATACTCGTAAGTGCTGGCGCCTAATTGACAATAATTTAAAAAGTCTCTCTAATTAAGGCAATATTCGCGCCGTTTCAAATCCGCTTAGCGCTTTTTATATTAATTTATCCTGTCCTATAACATTTTGCTTTCAACGTTTCCTATTCTATTTTAGTACATAAGAGATTTAAATATTGATTTATCTTAGTCCTCGGGGTTTGCAATGCATTTGAAGTATTTGGAGTGCAGTCTTCAGATAAAAAAACAAATTCCTTTGAATCTAAGATCCCAGGTAGGTTGATTAGGTTAGGTTAAGGTTTTCGCGCCGTAAAGAGCTCATTCCTAATATAATATGCATTATGACACTTAAATTATTTGACAGGTGAATCAAAAAAATACGTAGATGTTAAGATTAATTATAACATAACTGAAAAGTGTGAAATAAAGGAAATTATCAAAAAATAACCGATTTGCAATAAAAATATTTACTGAAAAGCGAATACTAAGCTCTTCTTCTTTCTTTATGGTATTGAGAAGGCAAACGAGCATACAGGCCACCTGATGTTAAGTGGAAACTGTGACCCATAGACATTTGCATTCACAAGACTGCAATCCTAAGACTGCAAATGCGTTGCCAACCCTGAGGACTACGATCGAATGCCTCTATGCTAGTTATTTCACCGGCTGTCGTATCCCCAAACCGGAACACAACAATGCGAACACTGCTGTTTGGCGGTCGGTTAATGGATAAGATAGTGGTAGCGATCCGGACGGACCCTGCACAAGGTCCTACCCCCCGCAAATGAAATGAACTACAAAACATATTTCTTGAAAAATATTACATTTGCTCTGTTACAGTTTGCTTGTCCGCTCTTCTTGGAACACCTTTTCCAATATTCAAGTTATATAAAGTACATTGTTTTTACAATTTTCTTTAATAGCTAGATTATCGCGTTTCGGTTTCGGTTATTCTTTTTTACAAGAAATAATGTCGGGTATTCTGCGCCGTGAACGAGGTGCTTTCTTCGCCGTTAATAAAATAAAAGTACTGGAGCGTTTATTAAGCTATAACTCTGGTGACGTCACCGCTGTCACCTTAAAACACCGTTGACACCACGGGGAGCCAATATTGTACACTATTTCGTGTTGCCTGGCACATAAAATTGTGTACTTTCACGTAACACAACAGTTTCGTATTAAAAACAAATTATTTTAGTTTACCTTTTTCTTATTTATGACAATGGTAAAATTAAACGACACACGATGGTTATGAGGACCGAACACTCATAAATGTGAACAATCAACTCAAGACTGCTATCATAAGACAATATGTTGGTAACCCTGGGGACTTAGATGGAGTGCCCCTATGCTAGTTCTTAGACCAGTTGTCTTTTTATAACAATGTGAACACCACTGCTTGGCCGTGATTTAAAGGACAATTTGAAACATGTTATTGCTTTTTATTTAATAATTATGTCCATACCAGTTTAACGCAACTGACCTTAATAGAAAATGAGAAAAAGTTAAACTTTAATTCCAAGATTTGGAAATATTGTATTAGTAATTTTTCACACCACCTGCTCGACAATGCCAAATTACATATCATGCAAACCTTACGCAAACCAACTCATTAAAGCCCTTGGCTTTAGTCGGGGTGTAATGTTGTACTGAATCTCATTATAACTCGCTGGGTTGTAATATTTTCACTTTTCATAGTTCTTATTACAATGGCCTTAAAGTCTAATTTCGTAATAAAAGATCAACTAATACTCGAAGGCCGGGCGCGGCGCCGCCGCCACCGCCGCGTCGAACCTAATTTAAAAATCGAACATTTTCTAAAATCGAGCTGGCCACGGCAAGCTGAATGGAACCCATTTGAAATTAAACAAAAGCCGCGAGTATTGTAAGACGCTGCAATAAAATACATTGGTGATAACTGCAAAGTTTTAAATAAATATTGTCTTTCCACAACTGGACTAATGTCTCAAATATCAATTTTCACTTTTAATTTTAATTTACTATAATAAAACGCTGTTTTTAGTAGACTCGCTTTTTTATTGTCTCGCAAAAGGTGAGAAAAGTAGAGTACACTCCTCGGGGATAAAGCTGTTTTCGTCTTGGGCGCGCTTGAACCCCTCACTGCGCTCAGGACTCTTCTTAATTCCCTCGCTTCGCTCGGGAATTAACTCGTAACACCCTCGCTGCGCTCGGGAGTTAAATCTGGAGTCCTTCGTTACGTTCAGGATTCAATATCGCGCCCGTGACATAAAACTGTGCTTTATCCCCTCGGTGTATAATCTACTATTAATTATTAAAGTATCGAGGGAATGTCTCTAACTAATTGTCCAGGACCACTAGCTTCAAAGGCGTCACAAGGTACCGCGTTTAAACCCCCACGATCACCAATGAATTTTTCTAACTGAATCACACTACCCCAAATTCTTATGTTAAAGAAAAAACATCGTGAGAAAACCTGCACGCATAAAAGAACAGCTAAGAGTGTGTAAAAGGGTAAGTCGAAGTGTCAAAAATAAGGCATAGTCAGTTGGATGAAAAAATCTAGAAATGTATTTCTTTGATCACTAAATTGAATTTAAGTTTTAATTACATACTGCATACTTTCAAAATCTTAATGCACTTTCCTCTGTAATAACGACAGGGTGAAACGGAGTAATTAAAACAATTACTATAAAAGATAAAAACAACCGAAAAAAAAACAAAACCTCTCTATTACATGAAACCCAAAGAATCCACGAGAACTCCGCAATGAATGGACGGGGCGGCCGTCCGCGCACAAAACTCTTTTCTACCCGAAGGTACGAACATAGATTTAATAGCAAAAACAAGAAAATGCTTGAACAAATTGTCCCCATAACCACCAAGCGAAACGCGACTTTACACGAACAAGTTTAAACTCAAATTGTAGTGAAGAACAAAAAAATTATATAAAGTACCACCGAGCATAACATTTGTTTGTTTGGTGCGCATTTTGAAAGTTCACTAACTTTCCTCTGAGTTGAAATTATGTTTAACGTGTCAGGAACACTAAAGTATCTATTTTTTTAAGAAGGTTTGTTGATTTTTATTTTGTAGTTGTGTCCTGCAAATACTTTGACCTGTATTTTATCCACGGGATGGTGCATTTTGGAAACAATACCTTTTGGGTGATTAAGCCCCGATTCGACCAAACTTTTTACACGGGGGTAAAGCTTACTCTGAGATTAGTAATGTCAAAATGCCATAGAAAACTGTCATTTTTTGACATTACTAATCTTAGAGTAAGCGTTTACCCCGGTATAAAAGTTTGGTCGAATCGGGCCTAAGTAGGTGGGTACTATTTGTATTATATAACCACGGAATAAGTACAAGGTATATGTAGAAGTTGCTCTTTCTTGCAAAAATGCTATTTATGCCTATGTGGCTATCGTGTAAGTTGTATTGATACACGCGGCACGTGTAGTGCTAGGGTTGTCACACGGCTAGAAAACATCAATAAGGGAATGATTTAGCTCACCAGATGTCCCTCGCTCGCTTGCGGCGGTCGTCTTGACGTGTTTTTAACCGACTTCAAACAAGGATGGATTTGAGAGAGTATACTTTCCAGTTGGTCCCATTGTGACAGTATGTGTCCTTTTGTTTATTCAAACAACCATTCACGAAGCAGTTGATGTAATCGCTTTTCGGAGTGCGGTTCATCGTATGTCAGATTAATTTATCAGAGACCGTGGCGCTCGCGTGCCCCCTTCGTTCCGTGTCGGTCGCGGTCTTATATCCACTCTCAGAGTAGCCGAGCAGAAAGGTTAATTAGGTGGCGCACCCCGCCCTATGCAACCCCTCTGATAAAACTACCAAGTTTGTGTTGAACTTAAAGGAACGTAACGTCTAACACGTAGTGATACATTAAGGACTAAGCTTTATTTACGTTAAATTATCTAATTTGTTAGACATCAAGTTAAAAAGTTGCGTCTAGAGATGAAGTCACTTCGTCTTACTACAACTCTAAAATAAGTACATACAATTCTTCCTGAAAGGGTAAATGCGGACACGAATTAAAAACTGTTGCTTTTTTATGATTCTGAGCAATCATACATACTCATATCCATGTTTAGAAAAACTTTCTTTGCAAATTGTATAAATAGTTAACCCTAAAACCGCGGCATTTTATATTGCAAGCGAATTAACCCCGCTCCTACATTGTTACATGTTTAATATGACAGTATGAAATATAACAACAACTCACAGTATGAGGCTGATCGTCACGCAACGCAGCAATTATACCTCAAAACCTTCACGCTATGCGTTACAAACGAACATGAGAAGATAGGAGCGGTTCACTGAAACAAAAGAGGGTTAACTGTCAAACAAAAACATTAACTTTAGACTCTAATCCGTGCTGCTGAAGTTGAAATGAATGTTCTTTTTTTTGAGTTAGTACGTTTGACGATTGAATTCTTACCTGCCAGTCATCAGGGCACGTTTGAGTTAAACCAAAGGCGCAGTCTTTGCCTTAATTAGGACGTTTTGATTAAAACGTTACGGTTTTCTCTGAAAGAATTGATTTCGTGAGTAGGCCTACAAAGGAAGGGAACAAACAGGTTAACAAAGGAATACCAAACGCGTGTGTGCCTAGCAGTTAAGGAGGGTAACATTGTTTATTTGAAGTATCATACGTTTATTTCCGGCTGATGAATCTTATATTTCCCAATGTCATTACTTCTTACAGGAATTGATGGAAAACGTTCTGCTTTAAAAGTTACTTTAGAAAGATCATTATTAACGTGTCTATTTTTAACACAAACGTAGTACACAAAGTAAATTACAGATGGCAGATATAGATAATAATGATGTTTTATTCGAAGTTACTTTTCCAAAATACCCCTTTTATTTTATTCCAGAGGAACTTAAATCAATTGACACGTTTCAAACACAGACATCACAACCTTCTACTTGTCAGTTAAATAAAAAATCACTTACGCTGATGACACTAATTTGGGATTTCTGATGTTTTGATAACTACGTCATTTCAATAACGACAATTCCTTAAAAGATTGTTTTATTCTACATTTAGTCCCGCCCGGCGCCCGTGCGTATAGAAATACATTTTTACCTCTCATGCTCGTAAATTTCTTGTTAATGCTGGATGTAGGCGACATAAAACGGTTTTTTATGCTCTAGAGCATAAAGTGTTTTCTTCATATGAACTAAGACCATAAAGTCCTCCAGCCAGGCGCGGAACAAGACTTTAGAAAAAAAACACTATTTTACGATTCAGTTCATAATTTAACTGGATTCACATTAACGTTGTGGGTTTTGCGTCGGAATGTAATAGTTAATTATTTTAATGAGAATGCACCTTCATTTTTAGTTGAGTAGAGTCACTTTATTTTACCGATAGAATGAACTTTAAAAATAAATTTCAGTTAACCTATGGAGCGCCCTATGAACACCGTGTGTTCATAGCGATATTTGAATTTGGAAATCAGACTCGTTCGAATTAAAATTGATATTGTAATAATACACAATATAATGACAGTTTAATTTTTGGGACTAGCTTTTGTTGCCAACTGTAGTTTTTTTTTTAGGTAATGAATGCTCATCAAAACCAATTCAATCATTTATTCAAAAAATTGGCCACATAAAGGCTCTTTAATACGTCGGTATTATGCAGTGAATCTACAAGACGCAACAAACTCCAGCTAAAGGTCATTTTTATCAATTATAAAATACAATAATACTTAAAAGTAAGTTACATTACAAACGATTAAAGTAATAAATTATTATTATTAATACTAGCTCAAATTAAATAATTACAAATGAAAGTTCATTAACAATAAATTAAAAATAATGACTAAGAGAACACCACGATGAGATCTCTACGTCATGAACGATTTATAAAATAACTAACTGGAAAAACAGGTCCTTGCAAGCGTGAACAGACCGGATCCCACAAACAGCACCCGTTCACGTACGACGGTCTACGTTAAGTATAGCGGAGATCCTGTCACCACCTTTTGACTTCATCATCAGTCTAACTTGGTTTTATTATTGTATTGTCATCGAAGTTCACTTAAGTATACCAAATGTCAGCTCAATCGGTTCCCGGAAAGTGGTTCAAATCTTCCTTGCAAGATAAAATAGGCTTGTAACAAGTTTGATTGTTATTTTACGTAATTAAGGGTCATACACAAATTTAGATTATCGTCTTTCCTGTGGACACGCCGGAAGTTAACGTTTTTAAGGACTAATTTTCTGGCTAAACCCATTCCCGCATAAACTGTGTCAGGACTGCTATAGACCTATCATATAAAAACATAACTAATATGCACACAAACTTTTAACTATTGACCACAGGAAAGACAACTTTTGTTTTTAAAAGTGTGTATGACCCTGAAAAACGTTATTTGTTTAAACCGAAAAGCATTACAACATAAACATTTAAAAGTACCTAATCATGTTTTTCAAGAAACTTGTTGTTAAAAGACTACTTAAAATAGTCCAAACTCATTAAAATCAAATCAAATTAAATTCATTTATTTCATTACATTTAGAAGTTTCGCTATACTGATAGTACATAGATTGATTGATTGATTGTAATCATTGAACCCTCTAATTAGGCATTGATGAATTCCTACGGTCATCTTGCATCATTTTGTATGACTGTACCCACTTTTGTGTCTAAAGTGGCACTTACATTGAGTCGTCCCTGGGTGGTGCTTACGACCGCAACAGTGAAAAGAACAAGCACACCTAAAATTAAAATTCCGAACTATGTTTTTCCGAAAAAGTATTTGTCCGAATTTTCATTTTTCCGAAAGCTATGTACTTTGAAGCTATTTGAAATAAAATGTATAATTTAGTTGCTATACTTAGATTAGGTTAGGTTTGATTTATAAGCGATATCAAAAAATAAAGTCTTCTATTTATAAAAAAAATGAATTCGGAATTATGAAAATTCGGAGTTTTGATCAACTCGGAATTATGGAAATTCGGATTTTTGAAAATTCGGAATTTTAATCAATTCGGAAATATGAAAATTTGAAATTTTGATCAATTCGGAATTATGAAAATTCGAAATTTTGATCAATCCGGAATTATGACTTCGGTTTTGTGTAGTGTACCCGAAGAGAACACGGTATGCGACCGCATTCAGCGAGCTACAGCTGCAACCACCTTATTAGGTGGACAGCCTAATGTCAGGACGACGTTTGTCGGCTGAAGTAGTTTGCAACAAGCTCGGCAACCGCTTTAAGTAAACGAAGTACATTCACAGAGTGGGGTAGGCAGTGCTACAGAAATACCAACAACTGCAAAAAGAGTTGTTTGCAATTCTGTAACCACATTTTGCACAAACAGGCTAAGATGTTTACCAGTGTATTAGTGTCAGGTTGCAAGCTCATCGCCTAACAGTACTTGAAGCCCTCATTCCCTTAGTCGCCTTTTACAACCTCCCGGGATGACATGGAGTGGCACTATTCTAAATCGGCAACCACACGAGCAGTCTTCATGTTATGTTCCTTATTGACGTATATTAATAATATATGTGTAAGTAAATATTATTCGTATTTTGTAACCTCGGTTAAGCTTTAGAAGATATGAAGGAAGAATTTGTGGGAGCGTATTTCAATAAAAGGTTCTATATTTGTCATTCAGCCTTCATAGCCAAAAGCTCCAATTCTCGTGAAAACGTAGCTGATGTGAAGTGTGATAAACACATATTAAGAAATTCCCTCACGTTTCCCCAAAATATCATTGTTGAAGGTTTTAGTAGGATATTATTCAAGATATAAATATAACGGTACATACTATAAATATCAAGCAAAAGTTATTTCATTTGCTGTGTATTATTTGGTAACCTTCGAATTTCCAATTACTAGATGTTAAATATTCATACGAGTATGTTACTTTTTTTACAAAACACTTCAATTAATATTAAAAAAAAAGTCTTTTCGCGAAAACTAAAATTTCACTCTAACTAAATGGCTCTAATTCATCTTGAATGCTTTCCTTAACGTATTTAATGTCGCAAAGCATTCTACTAATACTCTTTACTTATACTATTATATTACAGCTGCGCTCACTTAAAACAAAAGAAAACATTTGCAATTCTTAACTAAAGAAATTTGGAACTTCTTCCGTAACCGCATAAGGTTGCATTTCGTTCTCAAATTCATCAGCAACTACGTCATTGTGAACATTGTAAAGGTATTCTAAATATCAACAGAACCCGCAATATAGTTCCAACGCACAATACCTCTCTTTATTTTAACCTTTGCATTGTTCCCTCAAAAGGGGAAAGTTCCCAGTCGAGCGTGAAAATCTTGTTTACAATAGCTCACAGCCCTGCATATTTCAACTCTACTGATTAAAACACTCCGTCCACTTGCGTTTTGGTCCTTTGTAGGATTCGGACCGTTTGTTCCTGCTCTTTAGCGATTCCTTTGGTCTTACTTGGGAGTTAGGACAGGGTGACGCGTGTATTTTGGACATTGTTGAGTTTAGCCTCTTAAGGCACTGTTTGGGAAGAATTTATTTTCATTTAAATTGAGTTTTCTTACGTTAAATGTACACCCTCTTACAAAGAAAAGGGCACTAACAAATTGAGAAAATATTATAAACATTATTTATTATATTAATAACTCTGTTCATAATATTTTCTATACACCGTGGGAATCCGACAAACTTTAACCATCGGTTCTGATGCGTAAGAAGAGAAAAGAGTAGTACAAATATTGTTATGTAAAGTTTAATTTTCGAAATATTAATAATTATTGGAAATTTATAACTTGTAAAATCTCTAGGGTAACACACCATAATACATGTGACGCACCGAGCCACTTAAGGTTTATGGTTTAAGAACTTTAGTCTCATAAAGAATATACAAAATTCACTTACATGAGAATGATGAGATGATACCTACACAATTTAATTTGTTGGAGCAAGCGCACAGGCTGTGCTTATTCAGTAAAAGTCACAATAACACTATCACAACGTAGTACAGCACTAAATCATAATTTCCAAAACCTATAACAGTGAATTAGTTCTTGTACTTTACTACAGTTTAAACTTAACAATTGTTATTTGTTGTCATTTACAATCTGCCCGGAAGCTGTTATTTCAGTCTTACTGGCCAGTGTGAAGTCTTCCTATTCACTCCTTATTAATTGATTTATTTTGTTCCAGAAATTAATAAAGTTAAAATAGCAGAACTGGACCTATATTTATTACTTACTCATAATACCATCTGAAATGCGTAATTAAAATCTGTCGGGTTTCTCGTTCCCACGGTATACAACGTGTTACAAAATAATCCGTATTAAAGAAATTACAAAAGTAGTGTCAACCCTTATTAAATAACATCAGTTCAGTATCTTAGGTATACAGTGTACTAGGGTTGACACTTCTTTCGTAATTTCATTTTTACGGATTATTTTGTAACACATTCTAAAAATAAGATTAATTTTATTCTGTAACACTAAATCTCATTTCATAACACTATATTTAAACTTCTCATAATTATCGTATATTCCCGTTTTCCTTTAATATCTTGGCCTGTTTGTGCAAAGTGTGGTTACATATTTATCAAGGAGTATTTTTAGAGTGGTTGGTATTTCTGTAGCTCTGCCTATCCCACTCTAGGAATGAAGGCGCTATGTATGTATGTAAACATAATAATATTTGTTTCAACCATTTCAATGAAAATAAAACAGACCAGTTTGAAAATTGATTTCGTCCTAAATTGTGATGCCAAAACTGAGATACCGAAAAAGAAAACTTATCTGTTAACATCTAAAAGATTACAATCAACAAGGAGAGGCATCGATTTATTATATGCAATAAGCTGAAAAGTAGTTTCACTAGACATGTCATTGTGTTTGACTGTAATCGATGCGGTTTCAAATAAAAAAACATGAAATTACACATACACATACATTAAATCACGCCTGTTTCAAAGAGGGGTAGGCAGAGCACTTATTTCCAGCGGCTACGATCCTGACAATCCCCTCTGTCGTTTCTTCCACATTCATACATCGAGTCATGCACATGAAATTAAAAACCGGGCAAGAGCATGTCGGACCATGCTCAGTGTAGGGTTCCGAAGCCGTTAACTACTATAAACATAAAAATCAAGAAGTAATAACTAATTTTCTATTTAAAGTCAATTGGTGCCGTCTTAGATGATTTTAGTAGATATAAACACTTTAATCGCTTGTATCTCAAGAACCAATGATGTCTACTTAGTCGTGATAGTTTTTCTTTAAAATTCATAACATGTTCTGTCATTTTAGTATTTTTTCAGATTTTTAGTATTTGTAGTTTTGGCTGTAGACACGTGACTCTAACAAAAATTTGCGCTTTAAAGTTTAATATCTATTATTGTTTCATAAACGGATCCCTTGATCGAAAAATTGTTTTCATACAATTCATAATGTTTTTGGAAGATCTCCCCAACGATACCGCACAAGATGGGGTGTAGACGAGGAAACAATTATTATTTTTAGTTATTATTGTACCACTTTGTTCGCCTGATTAATATGTATATTCATGCCAAATAACAGCTTTCTAGTACTAAGAGTCTCTGCTCTAGGCTGCAGATGGACGGACGGACGGAAGGACATGGTGAAACTATGGGTTCCTAGTTTGGCTACAGAATCCTAAAAAAGTCAATCAGTCTCCTACATAGAAATATTTTATAAATACGAAAAAAAGTAAATTTCTTTCCTTTTATTGAGTAGCTTAATTGTTAAATTGGTTTTCAGATTTTATATTAGACTCTGAGTCTGTAAATTGGACAGCTGTGATATTAAATACAAAAGCGTGAGAGTTAAGTTTCCAATAAATTGAATTTTGACCCGTTTACTTTGCATTATGCTGGGTAAACCTTATTCCCTTTGACATGTTATTGTATGGATTACTGACAAGTAAAAATGAGCTACTGTGGCAATACTATAACATGTTAAAGGCAATTTGGTTTTCCCCAGAAGAACAGACGACCGGTTCGAAGGTAAAGACTGCAAAATGCTGGTTCGATACCCTGTTTAGTGCCTTGTCTGTGATAATTTCATATACGAGTACGACAGTTTAATGGACGTTAAATAGACAAGGTACTAAAGTGTTAACATATATCTGACTTCGACTGTACTGTTTTATCTAGTTCATTGTGAACAAAAACAATTATGAACTATCTTTTTCCTATATTAATGAAACGCAAGCCTTTAAAACCGGACCTTTCCTTTTAATATGTACGTAAACACTTCATTGTACAAACAAAATAAATAACAATTATAAAATAGACAAAAATATAGCGGGGATGTACAAAGGCGAACTTATCCCTTTAAGGGATCTCTTCCAGTTTAACCTTATTAAATTTCTTGTTTGTTTGTTTTAATTACAAAAAATATAGTCCATGGATCTAACATCCCGCTTACCATGAGGTGAATTGATTTTTATTTTAGTCTAAGGAGAAGCGTTACTTTATAATGAGTCGCGTTTGCAGATGTATGTAGTTATATGTATATGTCATCACGTCGGTACATGTTGACGCAAACGGTCAGGGACAACTGGAAATCCACGAAACGAAAAATCCGTTACCATGTTTTGCCGGCTGCGGCAAAGAGAATTCGCAGCGGGCAAACATTTTGAAATAAAAAGTATCAAACGCGGTTAAGCCGCAAACACACTGAAAGCGGAGGCGGCGAGGTGCAGTGCGTTCCCATACTAAAAGGCGTGCCCAAAGCGCGCCGAGTTTTACACTGTTTTACAGAAACTCATATAAAATTGACATAAGCCACCGAGATAGTCACGTGGTACTATCTCAGTGGCTTCGTCAATTCCATACATTATTCAATCGAAACATAATCGCTAACGATTGTCGAATGCAACCTGACTAGCCCCACAGGTAAGGCCCCTTTCGCAACAACTGTCCAATTTTGCGTCCAACGTTATATTATATTTTTTACCTCATTTGTGTATTGCTGTGATTCACTGTATTTTCTATTTTCTCTCTAATATTTAACTAAGGCAGACTCTTTGAAGCCGTAAACGCATTGAGACTGTAGGCAGCGCATCGCGGTGCGATCGGTGTCCCCTTGTTTCAGAGAAACTCTTTTCATAAAATGTATCACTTCGCAGAATTTTCACTTCATAGATAGGTAATTTCTGTTTTAACCTTACTGTTTTCAGATTATTTTCTGGTGGTCACAGATCTAACCTAACCTAACCTACGTAACTCATGCTTATGATTATCCGAAAATATTAAAGTTTCAGCAGGAATTAGGTTTCTATGAAATGAGTTTCTCTGAAACAAGGGGCCATCGATCGCACCGCGATGCGCTGCTTACACTCTCAATGCGTTTACGGCTTCAAAGAGTCTGCCTTAGTTAAATATTAGAGAGAAAACAGAAAATACACTTAATCACAGCAATATACAAATGAGGTAAAAAATATAATATAACGTTGGACGCAAAATTGGACAGTTGTTGCGAAACGGGCCTTACCTGTGGGGCTAGTCAAGTTGCATTCGACAATCGTTAGCGATTATGTTTCGATTGAATAATGTATGGAATTGACGTAAGCCACTGAGATAGTACCACGTGACTATCTCGGTGGCTTATATCAATTTTATACATTTTTCAATCGAAACATAAGCGCTAACGATTGTCGAATGCAACTTGACTAGCTCCACTGGGTACATACAAGAGCGACCGAGCTCTACTTGGGTGTATGTAGATGACACTATTAAATCACAACTTATAGTGTCCTAGATATTTGATGACGGTTTCATTTGTCAAGGGGGTCACCATGACATAGCTAAGCAATTCAGTTTATGGTCAGAGAAAGAGACAGAGCTATATAACTGCTATGGCTCTGTCGAATTGCTTAGGCATCTCATGGCAGCCCCCAAAAAAATGCATACGTTAAATATTTTTTTTCTGAAACCATTAATATCCAAAAGAAAGAGCAAAAAGAGCAGTCGGCCGTAGGAAGAAGTCCTGGTTGCGCAATATCCGGGAGTGGACCGGAATCTCAAGTGCCGCCGAACTTTTCAACCTCGCGAAAGACCGGAGGAAGTATGGGGAGCTGACTGCCAACCTTCACTAGTCGGAGAGGCACTACAAGAAGAATTAATATCCAAACTATTTAAAAACATATAACTACAGAAAAGGTAAATCTTGAAATTTGACCTTGTGTAGTAAACTTATCAAATAAATACGTACACTGGAACACAAAAATATAAGACTAAAATGAATACCTATGTTTAATGCGGATCTTTCTTCCATTTTTTGTATTATCTCTTTATAATAGTATTGGTTGCCCGTAATATCGTATGTCGTCGGAGATAGTGCAATACCACGTAACTAAAAATTTTTTTAAGCTGTAATATGCACCTTACCTGTTAAGTCAGTAAGGTACATTTTACAACTTATTGAATTTGTTAGTAACGCAATATCAGTATCACAGACGATGTCTGGAATTCTTCCACTATCCCTCCATTCTCTCACGTTAGGGGTTAGTACACCCCAACATTATCAGGAACAAAGACTTTCAATAGAACAATACAATGACATATCTAATATATAAAATTCTCGTGTCACAATGTTCGTTCCCATACTCCTCCGAAACGGCTCGACCAATTCAATCAATCTATCCTTTCTTATGAAATTTTGTGTGCATATATCGCACACAAAATTTCATAAGAAAGGATAGATTTAGAGGATCGGCCAACAATTATTTTTCATACCGCTAGTAACATTAAAGAAAAAAAATTGCAGCGTTCGAAGCCGCTGGCGGGTCGGTTTTAATAGAAATACCTAGATCCTCAACGATTTTAACACGTACATCATAAATGTGAAAGTTGGTAATTTAGTATTTATTCACTGAGTACAAAACAAAAGTGTGCGTACATAATGGTAATTGACATGGGTGTCTATAATTTCATCGAAACACCTTTCATCGAATTTAATTTCATCGAACGCTATTATCTGCTGAAACCATAACGTTTTCAAGGTATCTTGAACATTAGTTAATTACGTAGGCTAGGTTAAGTTAGATGTTTATGATAAAGCGATAAGATAAGCGTTCTATACTTATATACTTTCGATGATGTGATTAGTTACCAATTCGGCAAACATAAGTGGGCGTTTTCCAAAAAAAGTGTACATCGTTAAGGACAAAGTTAAGAAAATTTAACTTTTTCCATTTCGTCACGAAAATTACCCATATATTTAGATACGTTAATTTTCGTGACGAAATGGAAAAAAATATATTTTTTTAATTTTGTCTTTAACGATGTAGACTTTTTTTTGGAAAACGCCCAAGTATCAACAGTTGCCCATTGCTAGCATATAATGATTGCTCTAAGGACCTTAATTACAAATTTATTAATTTTAGGATAACATTGCTCAAGAATTAGTTTAAGCTAGACACGCCCGCGACTTCATACGGGTAGCATTAGTTTCCCACAACTCCCCCTTTTCTAACCCTTATGGGGTTTTTTTTATCCCTTTTTAGTGCACCTCTAGAATATCCAAGGAAAATTCCCTCCCAATTTTAAGTCCCTAGGTCCTGTGGTTTTGGCTGTGCGTTGATCGATCAGTCAGTCAGTCAGTTCATTCTTTCATTTTTTCTAAAGAAGAGACTGACTGGCTATTATAACATACATTATTTGTAAACCAGTTTTTTACTTCATCATAAAATTCGTAACATTTTTATGGCATTGAGTAGGGTGTTAACATAGTTAATACAATTTCAATCACAATTCTTTATTTATCCATTAGTTAGAAGAAACATTTAAAATCAATTCAATAACTATGGTTAGTACAGTATTTCAACATTAAAATAATAATAATAATATATCGACGGTTCTGTGACTCAACCTCGTATATTGAAAGTTGTCCAGTATAAACTGACACGCACTAAGTATGTACTCGTATACTTAGTGAGTGTCAGTTTATGCTGTACAATATTCTGTATACGAGTTTGAGTCACAGAACCGTCGATATGATATATTAATGGAACAATAATAATAAATCAAACAAATTGAATAATTCACAATATGGCTGAATAAAATTTAGAGAGATAACTTATACATTGAATTCACCTTTGTTATCTGTTAATCCAAAAAAGTTTTTATGGTAAAACCAACGCGGACGAAGTAAAATGTATAAAATTCGGAAATGCTTTTGTTCTCATAATGTTCAATAAAGAGTTAGAAAAGTTTGGATTTGTATAGAAAGCTATAAATAAACAAGAACAAAGGAAGCTTAGCGTTAAAGAAGCATTTTCTCAAAAGCATTTCTCATTCACAGCCAGGATTATACTAATCTACCACTATTTGCAGCGGTCGGTCGCAAGACGAATTGCGAAAAGACGGTGCTTTAATGTTACGTTTAAGAGCATCGCTCTTTATTCGTAGGCCTCCATTTTACTTACATAATTATACACATAATATCACGCCTTCATTCCCAGAGTGGGGAAGGCAGAGCTACAGAAATACCAACAACTGTAAAAAGACTTGTTGATTCTGTAACCACATTTTGCACAAGTAGGCTAAGATGTTTATCAGTGTCCTAGTGACAGGTTGCCCGTCGCCTAGTAATAGTATGTTTTACTATTGCCTTTGATCTCTTATAGTATCGTCAACGTTATTATATCTCTTATTTTCTTGTAAGTAATGACAGCCGGGTTAAAAACGAAACAATAACCCGCGCCAAGGGCCTCTATTCTACTGCGTTATAACTTATAACCATAGCTCGGACTAATCATCGCAAAACAATTACAACGCGGAAATGGAGGATGTAATAGAATCAAAATATGAAGAATATTCATAATTGTATTTTTAATGTAATTAAAATATAATTTATAACCGTTTTAATTATAGTTTTTTAGAGTATATGCATCAACATTTTTCTTAATTCTGACGGTTGAGTTGGACATGGAACCATCAACATCTGAAACTCCATTAACTGGAGCAGAACGTGATTATATTAAAATAAATAGTTCTTAATTCATTTCTGACTGTTTCTAATTTAACTACTTAAAATATTTAGAAATAACGACATTTAGTTTTACAAATTTTAGCTGTCGTAAAATGCTGCAGGAACGCCACGTGACAAAGCTATAGCGGAAATGCAATTAAACTAAGTCAAATGCTAATTGCGAAAATATTCTCTTTAGATAATTATAATCAACACACACGTGTCGACTCTTATGATTGATGATTAGACCGAGCTATGGTTATAGTGATATTGCGTTTGGCGTGGTTTTTAACGCCATTACTATCAGGTAAATAAGAGTTATCAAAACGTTGACAATACGGGAACACGTCATGGGCGATATTGTTTTACAAAATTGATTATGACATTATTGTCATATTTTCAACGTTCAGATAGCACTTATTTATTAAACACGTCAAAGACAATATAGTCATACCTAGTAGAATATAGCGCACAGGAATAGTTTTCTTATTTGCCGATAGCTGGAGCGATTTGGCAATCGATTGGTTTTTACGTGATTTATGCTGATTTGTGTCCTGAGTCTTAAAAAGGTTGTAAAAACTAGCCATAACAACAATTATTAAGACGCTAAACTTTGATTTAATTCAAATAAAATTACATGAAATTAAACCTTTCTCACGATAATTTTCGCTGTTATTAAGTTTTCAGGTTGCACGAAACGTTATTTTGCTTTACAAAAAGATAAGTGGCATTTGCTTCTTTAAAATTGTATCTTATTTATTAAGACATAATGACATGTTTTATGTTAGAAAATAACGAGTCTTACATGACATATGAATGAAATAATGAGATCGGGTTTATTTAACGAAGTAAACAGAGTTATCATACATACATACATAACATCACGCCTGTATTCCCAGAGTGGGGTAGGCAGAGCCACAGAAATATCAACAACTCTAAAGACATGTTAATAATTCTGTAACCACATTTTGCTCAAGTAGGCTAAGATGTTTACTAGTGTATTAGTGACAGGTTGCAAGCCCATCGCCTAATAATACTACAAGCCTTTATTCCCTTAGTCGCCTCTTACGACATCCCTGGGAAGACATAGAGTGGCACTATTCTAACCCGGAAACCACACGGGCAAATCAGAGTTATCAGATTTAACTTAATCACGTTTTGAGACATCAAAGTCAAGAATTACAGATAAGCCTTTGTTTAATTATTCTGTTAAAAATATAATAATAAAAAAGATAAACACCCTCGATGTTGTTGCCATTACCAACTCCTTTTTTTAGAGAAGACGTTTCCAAATCCGCTCAACTGATGTTGATGAAACCTAGCTAAGAACCATCTCGATTAAACCAGCTCTCTTACCGCCTGTTTCACAATCGCCATGTTAAACATATCCGTCAAATAAGTTTAACCGTTTCCCTTTCTTACTCTTGAAAATAGACAGAGAGAGGGCTAATATCTTTAATTGACAGGTGGATTTACTTGACGGTTTTGAAACAAGCCCTTAAAAACTTACTTTACACATTCACCTCCACCCAGTGCTACGAGTGCTACGCTGTAGCTTGTAGCAGCCATATATTTACTGCGCTACGCAGTGAAAATCTGTTGGGAACAGTGGAACCGATATAAGGTCATTTGCCATGAATGTGTTAAAAAATTGCGTCTAAATAGGTAAATCCGTTTGGGAGCTACGATTCTACAGACACATACACCCGATAAATTTATAGCGACCCTCGTTTTTGTAGGAGATTAAAAATACTCGTTTTTTGCTAATCGGATAAATATTTCGATATTATTTTTATATAGTTGGTAGTTACCCTGCCTTCGAAGCTAGGTGTCCTGGATTCAAGTCCCGGTGAGGGGAGATATTTGTGTGATGAGCACGAGTATTTGTTGCTGTGTCTTGGACGGTTTCTAAGTATATTATTGCTCTATATAAGTAAGTTTATCGTTGTCTAATAGTACCCATAGTCGTAGTTATACTCGTAGTTATAATAATATCATTTATTGCATTATATGTTTACAAAGATCTTAAAAAATATTACATGTTCAATACAAACCCTGTTAAGGACTGCAATTTATTTTAATTATATTTACTTAACTTAAAAACTAAATTACATAATGACTTAACTTAAATTATCCCTCATAGTACACGCTTAGAGCTTAGTCTGGGACAAGGTCAATTTGTGTGATATTGTCCTGTGATTTAGTTATTTATTTACAACTAATATCGAGCCTGAACACGAACGCATTGAAATCCCACAAAACCTGTCCATTGCAAACAATTTAGCACATACGCTGTCTACGACGTAGCAAAGTGCTACGACCGACGTAAACTTTCTGTAGCTTCGTAGCACTTACATGCATGAGGATACTCTGGCAATACTTTGTAGATAGAACCTAAAGCATATAAATTATATGTTGGCAAGCGGCTTGTAATAATTATGCGTGCAAGTAGCATTGTACCGACGGAAAACTTCTGAATTTGTGCAAGTTTCTCATGAGAATTTCACGATAACTTCTTAGAATAATTAATGTTTGTATGAAAATAGAACATTTCTCAATGGAACCAAATGTTTTGTACAGTGATTTCAGTAAATTAAAAAACAAGGAAATGTTTAGCATCTAGCAAATTGCTACGTGCAAGTTGCCATGCCAAGATATGAAAATAAAAACTATTTTGATATTTTTGTAGATCTTGTTTAATTTGGGGTTTGGGATATTAATTACGTATGTCAGGAGAACCTTTTGAGAAGCAATCAAATGCGTCGCAATACAAGTAACATTAATATTTATAAAGACTATTATTAAAAAATATTTCGTGCTCATAAATAAATCGTGTTCATAATACAGAAAATTGTTGTTTAATAATTCTGTAGTTACAATTTTCTAACTTTATTTTTACATTACAATTTGTAAGGCAAATCTGCCTAAGCATCACCTTTTACTTCATGCACATAAGTTCATAATTTTCTATTCTACGAGGGGTTTTATTCTTTTTAAGTATGTAGTTTTTCCCATATTTGTGATATAAACAAGCGTGGAACAAAATGGTCCTATTCAACTACCAGCAGGCTGTGTTTAGTTTTGCCCTATAGCGCCATTTTTTTATTATTGTTTAAGTCGAATGATGCATCATGTCTGTTTATCAAAAAATGGACCGTTGACTACAAGTTACTAATGTAAACAAGTTCATAACTGACCCTTTTTTTCTTATTCACTCCCTGTTCATTTGAGTTAGTAACGAAATTTAAACTTCAGTCTTATCATGTAACGAAAAGCGAGCAATTAAAGACTTACCCATAATTAGAGCGAAGCGTCCGGGCGTCGATATTCGGGCTTAGCGAACTAACGTTTCATGATATAGGGTCGGCAGTTCAATACGAGCGCTAGGGATGCGCCTAGTGTTATTGTGACGTGGCGTTAGATCGATATAACCTGTAAAATACAATACAGCACAAAACATATTCTTGTTAAAACAACACAAAACACGCGAATGTGAACAACAGGTCTTATCGCTGATTAGCGATCTCTCAGACAACCTTGGAAGATATGTGGTGTTTAATTGAAACATTTTACACAGGACAGGTGCAGACATTTCGCAAACAATTCTAAGAAATTATAACGTGAATACTAAAAAACTAGAAAAAGTAATAATTTATCTAACAAATAAATAAATAAGTAAATAGATGCTAATACAAATTAAACATGATCTAAATGACTTCCACATATAAAATAAATATCGATACATCCACATAAGGGAAATAATTAAAAGACAGCCATATGACAGAAATTCCACTGTTTACAAGAACACATTTAATATGTTTTTATAATCTAGCTGACAATATTCTCACCATTCAACAATTCCAATAATCATCAAAATTGGTTTCAAATCGTTTTATTTTAAAATTATGCTACCTTTAGGTACCCTTGCCATAAGAACAGAAATAACACAAACCTGTGTTTTCGTAGTAACTTAGTAAATAGTTATAACACTACGCCACAAAATTGGGCAAACGAAATCAATAAAATTTGCATTAAGTTAAGTCAAAAATTCACGTAAATAGAGAATTCATCGACAACGTACAACCCTTTCGCATCCCTATGGAACATACACTATGATAGAGTAATTAAATGGGTAGGTGCGGCTTAATCGAATGCGGTCCCTTAGTCTCGGCAGGTGGACAACCCTGCGCTGGCGACGCGGATACTTCTGCATGCAATTAGTGACAGATAGAAGAGAAACTTTGACCATATACTCTCATTCTAAGGTAAAATATAGAGCCTATAGCCAAAATGCGTTCGCTAACTAGCGTTTCGATTCGTTTTGTTTTTAAACCAATTGCGTCACTGGTAGATCATGTGATACGAAAAGTCACGTGATCTACCAGTACGTAACTATACATTTCGAGTACCGTGCTT
Source organism: Acleris holmiana (assembly GCA_949316455.1). Lineage (NCBI taxonomy): Eukaryota > Metazoa > Arthropoda > Insecta > Lepidoptera > Tortricidae > Acleris > Acleris holmiana. The sequence continues at coordinate 6,271,904 of OX438771.1, read as the reverse complement.
ATGACATACTCGTATTTAAGTGTCCGACGCGAAACAAATTCAGTTTATATCAATTTATGTTTACATTAGTATGAGTTTTTTGAAATTGTGAGCTTCGAATTGTTCGAGCATATCTAACGCATTTCATAGCAGCTCATTAATGCATTTATCGATTATTTCAAGCATGTACACGTACAACCGTTCAATCAATTTATTTACAGCGGCTGGCTATGAACTATCGGACGGGAAATTAATTATTTTGCCCACCACCACTCTAGATGTTTACATTGGATTTCAGCCACCTTTACAACTTACCTTTAAACTTGAAATCGATAAACATACTCATGTATGCATTAGCGTTGTGCAAAAATCAAGTATCAAAATTTCGAAACGTGTTTTTTGTGAAACGAATTTTCTAACTTCATATTTTAAAACATTTGCAGCTTGATTTTCTTACTAAATTCCTTAGGTTTGTATGGTAAACCAGTACCTAGTGTAAGACCGATAGGGTAGGGGTGCCGAACTTCTTTTATACTTACATAAAATATGGAAGAAGTTATATTAAAATTCGTGGACTTTTTCGGTCGTTGTAGATTTTTAATAAAAAATAGTGATGATAGAATGTAGCGCTATTTATTATTTTTTCGTGTTAACGTGTGGGTACCCGATTTTTACACATGGTCGATGACATAACCATTGAAGACTTAAGTGATAAGTGAAAGCGAGGGCCAAAAAAAAGTGGCCATATAACAACGGTTAATTACAAAACCACATTGTGGTTGCAGCGTCATGTTCAGAGGTCTGAATTCTCGTGGCTCTTTTTGTTTGTGATCCGCATTACATATCGAGAATACTTCGTCTTTAAATTAACAAATTTTTCTTCAGATTCTTTATACAAGAAATAGATTGTCATGTTGCTTTCATATTATCTGATTTTAAAGTACTTTTTTACAGCCAACTAAACTTGTACATTATCCTTCCAACTTCTCCGAATATTCGGATTTTGTATCTTTAAAACTTCATTAATATACATCGTTAGCCAATAAAAGAGAAGACACTATAACAGATGAAAGGCACCACGAAAATTCCGATCCCAGGGCCCTTATCCCGGCCATCATTCTTGCCAACTAAATTAGAGTTATTATAACGTTTACAATACAATATCAATAGTGTAAAGGTAATATAGAATAGAGGCGTTGTTCACTAACGGCCGAACCCTATATTCAAACTGCGGATAAGGCTTACTTCGGGTTGAAATTTGACATTTGCCCATACAAAATGTGTCAAATTTTAATCCGAATAAGGCTATCTGTCCGCGGTTTGAATATAGGGTTCGGCCATTAAACAATCTTATCATAAATTGAATCGTCTTAACATTGCAATATTAACAATGGTAAAAGTAAACAAAATCCCAAAAAAACATTTAGAAGTTATTAAAACTAAATTTGCTCCTGGCAGTAGGGCAGTTAAATTAGCAGTATTAAACCACTTATAAGTATCAAACGCTTTTTATTTTTCGCCAATAATATAAAATACATTTTTTTCCTTCTAAGTATGGCTTTTACTCGTTACCTTTACGAGGTGTATTTCGCCAATGTCGAGTTTTAGATAATCACCATGAACTTTACTTATCAGAGAAATACGTCCATCAATATCACACGCAAGGACAATTGTTTGGTTATAGAGTACGTGCAGAAGCCTTGCGGTAAGAATAGGTAAAAATAAACCACTTTCATTCTCAACTTGGACCACTGAAAACGTCGTATTTAAAACACGCGAACGGGGAGTGAAATTGACATAAAATTTCACACCTTGACGTCAATTATTTAACGTATAGAAAAAGTTGTTAATTTACTTCATTTATGAAGTATATTAAATATATATAAGTATTTGGCTGCTTAAATTCGAAACTCCAGAAATCAAAAACACATACAGTTTGATTTAAAGCTTTAAGTAAATAGAGTTCCGAATTTAAATGCAACAACAACTTATTTGATTTGGGGCGCTTTTGTTTTCAAGCACCGATTGGTTTACATGAAATAGTAAACTGTAAACAGGACATATTGGCATGCATTCCGTTTTTTATAATAATGTATTGTGCAAGATTACATTTTTAACCAAGGGATGAAAGTGATCAATTGCATCCTGAAACACTTGTGCCCATCTGCATGAGTGCTCGCGAGTGCGCCAATAGTTCGAGGGAGCAATTGATAGATACCCAAGATAAACTATCTACTTTTTATAGCGCCATCACAATCGTGAAATAGCGTATTTAGTGACAAATGACGTTATTAAACTGAAATGAAGCTAAACGTGAGGAGGGGCACGGAACCTGAAACCCGGAACCGAAGTAATTTGCTAAGCAACATTGCTATAACATAGTTCTTTATTTTTTTTTATGATAATGTTTCTCTATATATTTTTTTTCTCTCCCCCGTGTGGTTGCCGGGTTAGCATAGTGCTACTTCATGTCTTCCCGTGGATGTCGTGAGAGGCGACTAAGGGAATAAAGGCTTGTAGTACTGTTAGGCGATGGGCTTGCAACCTGTCACTAATACACTGGTAAACATCTTAGCCTGACTATGCAAAATGTGGTTACAGAATTATCAACAAGTTTAGAGTTGTTGGTGTTCTGTTGCTCTGCCTACCCCACTCTGGGAATAAAGGCGTGACGTTATATATGTATGTATGTTCTCTATAATTTAACTACCGCCCATCTCAATGTCAGTATTGATGAACTCAGAAAGTTTGATTAGGGTTTATGCACAACCGGTTCTAGGATACCCGGACCTAATTTTAACCGTACATACCAGTCTTTCATGTTTTGATCAGTAATCATAGGTATATGCATTTTTTTTGTTAACGAGAAGGCACACGAGCACTCAGGCCACCTGATGTTAAGTGGAATCTGAGACCCATATACATTTGAATTACAACACTACGATGGAATGCCTCTATGCTAGTAATTTCTCCGGTTGTGTTATCCCCACACCGGAACACAACAATGCGAACACTGTTGCTTGGTGGGTGGTTAATGGATAAGATGGTGGTAGCGATCCGGACGAACCCTGCACAGGGTCCTACCACCACACACAACCACGACTTCAGCAACCAAACCCCAAACCTACCAAACCCCCAAAGTTCAACCCCTGGAATGACCCACTAGTGGGTTGATCTAAATAACTTTCTGTTGATTAATCTGTGTACAGAATTCTCACCTAGATACTTCTATATTGTGGCACATACTTTATCAAAACATTTCTCACTAAAGTGTATGCCGTACACCATTGAAATGCGGAACTCTGTGTTACAAAACTAGGCTACGCCGCAGGACTGCAAAGCACCTATTTATTTAAAGGATTGATATTCCTTTCCGAACCTAGAGTTACAAGTTTCGGAATAATATTGCTTGAACAAACAAAGCTGTTAAAGTTGTTTATTTGGAAGCGTTTATCAGCAACAATAGTCCATAAAAATATATTAGAGCGGTACTAATCTAACTTTATCAACGTTTTGTTACTTTCAAAGCAATAATATTACATTTACAAAAACAAATAGCCGGTTTCTGCATAAAGAAAATTGTATCTGGATATATTCTTTTTCAAGAAAATATAATATTGGAAAGAAAAAATAAATAAAACAAAAGCGGAAACATACAGACTTAGTTTTACATAATATCTACAATATAATTCGAAAGTCATGGAAATCGGATTAGATTTAGGGGTAACAGACGTCATCGCCCGGAACTAAATTTTTATGGATTATTTTTGACAGCTACGCGATTTAAACATCGCTACACAATCCTCTTAAAACGTCGAATTATTACGTGGAGGAGCATCTTACTCGCATGATGCCTATGGTCCTGTAGTTTCCACAGTTTTTGAAAAGCCTGTTTTATAAACTATAAATTGGGTTGTATTGCCCTTTTTATCATTAGCTTGCGTTATACATATAATATATGTTAAAGAGAAGGCACACGAGCATTCAGGCTACCTGATGGTAAGTGGCATCTGAGACCCATAGACATTTAAATTCTCAAGACTACAACTGCAATCCAAATGCGTTGCCAACCCTAAAGACCAAGATGGAATGCCTCTATCCTAGTAATTTCACCGGTTGTCATATCCCCACACCGGAACATAAATATTTAAATAAAAAAATGTATAAATAGAAATATGTAATACCATCTGGAAAAATTTAAATAAAACTAAAGCCCTAATATCTCATGCGAGTAAGATCCCCTCCTTTTAATGATTATCCTTAAATAACCTGTAACGAGCAAAAACAAAAGTCAAACAACACCGCGGTATCACCTTTCACAACAAAGACAACTTTGCAATAAAACCTCTTTTGCCAATAATGAAACGCTATCGGCTGAAAAGCTATGACAACTCTCGCCTATTCCTTTCTTTCCCAATATATTCACTCATACTTCCAGGCTAATACTTGCGGATTATTTGCGCTCCTCCCATATGTGTATTGCGAGAATCCTCCGCGTCTGTGATAAAGGGAATTCCTTACATTGAGCCGTTGCGAGCGAACTATGCGTCAGAGATCGAATTACTTTCGCCAAGTAAAACGTCAAATAGAAGGAGATTGGGAACAGTTGCGATAGCGAGGGGCAAGGGATGAGAGGCAGCGGGAAAATAGTTAAGAAGGCACATTAACTATGTTAAGTCAGTAATGTTCATACGTGTTAGCACTATCGGGGCCCGAATACTAAAGTGACGTAGCAAAATATATTTAAGACACAAAATACTGTCGTTATTACTGTCAAGATCATGATGTTATTCAACATTAATAAATACTTTTTATTCTCTTTACATTTTAGAATGAAAATGATTATTTTTTCATTTTGAAATGTGTTTCATAGTAAACCAATCAATCAATCAATAGTCAATGTTATTTTACATATCAGTCCTTAGTAAAGATTTCCGTTGAGATGAAAATTTCCGCTTAAATTACTAAACGTTCTCCCAATGTTCACTATGATGATGGTCAACGGGCCATTTGATTCTTCAAATATTTAAAATGACTGAGACCCGTTTTCTGGTTCGTGATCTATGGGAACACCTTAAAATTCCGAACCATTTTTTTTCCAATACCAAGTATTTATTTGTCCGATTTTTTTTTCCGAGATCTATGTTACGTTGGAGCTATTTGAAATGAAATGCATAATTTAGTTGCTGTACGTTAGTAAGATTAGGTTTGATTTATAAGCGATATCAGAAAATAAAGTATTCTATAAAACAATGCATTCGGAATTATGAAAAATTCGAATTATGGCTCTTCGGAATTATGTACCCGTGAGCGATATTGTGATTTATTCACCTTTAGTAAGAAAGACTATGACTAAATGACACTGGGCTTTTGGGCATGGACTTTTATATCTTAAGAGTAGCAGAGATTTTTTTTATAAATTAACATGTATATCGACATCTTATTTATCGATATCAAATCCCTAGAACGTGCTCGAAGTTGGCTCACGTATGAATGTGTAGCGATCAGAAGTGGTATTCTCTTAAAACAGTCTGAGGCTCTATTCTACACCGTAAATAATATTGCACTTGACGTATTTTCGTATAGTCAGCGTTACTTTAGCTCTTATTAACTTGCCAGCAATGGCGGCCAAGTTAAAACAATACCATAACACGTCAAAGGCAATATGTTTTACTCGATAGAATATTCGAGGCCCTGTCTTCTTGTCAGTTGAATGCGAAGTCACAAGAGCGAGTTTTAAGTTACCTACCAGGGTCTCTATTCAACAATAACAAACCATATTATTTTTAGCATGTTGTCGAATTTTCAACGTTACGATAGCTCTTATTTAGTTGACAGCCGAGTTTAAACAATACCATAACACCCCTCTGAATAAACTGGGCTGATGAGAATTCACGCTCTAAAATGTTGTTTGTACGCTCTGACGGAACAACTTTAACTCGCGGATGAACAACTCTGGATCTCGATAACCATAACAACTACGATTTGGTACCTCTAATAAAATTGTTTCGCTTACGAATGTTACATGCGCTTTTATTAAAGATTTTTTTCAGATTTTTTGTATTTGTAGTTTTGGCTGTAGGGGGGGAGGGGGCACTTGAGTCTAACAAAAATGAAGCGCTTTAAAGCTTAATATTTCATAAACGGATTACGTAATTAAAAAACTGTTTTACAAACACACTATATTTTTGAAAGACCTATCCAACGACACCCCACACTATAGGATAGACGAGAAAAAAAATACATCCCCACGTTACGTGTAGGGGAGGTACACTAAAAATTTTTTTTTTTTATTTTCTTATTGTATACCACTTTTTTGGCGTGACTAATATGCATATTCATGACAAATTGCAGAAGGACGGACGGACGGACATGGCGAAACTATAAGGGTTCCTAGTTTGACTACGGAACCCTAAAATAACTATAACACACTCGGAAGCAAAGAAAACGGATGACTTTCTATGGACATTTTGTACAAGTGACCCATTTTCATTGCTCTTGACTATACATAGGGTAGCCTAACCAATTCACTCGTCATCACTTAACCAGCTAGCAGCGGCTTGGTTAAATTAATTCAAATGTGTGAGGTATCTCGCGTGCGTAAATCACTGCTGGCGCGCCCCGAATAATTAAAACGAAACCCGCCCTAACCCAGATTCGTCGAAGTGGTCGGTGTCATTTAAACAGTAAATAATAGAAGAAAATTGTGCACGCAGTTTGGATTAAAGAGTTTTATAGGCTAGCTATCCTGAGCAGCCGCGGGCGGACCTGCTACAGGGTGTTCTTTTTATAATTGTTCTTTATCTTGTATTATTTAAGTGGCTTAGTTTTCCTTGTATATTAATAAGTTTCATTTTAATATTACGTAGTTAAGATTATTTTTTCATTGTTGTGTAACTCCTTTTATGTAACATTCCAATGAATAATTATTTGTCTAACTCATGAGAGTTTTCTGTTTAAATAACTTTTGTAAGATCTGTTAAGGAGATTAAGAACTTTCTAGAAGACATTCAACATTTTGCTGCGCATTTTTAGGGTTTCGTAGTCAAACTAGGAACCCTTATAGTTTCGCCATATCCGCCCGTCCGTCCGTCCGTCCGCATCCTAGCGCAGAGACTCTTAGTACTAGAAAGCTATAATTTAGCATGAATATGCATATTAGTTACGCCAACAAAGTGGTACAATAAAACATTTTTTCGATTAAGTAATCCGTTTATGAAATATTAAGCATTAAAGCGCCAATTTCAAGCTCAAGCAAGTTAAAGCAAGTCTTGAATAACCTCATAATATCCTGTTAACTAAGTTAAATATAGAACTTACCTCTGTTTCAGGTTAGGAAATTAACCCGCCATGCAGAAGATATAATCTAAAAACGTACTAGCTACCGAAACAAACATTCAACAAGTCCGTACATTATACAGTTTGACGGCATCACTTCCCGCGAGACTAGCCAGTTTGGTCACTTCCATTACAATTTTATCTCTTCCCGACGGATTACTATGAGATGAATGACTTTCTATTTGTTACCATTTATAACTCTATCTTATAAATATCTTCCATATATAACATATCTTACAAATAAGACCTTTCGGATACACTTCGAACTCGTTGGGATCTCGTGCAATTACCCTCTTACACACTCAGATTTTTGAATGTGCAGGTTTCCTTACGATATTTTTCCTTTACCTTAAGAACATCGGGTAATGTATTTAAATTAGAAAAACTCATTGGGACATGGTGACCGTGGGGGTTTGAGCTCGGTACCTTATGCTGATGAGTCAACAACAACCACAACTGTACAACGCACAACTGTAATAAACACGTTATATGGGCATTTTCAAAATAAAGTGTACCCTAATTAAGGAAAATTAAGAAACGTTAACTTTGTCAGTTTTGTGACGAACATTTGCCATACATTTACATGACACGAACGATAATTATCCTGGGCTAGACAAAAACAGTATGGACAGAGAGTGAGAGAGATAGAGAGAAAAGTACGTTGGCCTAGTTGGTAGTGACCCCACCTGCGAAGGTAGTGGTCCCGGGTTCAAATCCCGGTAAGGGCAGATATTTGTGTGATGAGCGCAATTTCTATGTATTTACAATACAAATACTATTTAATGAACACTAAAGAAAACAGAACACGTAACAGTACATTTAAATCATAGGTACACAACAGGCGGTCTTATCGCTAAATATCGATCTCTTCCAGACAACCTTGTAAGAATACAATAGAATAGAATAGTTTTTTTTATTCAACCCTTTAAAAAAATACACTTAAAACAAATGACAACTAGAAGGACACATTAAACATGGCGTCCCTACTCAGCATTGTGCCGCAGCAAGCCGGGACCCAAGACCCAAGTTTTCAAGCATGGAGACACGGATCTTTAGTAAATACTTCGTTGTTTAGACACTCGTTCACTTATTTGTACATAGTATGTCAACCTTTAAGAACAAAATCTTTTTCACTGAAGTTTATTAATAGTAACATAATTCGTTTCTCAGTAATTAGATATGTATCCAAACCACACGTCACTTAACATTTATTTGTATGTTGAACACTTACATAGCGCATAACTAAGTAATGTTGTAGTTAGTAATATAGGAAAATTTTAAGCCTAATTTTAATAAATTTTTTGAAACGTGATTTTACCTAAAACGGATGTTTGTTGGTTGAAAAAAAAAGTTCATTAATATTTTGCATTTCTTGGGCTTTCGATATTTTCTTAATATCACCAATTGATTCATTCTCCCTGAATTCGTCTATTGCTCTCTTCACCGTTGACTTAGTTATATCAATATTCCAACCATACTCGAATATATCATATAGTTCACCTTTGTACGTTCCTATTCTGTAAATATTGATTTGAATTTCTGTTTTATACTTGTATTTTTGTATAAAATTTGTGAACTGTAGCAGCCAAACTTTTATTTTTTTATGTTCAACAACAAAAACGCGGTGTTCTCTGGCGAAGTGCTTCATTTTTACTACACTAAACTGTCATGTGTCAAATTGTAGTAGGTAATTTAAATCTTGCGTAAATTTTGAGACACCCTTTATATCTGCAGGTACTTAGAAATTGTTAAAGACTTAAAATTTTGTAAGTCGCATAAACTGATGTGAACCGTGAAACATGAATTGGTACTAGAAATCCAAATATTTGTTATATCAAAATATTAAAGTAGTTGCGAAGTTTGGTTGTATACATAAAATTTTAATCATCATATGAAAATTGTTTTTTTTTTAATGTGGCAGATTTATTATTTGTTGGCGTTTTTTCCTTTTGTAATATTTGTTCTGTATAAACTTTGTGCTAAGACTGGTGTGGCAATAAACGCATTTTCTTTTCTTTCTTTCTTCTTTCATGTTAGTTTTAAACTTATACCGTTTTCACCGTACCACGAAATACTTCTATCCTTTTTCACTAGAGCTACAGTATTCAGCTCAATCAAATGCCCACTTGGTCACTGAGACTAACTCATGTGTTGTTTGATAACATAATCTTTCCCTCTAATAACAGCAAAATCACTAGTCATAAGCACAAGTTTACTGGCGTTTAGTAAAACAATTAATAACTTGCCATACTAATGGTAAAGAAGTTAAACTAAATGTAGATTCGCGTTCCACAAACATCGGCTCGCACCACGCAAGCACGAGGAGCATTATTCATGAAATGAAAACTTTGCTGTTTACGAGAGAAATATCGCCTGCATTTATATTATATCTTGGCTTGCCGCGGTGCCGTTAAATTATAATTTCCATTAACACATTCTATACCTCGCTCCAAATTTCCAGACAAAATGGACTAGACTTTTAGAGTTCTGGGCGTTGAAATCGGTAAACTACGCTACGTTTATTTTGCTAAGACTTACCACTAGAGCATAAGCGTGGCTAAATTATTTTGACTGCATTAGTTCAAATAATATGAAGATATTTCAAGTGGAAACTCGTGCTGGATAAGTTATTACAGAGAGCTACTTCGCGATATTTGGTTCATTTCGACTGTGTCACTATTTAATTTTACGGTTTTAAGCACCTTCAATTTAAATCCCATCAAAACATAAACGTGATAAAATGTTACCAAGTTCGTAAACGGTTTCGTTGATAAAAGAAGTGAGATTTAACTTGAAACCAAAGCTCCTTAGATCATAGTTCTTGTCATGCATAACTTTCACATGTTAAAATGATTTGATATGTTATTTACTTAATAGCGCGACAAGTTTTAACTCACTATCTTTACTAGATCTTCGCCAATGACAATACTTACAATGTAGTCTAGTTCATTGGCAAAGATCTAGTCAAATATTCGAAAAAGCGTGTCAGTGAAGTTCGTTCGGATTAATCAAGTAGTAGATGTCGAAAAATAAAAACTTGCCAAGTTGCACTATTAAGTAACAAATAACATAACAAACCATTTTAATATTTGAACGTTACCACCATCTTATTCATTAACCTACCGCCAGACAGTAGTGTTGGCATTGTTAGGTTGGTAACGCATTTGCAGTCTTAAGATTGCAGTCTTGTGAATGCGAATGTCTATGGGTCACAGTCTCCACTTACCACCAGGAAAGTTAAAGTTAATTGTTTCTGTTAAATAGATTTTGAGTTATAAGGGTGTCAAAAGAGGTTCGAAATGGCTCATGTAATATAACCCATGGCCGATGTTTTTTTTATGATTAGGAGAAGGCACACGAGCACTCAGGCCACCTGATGGTAAGTGGAATCTGAGACCCATAGACGTACTTGTCTACTTGCTTTGCAAACTTAGCTGATTCACTGCCATGTCATGCATGCCATGCTGCCATGTTCAGATTACTTCTCTTTTTAACTGTACACGAAACACTTAAGTCGTGGTACTGCGTGCGGTCTCGCTATAGTTTCGCCATGTCTGTCCGTCTGCCTGTCCATCTGTATGTATGTCACACTGACTTTTCCTCTGAAACTATCACAGGTACAAAAGTCACTGATGATTTATTGTTTTTTTTTTAAATTATTATGGGGTTGTTTGGCGGCTTAAGAGCCGTGTTATAAAAACTGTGTTGACAACGTTGCATATTTTTTACTTCATTATTTTTGGTCATGAGGATGAAATTAATCATTTTAAAACTATTTTAACTTAACTTTAATCGTCAACTGCGCAGAGTTAATAGATTATATCTTAGAATTTTACTCCATTCCATTTCAATAATCATGAGAAATGTAACATAATGCGACGTTGCTAGCTTGCCTTTGTGAGAAGTCTCTAAACTATTTTTATTATTTATATGAATGACTAATTAATCATACATCAACATTGCCCTTTTGGCTTTATTTTCTGTTCATGTAAATATAAGGGCTTGTAGTACTGTTAGGCGATGGACTTACAACCTGACACTAATACACTAGTAAACTTCTTGGCCTGATTGTGCAGAAACTACATTCTGCACCAGGGATCGTTACCGGTATTCTGACTACCGGTTTTAAATGAAGTATAACCGGTTATAATTGCATTTCGCTATTTATACCGCTAAAGCTCTGATTACCGGTATAATGAATACCGGTATTCAAGTATGTTATCGGTTTAGCCAATTGGGAACAATACCTCTTTTTGATACTTTACTCGTACCTCTAAAAACCATTAGCAGTAATACCTGTCAGTGTCAATATTCTCGTTTATTCGTATATGTAAATGTTTTCGGTGCTCTTACAAACAACTTAGACTCGCCTTAGACAAGTCTGAAATTGCAGTAAATTACAGTCTAATTCACATCTCACTTATAAGGTGCAATCAATAGCGGTATTGAATACAGGTATTTAATACTGTTAATAGTGTATACATAGCGATAAAAACAAAAGCGGAATGACAATAATACCTCTAATTTGAATATTGGTATTATTTTTTAGCGGTAATAATTTGACAATGTAAATACAGGGTATTAAATAAAACCGGTTTTACAATCCCTATTCTGCACAATCAGGAAAAGAAGTTTACAGAAATATAAACAAGTCTTTTTAGAGTTGTTGGTATATCTGTAGCTCTGCCTAGCCCACTCTGGTAATGAAAGCGTGATGTTATGTATGTGTATGTATGTATGCAATATTCAACAGTAACATGCTGACAGCTTCCAGGTACGAATACGCTCTAAGCTATGAATATTTGCGAATTCTCCTAGATAAGGACTAAGATGAAATGCCTTTAAGGGTCGAATTTTCCAATCCAATAAAATTATCTGACAGCTAAATTTATCGGTTTCCTTTTGTTAGTCATTAAAAAAAAGGAAAGGATTTAATACCATAGAAAGGGTTAGCTGGGAATTCAAAAATCAGCCCTCGGTCAGACACTTTAATTACCTTAACGACAGCACATTGCTTTTCGAGTTTAATCTTAATGTCTGTCCACATTATGATGGCTCTTATTTACTTTATAGTAATGGCGGCGATACGATAACAAACAAAAGTAAAATGATAATAAATAAATACCGAGGAACAATCTCACACATTGACCTAGTCTCAAACTAACCTCTAGGCTTGTTATATGAATACTAGATAACGATAAACATACTTATACTTAAATACGTAGAAAACACCCAAGACTCAGGAATAAATACTCGTGCTCACCACACAAATATCTGCTCTTACCGGGATTTGAACAGGGTCTCTACCAACTAGGCCAACGTATCGTCAAACATGGTTTTCCTAGTATAATAAGAGCTCCAGTGTCTTTTCAAAGATTAAAGGATACACTTCCATGCAAATAAATACTTAGAAAATGACATACGTGAGCTCCGGGTCTCTTATTTCGCCCAAAACGGTGGGTTATCGCCGTTCACCTTTCCAAATGCTCACTTATTGGGAATTGACGACGCCCGGGACGCATCGCGACGATTCCGCGAGGCGAGCCATTTTGACAGCTGACTAATGCGCTGCCACTTTTCAGGAGAACACGGAAAGCAAACTACAGCTAGGAAAATACAGAGCTTACGTACAATTACGTATAGTTTTTTTGCTGCTCTGTTACTTTTTTTGAGCAGCGAGCACGACACCGATTTCTTCTCCTTTATTTTTTTAGGGTTCAGTAGTCAAACTAGGAACCCTTATAGTTTCGCCATGTCCGTGTATCCGTCCGTCCGCAGCCTAGCGCAGAGACCTTTAGTACTAGAAAGCTGTAATTTGGCCTGAATATGCATAATAGTTACGCCGACAAAAAGGTACAATAAAATGTAAAAATCATTTTTTTTTAGAGTACCTCCCTTACACGTAACGTGGGGATGTATTTTTTTTTCTCGTCTACCCTATCGTGTGGGGTGTCAGTGGATAGGTCTTTCAAAAATATTACGGGTTTGCGGAAACAGTTTTGCGGAAATAATTAAGCTTCTTAGTCAACCCAAGACAAGGCCATTTACACGAAGGGTAATTTCGATTTTCAACGAATGTATGAGATACTTTTTTGTTTTTATATAAATTATGAATAACTTTTTACCAGTTTCATATATTTTTTTATGTAAAAAATAATTTACTTGATAATAATAAAAAAAAAATATTTTAAATATCTGCTACTCTCGTTCATAAAATTTAAACAACAGAGTAATAAACTTCAGTTCGAAACCAATCCATTAAAAACATAAATGAAACGAAAAAAGGTTGTTTTTTTTTCTCGCATACAAATTATAATACTCGACAAAAATAAAAAAGTAGCTCATAAATTCGTAACTCATTTATTCAACCATAACTGAAATGATATTTCATGATGTACATTAAAACTTATAGAAAAGCAGTATTTTAACTGTAAAATCATAAAAAGAAGTAAAACCGATAAAATGTTGTATACGGCCTCTTAATTTCTAACATGTAAACAAAAACTCTGAAAACTGTAAATTTGTAGTTATAGCACGAAAAAGAAACTATTTGAAGCAGGAGGACAGAGATACAGGGTTTGAAGTTAGGAAACGATATAGAATTCACTGAAATGTACTGCTGTTCTTCTAAATTACCTGTACCATGTTTGATCATTGTGTCTAGTAAGAAAGTTATTGCTTTCGTTTTACATTTGCGTTTTATAATTCAAACAAACCCTTTTAGCATTTTATCATAAATTCAGTTAAGGCTTTTTTTGGTAGTTCAATGAAAGCACCTTTTGGTGGCACAACACGGCGTTTTATTTTATTAAAGATTAAATTTAAATGCCTCACTTTTGTTTAAGGCGTTGTATTAAAGATTCAGGAAAAGAGCTTGTTTATATAGCGTAAAAGTGTTTATTTGCACGTATAATCTCTATTCTAAGTACTAAGCTGCTTAGCAACTGAAACATAATGCATATTTTTATGATAAAAGAACTCAACTTTTTATCTTTATTTCTATTGGCTACGTAGAAACACGCTTTCTTAATGCACGCAACTTCAGCCCTCTAATTTTGCAATGTTGAAATCGCAAAAATGTATAAAAGTTGCACTCAGAGATAGATAATGACAATGACATTGTTTCTTAGTGAAATTATTTAAACGAGTTTGAAAAGGAACGAGTTAACTGTCTTGAAAATGTTTCCGAGTAGATACGGTGGTAAGTCTAGTAGTTATTTCATAACTCTGGAAATCTTTCCTATTCCGGAAATATTAAAGGCTTCCATGAAAAGTAATACAAAAACCCTAGCTAGCAAAATGGAGGCAGAAATCAGCTTCCTATAATATAGTCTACGTACGCAATGTTTCATCGAGATTAAAAGAGTCATTGAGCCGCGAAAGTGGAACGACAAAACCATTAATTTCTAACCAAATACGTTTATTAGTAAGAATTCCATACATTTCAGCGTACTGCGATGTATCCATATATATCGTGTAAGGAAATAAGTGAGGAAAATTTAAGCGTAGCTATCATTTTTATCGCAACACTTCAACGCAGAGTTTTCATTTCACTGGATAGTATTTTTCTCGCCGCATGAGTTAATTTTTATTGGTAAGTAGTTACAACTCTAACCTATGTAATAAAATTATTTAAGATATGTTGAAAACATCATTTTTATCAGAAACTAGTGTTCGATGACATGATACAGTCAATGATGTGAAATTCGATAAAATAATGGGTCACCAAAATTCAAGTCTTGTCTTATTTTTAACCGACTTCAAAAAAGGAGGTTCTCAATTCGGTTGTATTTTTTTTAATGTTTGTTACGTCATAACTCCGATGTTTATGAACCGATTCGGTTTTTTTTTATTCTTAAATTCATAATACTTAATTCGGAATAAAATATAGCACGTCACCATAAATGTGTGAGATTTAATGTGTACGCGCATGCACAACAACATGATCATATCATAGTCATGGTCATTCAGATGATGGAGTTCAGAGACCCCATGACCAGGAATTCAGAACCTGAAAGGGTCTGCTCCGGTGGAGGAGGGCTATTTGGCAGTGGTAAGGTGAGCCGGATTTAAAACCGTAAAACTTAAGAAGTTCTGGCTACTTTGTATGTTATTGTGTCTCAGGTATAGTTTGTGCCAAAATATACGAGAAAGAAGATTAACTTACAGCATCGTAGTTTTTAATAAACGTGAAGAGAAACGAATTCTACACGTCATATAGGGCTACCCTAAATATTAGAAATGCTAATTCTGTACAAAGGAGACATACTTTTTTTTATAATAAATACTGCAGTAATGTTTTTTTTTTTAATTTGTCTATTATTGGGAATTAGACCGTTCAAAAAATATTAATCGCGCTTATGTTCATTTTATGATACACATCAAAGTTTTAAAGTGTATGGTATTAAGACATGAAAGATAAGTAACTTGTTTTATCTGTATCTTAAATAAGACATGATTTTTTAACTTGATCAAAATGGTCAAATTCCTCAAAAAACCACTGTCAACAATAAAAGCAGTAAGTCCTCTTCGAGTAAAATTTGCTATTTCTAATATATAACGTACAGTCGCGTCTAAAAGTATGTATACAAAACAAGATTTGAAAAATATGTAGCCACACATTTTCATCATAAATATGTATCTATTACTGACACCAAAAAATTGTATTCATTAAACTGTTTCAGTATTATGTAATCACAAAATGCTTCAGAAAGTTGCATACTTAAATAAATTCCATTTAAATGTATCCACCTCGTAGTCAAAAATAAGTATACATGAATGGGTTCCATATACATATAACCACACCAATTTGGCAAATATTTGTATACCCTCCTAGCACCCAGAGGCCTTTTAAAAGGCCTTTTGATAATCTAATTTTAAACATTAATTAGTAAGTACCTATGTACTGATTTCGATTAACAACATTTTTGCCATGGGCGGCAGGAGGATACGCCGTTTGATTCATAGATATGTAAACACGATTTGATATTTTGATGCGTCTAAGTATATGTAAGTAATTGATTTTAAAATGAAGTTTCTTCCATGTGGCTAGTGACTTTCTTTTATAATAATGTAACCCATCTGAAGTTACAAATAGGTAGTGTTGTTTTCGCTAATCTTTAGTCTATACTTCTTTATCTATTCACTTCAATGTGAAGTGTTGGAAGTGTTGACAAGTGCAAATGATGCCTCTTGTTCTTGTTCTTGTTGTTTGTTCTTGTTTGTTGTTGTTGTGTCTTTATATTCATTGTGTTTAAAAAAAAATTACAGGTATCGTAAACGATAATACCCAAGATATATCATGGAACCTTATCAAAACATGGAAAACAAAGATTTTTCAGCTGCCTCTGCCCAAATGCATATTACGCGATGTTTTCCTGGATGTACAGTCACCATCAGATAGATCTAACCGGACAGCGAGCCCATAAAAATGTGTTGCAATGGATTCCCAAAAAAGACTATCACGCGAAACGGTCAGAAAAATGTCATGTGACACTTCGTTTCAATTATTTGCTTGGATAAAAAATCAAGAAGATGGAACTGCATAGTAGACCGAAAAGATTTAACTGGACAAACATTCAGTGTATCTAAGGTGACAAAAGTTCAAAAAGATCTTTCAAACTACCTCTTTACGGTAAAACTTTTTGGGAACTTTAAAAAATCAGGACAGAAATGACAAATGCCAATATTGACATTAAGCTCGCAACGTAAACAATAACCATAATATTCTTCACATGTCCAACGATACAAGAGTCGTTTTAAAATATTATGCGTGCTTTTCAAATATATGCGAAAACGTTAACCAGTTTGTCGCCGTGACCAAACTGCCGCCTCGTGTCGACGGCATGTTGCCGTGGTCTCCTGTTGGTTACTCTCGCCGTACCGCCTTAGGGGCACAGAGTACTTGATCAGTTTTCAGTAGCCGTTCATGTGATTACATGAACGGCATTGAAACCAGCACGATGGTCTCGTGTATGATGCGTGTTCAACAAATAATCTCAACGCAGTTTCGTCTCGTGCTGCGAATCACAAACACGAGATAGCTTGAATCAGCTTATTGCTCGGTGTGTAGTGTTTATTTATGTGTGTTAATTGTATAAATAAAAATAAATTTAGTTTAATTTGAACGTATCCCTTTATAACTTTTATGCTGCCCCTTTTTGTAAGCTTTTATTGAACTTGCAATTTTGATAAGTTAGATCAATTTGCAAACCATATTTCTACCACTTGCTGCTACCGGATTGCGCTGAAATTTGGCATATTTATGTAAGTAAGGTGACAATGCAATGTTATTTATTATAAAGTGATCATAGGAACTTCGCATCGAAACAAGATAGCCCCATCGTGTTTGGGCTCGTTGGGTTTTTCGGTATAAGCAGTGATTACTGTGCACAAAAACGTACAGACCTTAACCCAAACCCTTGTAAGTAGGTACCAAAAACAAAATTTCGGCAGACACTTATCTCAGCAATAGCTGTTTTAAATATAATTTAAGGTGTCAATATACAATTTAGCCCTTGAGGATTTCCTATGGCTGCCTTCTGTCTCCATCAGCATAGCTCGATGGGACAGTTATTATTAATTATTATTATAAGTAAATATTCTCATCCAAATCGCATAAATACGAGTATGTTAGTTACAAGTGACGCTAACGTAAGTGTGTTAAAAATACTGCACCAATAAAAGTAAAAACAGTAAGAGTAAAAGAGATGTCTAAATTCTGTCACGGCGTAAGTAACAAATATCGCGTAGGGGAGGCCGGGGCTTGTTTTAACGAGGATAAGTATTAACACGTCAATAGCGGCCAAATTACTATAATCTAAATCTCGTTTTTTTATTCCTTCCATGGATTATGATATGATACCAAATACGTAGTAGGACAACAGGACTCCAAACGGAAAAGTTGTGCGCCGCGGCGACTTTTTGCAGATAAATAGAGTTTTTTACGATTGCAATTTTTTGACTTCCTCACTAATTGTTGCCACAATGAAATCACAATTTGGTGTTGAATAAAGCTTTTTTGATTAAGTAACGATAGTAATTGTTATTATCATGTTATTTAATTGCTTTAATTTTAAATGTTTTTTCTACTGTTGCAGGAGTGACCGCTACCCTGACCATGAGTTACAATTACGATACTCGCTAGAGATTCTAATGCTCTGTCCCTCTCACTCTACTATAATATTGTGAGGAACAGAGCATTCTACTCGCTAGCGAGTACGATAATTGCAACTCATGGTAAGGTTACGGGGCTAGTTTTAACAAAACAGGGGTATCTGTGTAATCGTATAATGTGACAAAAGATTTTATTCGTGTGAAAAAAACCAGAAAAAATTAAGATATTTTGATACTAACGTTGATTATTGTTTAACTTGGCTTGTCTGTAAGGCTGAAAGTAAATTAAAGTTACCACTATGCAATGTTATTATTTTTTAGCCATTCGATTTTTATATCATTGTCGATTATTGTGTTACAAACCCCTTTGAAGAAGACCTCTTTTTTATAATAATTAAATGGATATGAAAATAAAACACGTACGTTATGTACTTTAAAGCTACAGGTATACTTATACTTCTATCCATTCTGTGCTACAGGTAAAAGCTTGAAGTGTAAGATTATGCCCGGCTTCCCCTACAAGAAGTCACGGGGATTTTTCTTGACAGCTGACATATTGTGAACAAATTCAATTTTAAACTAACGAACAGTGATCAAAATGTAAGCCAAGTTCGCCTACAATAACCATCCAAATATTTAAAATGAATACCACATACAAGTCTATAAACAGTACTTTATTTTCCTCAATCCTACACTTACTTGAATTAAATAAGTTATATAAGTTATAACTTAATGCCATAAAATTCAAAATGATTTATTGGAATATGGTCATAAAAAAAATGGGCAAGAGCATGTCGGACCATGCTTAGTGTAGGGTTCCGAAGCCGTTAAGTACTACAAACATAAGAATCAACAAGTAATAATATTTTTTTTATTAAAAGTCACTTGGTGCCGTCTTAGATGATTTTAGTAGGTATATGTTTATACCTACTGAAATCATCTAAGACGGCACCAAGCCGGCCTTTGATTACCTGTATCTCAAGAACCAATGATGTCTACTTAGTCGTGATAGTGTTGCTAACGCTTAAATTAATATTTCATAAACGGATTACCTAATCGAAATACTGTTTCCACAAACCCGTAATATTTTTGAAAAACCTATCCAACGACACCTCACACTATAAAGTAAACGAGAAAAAAATACATCCCCACGTTACGTGCAGGGGAGGTACCCTAAAAAATTTTTTTTTTGTACATTTTATTGTACCACTTTGTTGGCGTGACTTATATGCATATGCATGCCAAATTACAGCTTTCTAGTACTAAGATTCTCTGCGCTAGGCTGCGGATGGACGGACGGACGGCCATGGCGAAACTATAAGGGTTCCTAGTTTGACTACGAAACCCTAGAAATTGAGTATAATGTACCTATATTTTATACTTTTTTAATGCTTTTTTCAACACAATTATAGCCTATTAGGTACATACCATTATGCTAAATTTTGAGCATGTTGGAACTATTTATCATTATATATAAGAGTATAAAATCTTTCATGATTTTTTATTTACGAGTCCTATAATCTGTTCATTACGAAAATTCAAGAATATTCTCTGTTACTTGATAGACTTTATTCTAAGCTGGGCCTGAAAGAATTAACTAACACAAATGAAAAAAGTATTAATAAAAATACGATACGTAGAATAATAGCCCGTCGATAAAAATGAACTTGGCCTGCGCACTTCTAATAATCCGAATGAGGGTCTGATATCTCTAGTACCAGCAAATCAGTTCATATGAAATTGCGTATGTGTGCGTTCTATTCTATACCAGCCTTCAACAAAGTACTAATGGCGAAAGACAATATTAAAAAAAGCGTTCAAATATTTATTTGGTTACGATACGGACCGACGGACGGACGGTTTTGTATACCATTTGCGTTTTATTATAATTACTCTCTTAGTGCTTTAAGGTTTTATAAAAATACGATTAGGCTGTTTTGTAATTATTAGATCGCATAAATAGTGTGTGGTAACACTGGTTACATGGAAATATAATACCTAAGTATGGAAGCCTAACTGATGCTGAAAATCGGCTCCACTGACATAGTGCTGGCGGGGGTGCAGCTAATACTGCTCTGTGGAGTCGACTTTTTGACGTAGTGTCAAACAGTTGTTTATAAAAAAGTATACAATAGTAGTCTTTGGTTTATAATGGCAAAAATAGTTCGATTTTAATGATTACTGGATTTAAATAATGCTGCAAAAATGCCAAGTAGCTTTGTGAGTTGGTGCAGGACCCACCCAGATGCAAAACAAAGCGATATTTATTTGACTACTTAGTGAGTTATTGAAATTTTCATATTTCCATACTAATGTCATGTCCGATTTTTTGCAATACATCTTTGAAAAATATGAATTACAAGCAAATGCTTCGAATGAATAGGAAATTAAATTTCATGTCATCTTTACTATAGTTACTTTACATAATAAAACAAATAGGTGACATCGATGGTTCCACCGAATAAAGGTGCAGTATGTCAAAAGCTAACTTTCCAGGAAAAAATAAATACCAGTAGATAGATACCAAAATATGAATTCTATTAAAATATGAATACATTAAGTATAAGTGCTAGTACCATTTCATAGCTTTTATTCTAGTGTAGTGAAGCGCAGATAGTTTGTGCTATAAAAGTTTACACGTTTCTAGGATTCCATAGTCAAACTAGGAACCCTAATAGTTTCACGATGTCGATCCGTCCGTCCGTCCGCAGCCTAGCTCAGAGACTCTTAGTACTAGAAAGCTGTAATTTGGCATGAGAATATTCATATTAGTCACGCCGACAAAGTCGTAAAGTTAAATTTTGAAAAAAAAATGTTTTAGTGTACCTCCCCTAAACGTAACGTGGGGATGTTTTTTTTTCTCGTCTACCACATAATGTGGGATGTCGTTGGATAGGTATATCAAAAATATTAGTAATGCAACCTTTCATTAATTTTTGTGTAGAATAAGTACTAGTCTATTGCCTTGATTCTTTAGGACTATTAATACTATTGTTAATATCAGTTTTCAACAATTGATAGCTTACTTATATAAGTTTGTCTAAGAAAATTTCTTAACAATAACCAAGGCGTTCTAATTAAAAAGGACAAGAATGTAAAAAGTACAAAAGTTGTTTATTCAGTAAATAGGCCGCACGGGCACTTTTACACTTCAAAATTTTAAATTCCAAATTCTATTAGCGCTTCCGAAGAGGAGACCACTGCTGAGAAGAAACGCCGCAATAAATTCAGCAAAAAAAACGGTTAATGTTTTGTAACTCTCAAAATTTATCAATCCATCCATATAATTAGGTCCACAGTCCTTTGCATCTATAAAAAGTCAAACTTCGAAGTAAACTGAAAAAAAAGTTACGGCCGCTTATGCAAGCCGCAAGTTCATATCATAAAATTGTTAATTTGTTGCTCCATCACAAAATAATAATGTTTTTTGTAATTGAAATAAAAAATAGTTAAAAAACAAAAAATCGTCTTCAAAAACGCATAAAATAACTTTTTTTTAAATTGTAGGCACCTACCTAATAATCGCCGACTTCGGTTCTGTTGGGCTAACCTATTAGGTAGGTGGGTAGTTCTACCAGCGTTTCAACCGCTTTGACTTCGGTGTCGCATTTTTAACCATTTCCCTGTAGGTACGAGTAGGATAACCATTTTCGGTTATTTTCTAGGAGTCCAGGCATTCTTCAAAATAACCGAAAATGGTTATCCTACTCGTACAGGGAAATGGTTAAAAATGCGACACCGAAGTCAAAGCGGTTGAAACGCTGGTAGAACTACCCAGGTGCCTACAATTTTAAAAGATGTTATTTGATGCGTTTTTGAAAGCGGTTTTTTTATTTTAAAACATTTATTTTATTTTATACTTTTTAGTGATCACAATACGCTGTTACGTAGTCATACTTCGTAGTTGATATGAAACTTTAATTTATTTCAAGCGCCCCATACAACGCCGCGGGAAAGTCATAGTCATATTTCAACAACCAAATATTTTTCGTTGTAGTCGCTCAACTGTCTAAATCGAGATATCTTGTCGCCACCCTTGAAATAGGTACCATTGAGGAGTTCCGGTGGCCATCTGTGGTCTTCATGATCAGTTCCACTTCACCAAGTTATACTTTCTGAATGCAAATGCTAGATTTGTTACTAAAAATACTAAAATCGCCATACTAAATATGTTTGCCAATCGCTATATTTGAGGAATTCCCTCAATTCCTCACTGATCCCCTCATCAGATTCAGATTTGGTGACAATGGGATCACCTCGAAAGTATAGATACTCTATTAAACTAAAAAAGATTTTTTTAAATCGGTCCACAATTGAGGAAGTAATCGGTGAACATACATAAAAAAAATACATACCTACCATGGAACGTACAAACTCCTCCTTTTTTGAAGTCTGTTAAAAACCAATAGGAAACGGCTTTCCAGTCAAGTGCGAGTCGGACTATGCACTACGTATTAGGGTATCATTTAAGAAATAACATTTTTAGGGTTCCGTATCTCAAAAGCAAAAATCGGAACCCTTATAGGATCACTTTGTTGTCCGTCCGTCCGTCCGTATGTCCGTCTGTCTGTCCTTTTATGCCGCAAAAAACGTATGTTTCGACACTCTCAATGGAATCAAAATGTATAGGGTACTTCCTATTAGACCTAGAATCCTGAAAATTGGCAAGAATGAAGGTCCTACAGCACAAATTATGGAAAAGATCCGAAAAATGTTTTTTGCGATTGCAAACTTATTTGCAGCTGTGGTAAAGCGTGGCCCAAACCAGTACCTAAGCAAAGCCGGTCCAGTTAAGCGCGAGTCGAATAACGCACTACGCATTAGGATTTATTTGATAAAGTAACATTTTTTATTACCAACTAAATTTTGTTTGTTGTTGACGTCGAAATAAATAGTTTTTTTTCATCCTTTTTTATATTTTTTTAAGAAAAGAAAACGCACTCAGAAATGGCCAGCAAACTAAGACCCCCGAAACTTTAAGAGATTGTATGAAATCAATAAAATGCTGATTTGTAATCTCAAACTTCTGTTTAGATACCTCGTTTAATATATATTTTATTAAAAGCTCAGCTTTCAGAGCTCATATCTACCTAATATAAATATCAAAATCAGACTTGGATGTTATTTTTGTGATATACCTACTTACCAACTATTAATAATACATCTAAATTATTAATATCTAACGAGCCGGTTACATTTCGAAAGTTGCTAGAATAAAGTGTGTAAGTGTATATAAGGTCAAAGAATAGGTTCAACCCTAGAATTCACCAGCAGCTTATTCAATTTTTGCCTATGACAGTCATGTTTTGATATTTTTAAAAGATGACTGTATTAATCTTATATACCTACTTTAAACATATCCCAATAAAAGATGACTTAGAAAACCTTTGTCAGTTCATAACTTAGGTAATTTCTAAGATAAAAACTCTATTTGAATTTATGCGACTATTTCTACCTACATTTAAGTAAACAAACAAACCTCCGTCGCCTCCACCGCAGTACAAAATCACAACAAAACTACACATACACATAACAAGTTATACTTCACTGGTTGAGGCTCTTATGCTGAGTGGGGCCCCTTTTCAACGCCATTTTGTGTTATTTTTAGTTGTCTTTTGTTTTAATTGTATAATTGTAGGCGTTAAATATTTTTAACCGACTTAAAAAAAAGAAGGAGGTTTCTCAATTTATCGGGACCAAGACGCCTGGAACGATATTTTTTTTGTCCGATTGTGTATACTTTCTAGTTGGACCCATTGCCAGCACGTCGACATCTGATGATGAGATCTTGGAGAAATCGAAAGAACTCCTCAAATATTAGAGGAATAAATAAATATACGTGGACGACGTAACAGTATTATTATGATCACTAAAAGGTATGAAATAAAATAAATGTTTTTAGTCCGACTGACCTTTATTTTTATTACCTATCATTTTAAAATAAGTTATTTCTTGCATTTTGAAGACGGTTTTTAGTTTTTTCAAACATTTATTTCATTTCTACTCTTTTTCTTTAAAACATCACCTAACGTTTTGACGGAAGAAGACAATAAATTGGCAGTTAGAGTTCCGTACTAGGAACCCTTATAGTTCCGCCATGTCCGTCCTTCTGTCCGTCCGTCCATCTGTCCATCTGTCCGTCTGTTCATCCATCCATCTGTCCGTGTATCCGTCCGTCCGTCCGTCCGTCCACAGCTTAGCTTAGAGATTCTTAGTACTAGAAAGCTGTTATTTGGCATGAATATACGTAGGACCACCCCTGCACGTAAGTGAGGATAGTT
This sequence comes from Acleris holmiana, assembly GCA_949316455.1. Lineage (NCBI taxonomy): Eukaryota > Metazoa > Arthropoda > Insecta > Lepidoptera > Tortricidae > Acleris > Acleris holmiana. The sequence goes on along the minus strand of OX438771.1, from coordinate 6,247,191 downwards.
CTTTTTTCTCGTCTACCCCATGGAGTGGGGTTTTTGTAATTTCAAAAATATTGCGGGAATGTCAAATATTTTTTTCGATTAAAGGCATCCGGTTGTAAAATATTAAGCGTTACATTGCTATTTTTGTTAGAGTCAAGTGTCCCTACAGCCAAAACTATAAATAATAAAAACAGAAAAATGTATACAAATAAGTGTTTATACCTACTAAAACCATTGATTTAAATCAGCACCAAATAACTTTAAATAGAAAGTTAGTTCATACTTGTTGTTTTTTGAGACGCTATTGTTGTGTTTGTAGTATCAGCTTCGGAACCCTACACTGACCATGGTCCGACATGCACCTGCCCGGTTTTTCGGCGGTACTCGGTACAAATCAGTATGGCGTGCGTAATTTAGCGATAATTGTAATCATCACATCAATCATTTATTTTTAAATCGAATGTTTTTTGCCTAAAACGAGATCTAATGATGGATCTGAAAGGTCGTCACATCTCCGGTGTACTTAACACAGGCTAGCTTAGTTTGAACTATTAACCTCCTATGTCCTCGTATGTCCCGTCCGTCCTATCCGTCCGTCCTGTCCGTCCGTCCTGTCCGTCCGTCCTGTCCGTCCGTCCTGTCCATCCGTCCTGTCCGACCGTCCTGTCCGTCCGTCCTGTCCGTCCGTCCTGTCCGTCCGTCCTGTCCGTCCGTCCTGTCTGTCCGTCCTGTCCGTCCGTCCTGTCCGTCCGTCCTGTCCGTCCGTCCTGTCCGTCCGTCCAATCCGTCCGTCCCGTCCGTACGTCCCGTCCGTACGTCCTGTCCGTCCATCCTGTCCGTCCGTCCGTCCCGTCCGTCCGTCCTGTCCGTCCGTCCTGTCTGTCCGTCCCGTCCGTCTGTCCCGTCCGTCCGTCCTGTCCGTGTTCATCTGTTTGTCTGACTGTATGAAGTTCACATCCATTTTACTAGGAACACTAGACATTGCTAAAAATTTTAGTAAAGGAAAAAAATATTTTTAGGCTTAGCACCCCATTCTGTAACATTTTTTTACGCCAGTATTATAGCTCCATTACGTCAGAAGTTATAACCTTATGTTATTTTGTTTATTAATATAAATATTTTTGTTGCAGCTTACTACGTATAGGTACTTCTTACATTTTATTCTATTAAAATAAATTCTGAAGTGACGCAGTGTCACATATCAGTAAGAGATACACGTTTTTCAAATCAAGATGTGTGTAATGTAGCTCTAAACGTAAACTGTCCGTCCATCCTGTCCGTCCGTCCCTTCCGGCCGTCCTGTTCGTCCGTCCTGTCCGTCTGTCCCGTCCGTCCGTCCTGTCCGTGTTCGTCTGTTTGTCTGACTGTATGAAGTTCACATCCATTTTACTTGGAACACTAGACACTGCTAAAAATCTTGTAAAGGAAAACAATAATTTTAGGGTTAGCACCCCATTCTGTAATATTTTTTTTACGCCAGTATTATAGCGTCATTACATCAGAAGCCATAATCTCATGTTATTTTGTTTATTAATATAAATATTTTTGTAATGTTGCAGTCTACTACGTCTAGGTACTTCTTACATTTTATTCTGTAGTAATAAATTCTGAAGTGACGCAGTGTCACAGATCAGTAGGAGATACACGTTTTTTAAATCAAGATGTTTGTAATATATGTAGCTCTTAACGTAAACTGTCCGTCCTGTCCGTCCGTCCTGTCCGTCCCGTCCGTCCTGTCCGTTCGTCCTGTCCGTTCGTCCTGTCCGTCCGTCCTGTCCGTCCCGTCCGTCCGTGCTGTCCGTCCGTCCCATCCGTCCCGTCCATCCCATCCGTCCATCCCATCCGTCCGTCCTGTACGTCCCGTAACGTCCGTCCGTCCGTTCTGGCCGTCCTGTCCGTCCGTACTGCTTAACATTTTGTACAAAGATCAAAACTTTTTTTTAGGGTTAGTATCCCATTCCGTAATTATTTTTTACACCAGTCTTATCGCGTCATTACATCGGAAGTCATAACCTCGAATGTTATTATATTTCTGAATGTAAATATTTCTGTTCCAGCCCACTACGTGTAGTAGGACCTTCTTTTATTTTATTATATTAGAAGAAATGCTGAAGTGACGCAGATCAGTACGAGATACACGTTTTTCAAATCAAGATATTTGTATCATGGCTCTAAACATAAACTAATAACGAATTAACTCTGCGACAAAGAGATTGCATACAAATCCCACTGACGTGAATACTACTTAACTTAGCAATGTATACCGAATTGTCACCTGTCACTTATCCTCGTCAGTACGGTGGAAAAGGGGGCTGATAGCGAGTGGGATCTGAGACCCTGTGGGACATTTGCATTCTCAAGACTGCAGTCATAAGACTGCAAATACGGTGCTTATCGCTCGGATCCTATTTTCATGTTTTATCTTTTAAGCGATCCGAACGCACCCTGCACAAAGCCCTACCAACATTAAACCCGTCCCATCTTGCTTTTTAACACCCGACGCAAAAATAGGGGTGTTATAAGTTTGATGTGTAAGTGTTTGTGTGTGTGTCTGTCTGTGGCACCGTATCTCTTAAATGGATCAGCCGATTTGAATGCGGTTTTATGATTGAAAGCAGGTTTTCTAGCGGTGGTTCAGTCGTTTTTGAGATATGGAGCTTTTAGGAGGTTAAAAGCCCTAGAGGTTCATTTCAGAGCTGATATCTCTTAAACGGCTCAATCAATTTTCATTAAATCTTGCTAAGAACCATCCTGATTAGTGTAGCTTTATTGTTTTTGAACTAAAACTAGAAAGTAGCACTATTACTTGTGGAAAAGATTGCGTATATATACTCGTATGTTATCGACCATCTAGGGCAGGTCAAATACAAAAGTATAAAAAATGTACCCCCTCTACCAGCCCCCTATTTAACCATCTTGACAATGACATGTGATAGGTGACAATTTTGTATACATTGCAAAGTTAACACGTTGATACATCACTGGGTTTCATATAAGTTGCGCCACGTACACTAAAATGTCACCTGTCAAGTGTCATTGTCAGTAAGGTGAAATAGGGGGCAGGAGCGCCTGGCGACATCGGTTGGCAGTTTTACCCCTTATTCGCCGTCCAGCTCTAGGTTTCTCGGGGGCATTGACGACAAAGGTCTTAGAGTCTCTGTTCGTATCCCAAAATAATCGTATGAAAATTGGATTAAAAGTTTTAATGAAAATACTACTATGTAGCAATAAAACAATTTATTTTTTTCTATTACGTGAAACAAATTGAATGTATTTTTTTTTATTTTAATTGCTAGATGTGTACAATGTGATGTGTGATGTGATCGAAAAGGATGATGATGGCGCTGGTGGTCAGAGCGAACATGATAGCCCACAGGTTCCGACGATGTACAGCGGAAGTCGCAGTAACGCGTTTTAGAGATTTTCAATTGCTTTATACCTACAGCCTGAGTGCTTACTTGTCGCAAAGGTCTATTATATCAATGCCCTCCGAGACCAATATAACAACACGTTTAGGGATAAAGCATGCAGCGCGTCGGGCTTACTGGCGGATGCGCGTCGACGGCTCTCCGGCGCAGGCGCACCAGCAACAGCAGCATCCTGCATCATAACGGACTGACTGCATCTTTTGTACCTTCTAATCTAGCTCTAATGCAAATTGATACATCCAAAAAATTATGGCCCATTTGTACGAAATGTTTTTTTTTACCTAAAATGAACTACCACTGGCACCTCACCTGCATAGAATAAGTCTATAAAAATATTTTGGTTTTACGAAGGTAGTTTTCATTTGTTACATGATTTTCATAAAGTAATTTTTTCAAAGTAGCGAATTTTCACATTTCTCGTTCTTTCAAAATTGTTTAATCGATTTTCTTAATGTAACGATTATATGTACCTACTATATTTAGTATTATATGTACCGATATAGAGTTAAAATGTTCGCGGTTTATTTTAATCGCTAAAATTACCAGTAGATTATTTAATTATGTAGCATTTTTTCCATTCTAAAAACTTTAATTTGACAAAATCGACGGAGCTCCGCTGAGCGGAGCTTCTATTTCTGGGTTGTTTTGGCCCTCCGGGCCTAATATGAGACCGAAGCTAACCTAACCTACATACGCATATTATGATGCAAAAGTAATTATTGGGAAAATTTGCGATGGAAACATTGGGAACATATAAAATGTGAATAGTAAAAATTACGAATATTCAATAATGCTGTATAAAAATCGCTACATGAAGAAAAACAATAAAAAAAATTGACAATTGTAAAAGAACGCGATGTGAAAATTCGCTACTACGAAAAAATGCCTTAGTGAAAATCATTAAAATCATCTAACAAATCGTGTTTTGACAAATAAGGTGTCGTTGGTTTTGTCTTATACACTGTTGCCACATCTACAGGATTCACCAAATATACCTACCTTATACTGACGACACGCTAGCCTAGTTGGGAGTGACCCTGCCTTCGAAGCTAGGGGTCCTGGGTTCAAATCCCGGTAAGGGCAGATATTTGTGTGATGAGCACGAGTATTTGTTCCTGAGTCTTGGATGTTTTCTATGTATTTAAGTATATATTTCTCTATATAAGTAAGTTTATCGTTGTCTAGTACCCATAGTACAAGCCTAGAGCTTAGTTTGGGACTAGGTCAATTTGTGTGAGATTGTCCTGGGATATTATTATTATTATTATTATTATTATTATTACTTGCCTTCGGGATCGTGCTCCTACTAGGAGCATAAAAATATTACAATTGAATTCCTCGTTTTCATACTCTAATTAAAGTACAAACATTATTTATTATTATGATATCAATAGTACTTCAGCAAGTTATAGGTTTAGGTCCGCTTCTGCGGAGCTCTTGTTTGATATCACTATAAGTCGGTGGTATCGTTTAACTTTAAAATACCCACTGTACCACCAGGGGTAATGCCAGGGGACGGTGGGTCTGAAGGGATATTTTGCGATAGTAAAAAATAAAATTTGAAATACCTATATCTTCTTTTCGATGCAGTATCAGAAATTATAGTATTCATACTCCTACCAGTGTGAGAATCAGTACTATAATGTCTTCGTGCTCCTACCAGTAGGAGAATTTAGCAGGAGCACGACCCCGAAGGGAATATTCGTATTGAAGTCTCTTTCTTTATCCTATATAATCTGTCCCTGCATAAGGTGCTCAAACTAAAAAGCCGTTAAATGCAAGAGGGTCATTTTGAGTTATGGCCAAAAAACGTTTGAAACTATGTCTCTACAAACTGGTGCACGATATCGATGTATTTTTTTTATATACTAAGTAATGAGGGTTGCTTTATATTTTTATATGAATTTGATATTTTTTTACCTATTTTTTATAGGTGAAATCTTCAATTTTCCTTTTTAGCTATGGACCCGTTGAATTTAATGTAGTACTTTACATAGCTTAATGACGGTTAAAGTATGTTAGCGGCCTTCTAGCTCAGTAATTTAGGTTATCCACGTTACATTTTACAAATATAACAAAAGTTATATAGAAAACATAACTAAAAGGCGGTTACATGACATAGCCACTTTTTAGCTATGTATGCCTAGTTAAAACTATGCAAACATACATGACTAGAAAACGGCCACGTGACTTTAACTGCCTTCTAGTTAATAAAAGGTAAATGATGTGGAATCTGACATATAGTTTTAATATTCAATGCTTGAGAAAAAGGCAGTTAATTGCAGAACAAATCACAATAACTGCTTTTTTGTTATGGATTGCAATCAAAATATGTTTTTATATCCAATGACTTGGGGAAGTTACTGCCACAATGTTATGTGGATCCCTTAGGGGAGTGTTAAACTACATTATGCTAGGAAAAGAAAGTTGTGCTACCTGCGTAATACGTAAAATAACTGCAAAATTACTGTTTTATTGAATAGAGGGGTGTCCCAGAATTTGACGCAAATATTACGTATAAGAAAACCTCTTCCATACCGGTCAAGAATTTAGTTTTAACTTTCTAATAATATTAATTAACTTAATAGTTATAATGGTTTTCATGATACTGGTAAATAACCTTGCGGTACGTGATGTTTTTAGCCCTTGCTTCCGCTGGCTAAAAACATTATGTAAATTGTAATTCTAATACTTAAGAACTGTAAAGCTGGAAATTTAAATGCAGTCCTAAGAAAACTTATAACTCACTAGGTTAATTTACTGGTCAAAAATACACTACAACAGAACAGACATATTATTATTAGGTACAAAAAAGCAAAATTAGACCATATTTGTTGCACTGCACTGTGAAGTCAAATAGGACCCAGCTTTTGTTCTGGCTGCAACACATGCAGTGCTGCAGCCGAAGCAGCAGCGCTGGTGTTCAGCTGAACCCATATATAAATAAATACAACCTATAACCATAATAATGCGAGGGACCTTCAATAAGCTCTCGGTATTGATATTTTTCAACCTTTTTAGAAAACTTTTTAAAACGGCCGCTAAGTATCATTCATTAAAATTTTAAAAAGTTAAATTCAAATATTCGATGGTTTGATTTTCTGCAATTACCTAATAAACTTGATTACAGGAGTGATTTGCAATGTTTATTAAATTAAATACAAATATCAGGAGACGGATGGATTATTTTTATGTTTATGAATGTCATAAGTCTGCTTATTCACTATCTAAAATTCAAAAGTGGTCAAGTGAATTTAAACGTGGGAGGGAAAGCAACGATGACGACCCTAGACTTCCAGGGCCTGTCGAAGCTACTTCACAGGAAAATGTATATTAAAGTGGAGAAAATTATATTGGAGAATGGTCGAGTGAAGGTAAAATCGGTAGCTCAAACAACCAATTCTTATTAATTAATGTATACTTCTACTGTATAACGATATCATCCTTGACCCTCTTAACATTATCATACATAAGTTAGTGTGAAATGGGTGCCGCGAATGCTGACAACGCTTCAGAAAGATATTCCTGTTGCTTGTTGATCTGACTTTAACTGAGCTATGCAATGAAAATCCTGATGAGGTACTCCAAAAGATTGTTACTGGAGATGGGTTCATCATTACGGCCGAACGAGCAAACAAAAGTCCATGCAGTGGCACATTAAAGGAACACCTCACCCCAAGAAGTTCAAGGTCGTCCCTTCAGCTGACAAGCTCTTTGCCAGAACATTCAGGGATTTTGAAGGAATATTACTGATCGATTATAGAGATAAAGCGTGTAAATATCACAGGACAGTACTACGCTAATATTTAACGGCAGTTAAAGAAAGTAATCAAAGAGAAGATGCGGGTAAATTACCCAGGAATGTTCTGCTTCTGCCCGACAACGCCCTTGTGCATACTGCTCATATTGTCGAGGCTGTTGCTTTTGAATCTGGGTTCTAAACTATTATTCACCTACCGTATAGTCCAAACTTGGCCCCCCGCGACTTCTTTTTGATTCCTAAACTTAAAAAGGTTCTGGGCTGAAATCGATTTTCTGACGATGACCGTTGAATATGTCGTAGATATATTATTTAAAACTAGGTCTGAAAGTTTAAAAATATCACTACATAATACAACAAAATACATACATAATAAAACAAAGTCGCTTGCCGCTGTCTGTCCCTATTTATGCCTTTAAAACTACGAAACGGATTTTGATACGGTTTTCTTTAATGCATCGAGCGATTCAAGAGGAAGGTTTATATGTGTAATAATTTAACCCGGAGCGAAGCGAGGGCGGGTCGCTAGTACTTAATATTGCAATAAACGACCCAAATCAAGATTTCCTGAGTACCTCGGATGGGTACGAAATTGAACCGATTGAATTCGGTCACTTAGAAGAAAAGCAAGCTGTAACATTATTTTTTACCCATATCAAGTAGAACTTGTACACAATTTCGAAATTTTGTTTAACTGCGCCCACTTTTGAGAACATGCCACCTTGGTCGAAAGAATTTATTTTTCCTGTACGAAAAGTCAAAAGTTGTTGAATGAAAAACGAGAAATGTAGTGATGGCTTAGAAAGTATGAATTTATTCTGAATACGTCAATATTTTGGAATAATAGTTTAATGCAATTTACTTACGTCATTGATAATTGAATATCAAATAGAATTACGAATTATAGGTAATTTTAGCCAAGGGAGGCAAAGGTAACATTTTTTATAAGAATCATTCAAACCTTAATACCTGTAAACTCATTAACAGATAAGAAAATTAAAACTAACTAACGTATTAGAAACTTAAAACTACGGGAATGTAATAATATTTACGTCAATATCTGGGGCACCCTGTATGTTATAAACTTTGGGTTTAACAGCAAAGTTTTACTATAAAGAAAATAAAGAGACTAAATTCGCTACAATACGGTTTATGGATTATTTCTAAATACCCAATATTTACTGAGATACAATACTTGGAACTTGCAGAAAATTTCAAACGAGACTCTTGCGCCTGGGGGTCACCTTGCCGCCTTCTAGTTAGGCAATATCGTGTAGCTGTGATTTAATTAAGCAGGGATATATTTTTATTACTATTTTTGCTAACTTATAAAGCCGTGACGGCATTTTTGGTATGTATTTTGATAAAATTAAATATTATTTACAAAACAATAAGGTGGCTATTGGACATTAACCGCTTTTTTCTTAAGTATACACGGATTGACCGCCTTTTAATCTGTGACCTCTTTGCAGGTGAGTATTGTGTTTGTAAGCTTTAAGGCGGCAAAAGTCCAAAAGCCGCTTTTAAGTCGTTGAAAATCAAATAGCCGCCTTTAAGTCTTGTACAGTATTACGTAAAATTGGCAGCTATCAACCTTTAATCACCTTCAAGTTAAGCAAGTGTCAAATAACTGCCTTTTTAGTAGCAATAGCCCAAAAAATCGTCATTTAGCCGCTAGAGCGAAGGCTGTATCTTGGTGGTTTTTAAAGATATTGGCACCAAACCTAGATAGATCGATAGCTAATAATTAGCTGAATCGCGCTGTATAGATAACTCAAAAAGGTCGTATGATCCTTTAGTCGCCTTTTAGTTTAAGGACGGCAGAATTGTAAAAGAACGCGATGTGAAAATTCGCTACTACGAAAAAATGCCTTAGTGAAAATCATTAAAATCATCTAACAAATCGTGTTTTGACAAATAAGGTGTCGTTGGTTTTGTCTTATACACTGTTGCCACATCTACAGGATTCACCAAATATACCTACCTTATACTGACGACACGCTAGCCTAGTTGGGAGTGACCCTGCCTTCGAAGCTAGGGGTCCTGGGTTCAAATCCCGGTAAGGGCAGATATTTGTGTGATGAGCACGAGTATTTGTTCCTGAGTCTTGGATGTTTTCTATGTATTTAAGTATATATTTCTCTATATAAGTAAGTTTATCGTTGTCTAGTACCCATAGTACAAGCCTAGAGCTTAGTTTGGGACTAGGTCAATTTGTGTGAGATTGTCCTGGGATATTATTATTATTATTATTATTATTATTATTACTTGCCTTCGGGATCGTGCTCCTACTAGGAGCATAAAAATATTACAATTGAATTCCTCGTTTTCATACTCTAATTAAAGTACAAACATTATTTATTATTATGATATCAATAGTACTTCAGCAAGTTATAGGTTTAGGTCCGCTTCTGCGGAGCTCTTGTTTGATATCACTATAAGTCGGTGGTATCGTTTAACTTTAAAATACCCACTGTACCACCAGGGGTAATGCCAGGGGACGGTGGGTCTGAAGGGATATTTTGCGATAGTAAAAAATAAAATTTGAAATACCTATATCTTCTTTTCGATGCAGTATCAGAAATTATAGTATTCATACTCCTACCAGTGTGAGAATCAGTACTATAATGTCTTCGTGCTCCTACCAGTAGGAGAATTTAGCAGGAGCACGACCCCGAAGGGAATATTCGTATTGAAGTCTCTTTCTTTATCCTATATAATCTGTCCCTGCATAAGGTGCTTTGTTCTGATAAACAAAGTAAAATGTATCGCCTCACATGAGGTCTATTGAGATAAAATAAACGGTTTTTTAATTGTAGAGCATTTTCTGTGCCAATTAAATAAATAAAAGAATGTAAAAAAAAAAAACAATAAAAGCACGTTTTTCATAAAAAAAAAATATTTTTAAATTCCTGATAAATCTTATTTATTCTTTAGTCACTTGAAAATATGCCCATATGACCTCGTGTTATTATTAGCTATAATTATTAATCAACTCATTATCTTTAATTAAAAAAAAGAATTACGTGTCTAAAGCATGCACGACATTTTTGATAAGTGGTCAAAGATATTATGTCGTTTAGCATGTGTTGTCTTTTTTGTGTTAAGCGTATTTTTTCATATTTTTTTTATTTGGTTGACACAAGAAATGCTATAGGATAAAAAACCGTTTATTTCATCTCAATAGACCTCATATGAGGCGAGATATTTCCCTTTGTTCCGATAGGGTTGACAGCAATAATTGATTTTATATATAAAATTAAACAATTTAAAAAATTACGTTTTTTTTTGTTAGTAAAATTGCATCTAGTTTCATCCCTATTCATTTGTGCGTCTTATCCAGGGACACTGTATTTAATTTTTAAGGGATGCCAACACGATCCTTTGCCGAAGCTTGTAGATGTACTCGTATGTGGCCGTAACGTGTATGGCGTGTAGAAGTTATTTTATAGAATAAGAACTAAGCATAGAAGGAGCTATAAAATATGATGTCTTATTGGAAGAGACGGTCCTATAAGCTAAAACCAATTAGTATGTTCAATATCATATTCGCAAAACACGATTTTCGCAAAACATCATATTCTCAAAACATCATTATTAGCAAGACAGCTACCGCGGAGCTCCTATTTCTGGGTAGTTTGGCCCTCCGGGCCTGCTGTAAAACTAACATAACCTAAACCTACATACGATTCTATAACCTAATTCCACTATTTGCAAATATCATGTTTTGCGAATATCATGTTTTACTAATATCATGTTTTGCGAATATAATGTTTTGCTAATATCATGTTTTGCTAATATGATATTCTGCGAAGTATGGGCTAAAACATCATGATCGTACACTATAACGATCAAGGTGACCAAGGTGTTGAATACACGACTTCACAACACTGGCGTGTACGACTAGTTTTAGCGAGAGCTGGACTCTATACTCTTTCCTTTTTAACTTATTGAACATCATATTAATTTTTTTGATATAGGTATTGATAAGACGCTTTCTTTTTAAGGCTCCTTCTATGCCTTTAATTTTTATTGTATGGGTTATGTGCTTATGTGACATGTATAAGTTGCTAAGTGATTTTTTACCTATATGCATTGAAGTTGGTATTACTATTAAATAAAAGGTTTTAAGAGGTTTGAAAGCTTTTATACTTCGTCGCAGGAGGGCTAGCACAAGTGGTTCGTGACTTGTTTGTCGCTCGGATCTTCCTTTCCATCTAGTCTGTAACGATAGAGACACACTGAGCGACAAGCGATAAAATACAACTTGTGCTAAAAATTGCACGAGAGACGACATGATATCAATATTTTATTTTAGTCTGTTTGGATGAAACTTTATTTTATCCAAATCAGACTAAAATAAAATATTTAACCTAACCTTAGACGAACGGCTAAGATTAGGTTAGGAGCTATTAAATTATTGGTATCATAAATACGTCTTACATTGTGCCAAGCACTTAGCTTGATTCGCCTGGGTGAATCGGGTGTATCCCACTATTCCATGGAAATACAAAAAGGAAATAGTGAGTCATGCGTTTTTTCCAAGCTATATCCCACTAGCTTTCCGCCCGCGACTTCGTCCTCGCAGAAAATTTTCCATACAAACTTTCACCCCCTGTTTTATTCCTTTAATTCATTTTCGGGATTAAAACTATCCTATGTTCCGCACAGATTCTTAAAGTATCTCCATGCCAAATTTTATCAAAATCCGTTCAGCCGTAGTGTGAAAACGGAACAGACAGACAGACAGAGTTACATTCGCATTTATAACCACATAAATACGTGACGCTTGGGTTTGAAGTGCTGCTAATAAATAATAGAATTCAAGATAGACAGATAGTCTATCAATATAATTCGATGACAATTGTAAAAATATAGGTTCGGTTCTTGAAAATATCGGAACACGACTCTATTTTCAAGACATATATATATTTATATTAGAGTGCATGTTCAGATATTTTTGTGATGGCGACAATAAAATGTTAGGGGACACTTTTTCTCCTGTTGAAACTTGATATTATTAAAATAAAAACAAAAAAATGCTTGGGGCACCTTTCTGAGAATGACCCTAAACTGAAATACACAATATTTACAAGTCAATTCAATCTAAAAATTTGGACTGTCAAGTGCGTCAGAGAATAATCGGGAGATAGACGTATGCAGAGACAAGTCCGCACTGTTTTCGTGAATTGTCAAATCAGTTAAACATACAACTTGCGGGCCCAGAAGAAAAATAAAATAAAATATATATATACAACTTACGATTCTATGCCAGTCAGGCAAAGTTTGTTGTTGCAGTCTGAATACATATCTATGAATCAAACGGCGTATACAAATATTTGCCAAATTGGTGTGGTTATATGTATATGGAACCCATTCATGTATACTTATTTTTGACTACGAGGTGGATACATTTAAATGGAATTTATTTAAGTATGCATCTTTCTGAAGCATTTTGTGATTACATAATACTGAAATAGTTTAATGAATACAATTTTTTGGTGTCAGTAATAGATACATATTTTTGATACAATGTATGACTACATATTTATTCAACCTTGTTTTTGTATACATATTTTTAGACGTGACTGTACCTACGAGTACGTGCCTTCCATGAGGCGTATATTCCTCTGACTGCACTATAAACATAAATAAATATCCCAATAAATAAATATAAATATCACAGGACAATGTCACACAAATTGACCTAGTCCCAAACTAAGTTCTAGGCTTGTACTATGGGAACTAGACAACGATAAACTGACTTATATAGAGAAATATATACTTGAATACAATAGAAAACATCTATCATCACACAAATATCTGCCCTTACCGGGATTTGAACCCAGGACCCCTAGCTTCGAAGGCAGGGCCACTACCAACTAGGCTAGCGTATCACTCTGGCTGGATATGTAGACGGTAAAATAGAAATAGCGGAACTACCTACATTCCTTGTTCGACTTGGTATCCCAAAAAGCTTTGAAACTTTCCAAAAAGTATTAGTCTCCAAATCCACAGCAGACAGCTGGCTACCAATTTAAATAAATCACCAAACTTGCAAATCTCTGGAAAAACTTGCTTTATTCAAATCCCGACGAGTCAGTGAGTTCGCATCGGGTAAACAAGTTTTATCACATCCATCGCAACTTCCTGATACTAAACTTAACCACTCAACAACTCGCCTATTGAAGAAATATCGAGCAGAAAACTTCATCGGAGCGTGGGCCCGGTTCAAATACACGAGATTTATTCACCTTAATAATTTGGTTACAATAGGGCGTGGAGAAAATAATGTTTTCCTAGTAGTACCTGTCTCTTTTTCTATTTAGGTCCGAGATAAATTTGGCAACGTGGTTAGCCTAGTTCGTAGTGAGAAAGCAAGCGGTCCCGAGAATTAATTCCAGTAACGTGAAATGGGTGTTGAGAGCGAGTATTTGTTTCTAAGTCTAAAGTAAAACAAAGCTTCAAAAATTAGGAAATTCTTTAATTCTACTTACTGGTACTGGTACTCAAGGTATATTCCCGACGTGGCCCCAATGTCACCAAGTCAGTACCTATCATGATGAGGGGATCCATTAGGGATTGAGAGAACACCTCAATTATTATAGGCATACATATAGCGATTTTGGTATTTTCAGAAACAAGTCCAGCATTTGTATTCAGAAATGTTGGCAACACCGCTTCGACGGCACCATTGTGAAGTGAATTGGCATCCGGCGGTAGCAGCGCCGACGCGAGCGTCCTCTATCGTCACTCGTCGGTCAACTTTTGGGCGGGAAAAATGAGCGCGCAACAGTTTACTTTAACGCTGCAATGGGCAGCTCGAGTGACTTTATCTCTGACTTTGTGGAAGTTAACTTCGTTACTGGTTTTAAGTTAAGTATTGTAGTTATTATGTTGTAAATTATGTGTGGATTTATGTGAAGTTTGAAAAATAAAGAACTGTGACTTTAACTGCTGCTTTGATTTACAGTATTCGATAACATCAGAGGTGGGATAGTTACCTGCGCAATATGGGTAAACGCAGTAAGAAAAGTAAGCGAAAACGAGCCCGGTCATCCAGCAGCGGTTCCAGTGTCAGTGGCCGAACTCCGTCACCTCGTCGACACAGACAGGAAAAGGTATCACGGAGAAATGAAGATTTAACTGTGAGTAGTACAAGCTCTGTAACACTTAATAATATCATTCCTGAATTTGACCCTCTAAAGGATAATGTTAACGCATGGCTGAGTATTGTCCAATCCTACGCCGATACCTTCAAATGGCGCGATGAAATAATTCGTTACCAGGCACTTAATAAACTAAGAGGTTCCGCTAAATTATGGTACGATTCCCTATTACGCACTGAGAATAATTGGCCCACCTGGAAATGGAACGAGTGGAAGGCCAAACTGACCAGTAGTTTTCAAATACAGAGGAATATGTATGATTTACTGAAGGAAATTATAGACAAAAAGCCCGTTGAAAACCAGTCTCTCTACGAGTTTTATTTTGAACAAAGGTGTAAAATCGACCGTTTAGGTTTAAATTTTACCGATCAGGATATAATATGTATTATTTTAGGTAATATTCAAGATAGTAATATCAGTGCGTCAGTAGAAGCTAATAGCTTTCAATCGTGCGACAATTTCGCGAGTTTCTTACATAGTCGCGTTTACAAAGGCAGGGCTACTAAATCGCTTGGCCCTAGCACCTTACGTGAACATCAGTCCAAGTCAAACATGCAAGCGCAAACAACTAGTGCTCTTACAGTTCCATCGGTAGGAGTATCAAATCAGACTGGTTCCGCTAGTCACGATTCTAACCGTAAACCATTGAAATGTTACGTCTGCGGGGGTAACCATAAAAAATTTCAATGTGATGCAAATAAATGTACATTTTGTGGGAAAAAGGGTCATTTAGAGTCTGTTTGCTTTCAAAAAAAAAGTGCTAAACCAGAAAAGGAGGAAACAAAATTTATATCCACCTCCGATTCTAAAAATAAATTTGTCAAAAACATATGGTTGGAGAACTTTAATCATGATGCCTTTATCGACACCGGTAGCAGTTGCTCCCTGATAACAAAGTCGTTGGTAGAAGGTTATCCTTTTCAGAGTTTTCAGTTGCCTACGCCTGTTGTAATACAGGGGTTTTCCAAACAAAACATAACCACAGTTACCCACGCTATAAAAGTGAATTTAAAAATTGATTCAGTTGTTTTAAAAGAGATTGATTTTTATATAATTGATGACCTCGCAGGCTGTGATATTTTGATCGGAAGGAACGTGACGGAACTGCCTAATTTGATATATTCTCGGATTGGTGACGTATTCCAGTTCAATTACGCCGAGGATTTTACGGAATTTTGTAACAGTATAAGGGAGGTTGATTTGAATACAGATGGACATCGTAATAAACTTGTCACTTTGCTAAGGAAATACCGCGATTGTGTAGCATTAACTGTAAAGGAATTAGGAAAAGTAAATGATCATGAAATGGCCATAAACCTAACTACACCAGAACCGGTTCAGTGCAGGCCCTATCGGGCTTCGAATCCAGATAGGATCATTATGCGTGAAATGATCAATGAATTACTAGAACATAACATAATTCGAGACAGTAACTCCCCATATGCCAGCCCAGCGCTTCTCGTAAATAAAAAGAATGGCGAAAAAAGATTATGTATTGATTATAGGGCACTTAATAAAATAACGATTAAAAATAAATATCCCATGCCTCGCATTGAGGAACTTGTTGACAGATTACAAGGAAAGAAATGTTTCACTAGTTTAGATTTGAAAAGCGGGTACTACCAAATTAATATGAGTAAAGAATCTGTAGAAAAAACCGCGTTCATAACAGAGGATGGGCATTATGAATTTTTGAGGCTACCTTTTGGGTTAGTTAACGCGCCATCCTGCTTTCAACAAGTAATGAACAAAGTATTAGGTAATCTACGCTTTGGAAATGTTATTGTGTACCTTGATGACGTTTACTTGGTAACTGAGACGTATGAACAAAACATTGAGCTATTAGAAAAAGTCTTGCAGATATTCCGAGATAACGGACTTACTTTGAATCTAAAAAAATGTCATTTTTTTAAAAGTGAAATTGATTTTCTCGGTTATAAAATCAAGCCAGATAGCGTCATGCCTAACGAATCAAAAATAATCGCCGTTAGAGATTTTCCCACTCCCAAAACTGTTCACCAGCTCCGTCAATTTCTTGGCCTTATAAGTTACTTTCGTAAATTTATTCAAAATTGTGCCATGCTGTCGGCTCCGCTCACAGCTCTGTTAAAGAAGGACGCCATTTGGAAGTGGGAAGAGACTCACGGAAAAGCTTTTGAAACTTTAAAAAGTAAATTAACGTCCGGTACGGTTTTATCAATGTTTGATCCAAATAAAGACAAAATCCTTTATACTGATGCAAGCCGGGACGGAATCGCTGGAATTTTAATGCAAATCACTAGCGAAGGCGAAAAACCAATTCACTATTACAGTCGGCAAACTACGGAAGACGAAAAGAAATATCATTCGTTTGAACTTGAGTTGTTAGCCGTAGTTAACTCGCTACAAAAATTTAGATTATACTTATTGGGATCTACTTTTAAGGTAGTAACGGATTGTAACGCAGTACGGTTTGCACTGTCAAAGAAAGATATTATCCCGCGCATTGCTAGGTGGGTACTTTCGACACAAGAATTCTCATTTGACATAGCGCATAGGGAGGGGGCACGAATGCGGCATGTAGACGCTTTAAGTCGAAACCCGGTACAATCCGGAGAGAAACCGGAACACGAAATTGTTATGTCTATTACCGAGGCGGACTGGTTACTCGCTGTACAAATGCAAGATTCGAAATTAGCAGAAATCAAATCAATTTTAGAGTCAGGGCAGGCCGATGATCATAAATCTATATTTAATGATTACGAACTCTTAGGTAATAAAGTTTACAAGCGAACACTATATGGCCGTCGGTGGGTAGTTCCAAATGAATGCATCTGGCAAATAATTAAATGCAACCATGATGATATAGGGCATTTTTCTTTAGATAAAACAATAGAGCGTATTCAAAATCTGTACTGGTTTCCTCGAATGCGTAAAATAGTTAAGAAATATATCAAAAACTGCATGAATTGCATATATTATAAGAACAAAGGAGGGCCTAAGGAGGGTGAATTACACCCGCTACCTAAATACGCGCAACCATTCCACACGTTACATTTGGACCATTTGGGTCCTTTTGTCAAAACCAAAGACAAGAATACCCACTTACTAGTGACAGTAGACGCTTTCACAAAATTCGTTTTTATTTCTGCTGTTCCGTCAACAAACGCTTCCAGTGTCATAAAAGAGCTTGAAAGTATATCCAAAGTTTTTGGGAACCCTAAAAGAATCGTTACGGACGCTGGGACTTGTTTTTCCTCGAAGGAATTTGAACAATATTGTGCACGTACAAATATTAGGTTACATCGAGTTGCCACAGGCATGCCTAGATCTAATGGGCAAGTGGAGCGCTTTAATCGGACGATTCTAGAAGCTCTCAAATCTCTAGGCGCTAATACTAACGATGACAAGTGGGACCAGTGTTTAAGAGCTTTACAGCAAGGTGTAAACAGTACAATTCACAAATCAACTAAAGCTGTCCCGAGCGAAGTATTGTTTGGATATAGGCTGCGTACCGATAGCGATAGTTTAGCTCCAGACGCCACGGACGACAGTTGCGTAGATGTGACTTTGTTGCGTAAACAGGTAGATGACAATATTAAAGCCAGTGCGGAACATTCGAAACTAAGATTTGATAATACCCGAATAAAAGCCAAGAATTATGTAGAGGGCGATTTAGTGTTAATTAAAATTCAGAGCCAAAACAATGACGGTCAGAGTAGAAAATTAATGCCTACATTCAAAGGACCATTTCAAGTCAAGAAAGTACTTGATAATGATAGGTATGAGGTGACGGATTTAAGGGGGGCTGAAAGAAGCAATAAAGCTTACATTGGAACCGCTGCTGCTGAAAACATGAAACCGTGGATACGTATTGATGGTTGGGAAGCAGATTAACTTTAGTACCGTGTTGGCAAGGTATGTTTATTACCTACACAAAAATACATTATCCATTCAATTAGTTTTATTATTAAATTCTCATTTTACATTTTTGTGACTGCCTACCAGGGTAAAATACAACCTGGGTATGTTTACCTAATACAGCTACATCCAGTGGTTAGATTGTGTAAACAATTTTTTTTTTCTCTTTTTATCTTGAGTCAAGATTACATACTTAGAAATATCATTACCCAGATATTTACATAAATGTTGCACATATTATTAATGTTTATTTACTTTTAGTCATTTTAAACAAACTTGATACGCTCAAGTGAGTAAACCTCTTTGAGTGAGTAAAGTGGTAATATGCTGACTATAGTGTACACAAGTGAGTAAATCTCTTTGAGTACAAGGGTGTGTCTGTATATGATGTGAGTAATATGTCACACTGATATTAGTTTATTGTAGGAAGTACACAAGTGAGTAAAATCTCTTTGTGGTACAGTTGATATTAAGTGTGTAATCATGTCTATGTGAGAGTGCTTAAATGAAACATACGATGCAACATTTATGGTCCAATTCATCTCTAAGGATAATGTACTAAAATGTTTCTTTTTGACATATTTCAGTATTCCATCTAGACTCGTGGGGCTTCTGAGTCAGAAGCCTTGCAGCATGGCCGTGTTGGCAACACCGCTTCGACGGCACCATTGTGAAGTGAATTGGCATCCGGCGGTAGCAGCGCCGACGCGAGCGTCCTCTATCGTCACTCGTCGGTCAACTTTTGGGCGGGAAAAATGAGCGCGCAACAGTTTACTTTAACGCTGCAATGGGCAGCTCGAGTGACTTTATCTCTGACTTTGTGGAAGTTAACTTCGTTACTGGTTTTAAGTTAAGTATTGTAGTTAATATGTTGTAAATTATGTGTGGATTTATGTGAAGTTTGAAAAATAAAGAACTGTGACTTTAACTGCTGCTTTGATTTACAGTATTCGATAACAGAAAGTATTATTTGGTGAAGTGCAAATGGCAATGACAACCACAGAGGGCCACCAGAACTCCTCAATAATACCTATTTCAAGGGTGATGATAAGATATAATTAAAATAATTCAGCGACTATGACGAAGTACATTTAAATGATTTAAATACTTATATGCATTATGACTTTCTCGTGGCGTTACTTGTGGCGAGCGTGAAATAACCTGTGGTTCTTATTCATTGAAAAGTGGGACTACATAGGGTGATTAAACCAGTAATGAACAAGGTCCAATGACGGACACTTGACTCTTATTTTACAGAAGATACAGGTTATTCATTTGTTTTGCAACAATCAATTTATAACCTTATGATCTTTGAATTAAGAGTGAAGTGTCCATTATTGGTGCCTATCAGCTTAAAGTGTCCAACACTGGTGCCATCACCCTATGAGCCTATTATGATCACTAAAAAGTGTAAATATAAATTAAATGTTTTGAAAAACAAAAAAAACGCCTTCGAAAACCAAAAAATTAATATATTTTCAAATGGTAATAGGTCGGTCAAACTGAAGTCGACGTCAAATAACATTCTTAACAAAATGCCCGCTTCAGTTTGATTGAACTATTACCATTCTTTTTTTACAAACCATGGATAGATTTAATAACTTCTGATTAAATTTTTATCCGCCATTTAAATTGGAATGAACATTAGAAAACGAATTACATTACACATAAGTCTATATTATTCTAAACAATACATGTTCCCAAGACCCTCGTATTACCAGGCAGTTCACGTGCACATATATTTTCTGGTCCGATCTCTTTATAGATAAAACAATAAAAGTGCAGCAGTGAAATATGTTTAGTGGTTTTCTGCACTCGCAATAGTTATCTATTTTATGTCGAACTTAAACTAATTTACTGCAGGTACACTACACATTGCAATGTATTGACACTGTTTACTAAATCATTATTTATTAGCCTGGTATATTTAATAAAAATGTATAAATACACATACACACATACTATCACGCCTTCATTCCCAGAGTGGGGTAGGCAGAGCTACAAAAATACTAACAACTACAAAAAGAGTTCGAGAAAAGACCGTACAGACCCGTAACACCTTCAAGAAAAGAGCGTACTCTCATTTGAAAGGCCAGCAACGCACCTGTAACTCCTCTGGTTCTTCAGGTGTCTATGGGTGACCATCAGGCGATCGGTCTGCTCGTTTGCCTCCTATTCCATAAATAATAAGAATATAGTACAACGTTTAGCGCAATATGTTTCTACCAAACACTTTCTGGACGTGATTGATGTCTAACCTGACTTTAACAAACACATCTGACACTTGGCAGGATATGGAAATGATGTGCATACATATTTTGAATTAACGTATAAGCCCGTGACGGGAAACTATGCCCCTCTCTTTACGCGTTAAACGAGGAAAAGGGAGAAGCTTTGGTTACTTCAAATTCAAATTTAGTGAGTATAGTGGAGCTCCAGCGATGATGCCGCGAGGTGAGCAGCACAATAAAGTTTGATTGGATACTCGCAGGTATCGCGGGCGGTACACGATTTCGTTCATTCCGGCCGCCGTGGGGTAAGCTGCAGTGGGCACTGTTAATTAAAGTAAAAAGGTGTAAGTGTAGTAAAATTAAGATTTTTTTTTTAAATGTGCAACGAAAAGACAGACGCCATGTGTTGTTCCGTCCAGTCTTTAATGTTGTAGAATTAATATAAAAGTTATCGCAAGGCAAACGTTGTTTGTTTTGCAAAACAGTTTATCGCTAGTGAATACTACTACTGTATAACGTACAGTGCAATCGAGGACTTTAATTGTTACGCCACTATGGAACCCTGTCATAATGACAATGTTAAACCACGTGAAAGAAAGCTACAATTAAGGATTTACGCTGTCAATATGACAGGGTTCCATAGTGGCAATAGTCCTTGACTGTAGGGTGGAAAAAAACTAATAGAGAAGTACCGTGTGAAACCAGTAGGACAAACTAACGAATAAACGAGCAAACCAATTAGGACAATTATACAAAACAACTCACTTTTCCAACTCGTCGACAAAATATTAACCGGCCTAATGACATAATAACCGGTGCAACCAGTAGGCACGTAAGGCAGAGTTAGGTACCTGCCGCTCTCGCCTGCGTAACGTCGTTGACGAAACCGGGGAACAAATTAAAAATACACGCACTAAAATATTAATAAGACTGACGAACGGGACAACTTAAACTTGCTGTTTAATTTCGATGATGACGACACGTTGGCTAAGTTGGGAGTGACTCTGCCTCCGAAGCCAGCGGTCCTGGGTTCAAATCCCGGTAAGGGCAGATATTTGTGTGATAAGCGCAAATATTTGTTCCTGAGTCTCGGATGTTTCCAATTTATTTAAGTATTTATTTCTCTATATAAGTATGTTTATCGTTATCTAGTACCCATAGTACAAGCGTAGAGCTTAGTTTGGGACGAGGTCAATTTGTGTGAGATTGTCCCGTGATATTTGTATTTATTTATATTTATATAAAACATTTTTTTTCCAAATTTACTAATGTTTACATTTGTGTATTATTCTTCGTTTTTCTTCCAAATTCCTCCCACTGCCAGCCATCTGACATTCAGTTGTCATCTAGTATTTCACTGTCACATAAAACTCGTAGCGTTATAAACGGCCAATTTTAACAACCCAAGCACCTCTAGGTTTAAAACATACATAGACTACTCCCGAGGCACAACTGCGGACGGATAGAAATCCCACCCAGTAACTTACCACAGGTGTCTCAAATACAGAGATAAACAAACCACCGCGAACCAATCCGTTCTGAGGTGAGTTTACCGCGCGTCCGCTGCCGATCAGCGCTGCTCCCAATAACTGGTAACGAACCTTCAGAGCTGTATCCCGGTCATTCTCTGAGCGTTTCAACTGCCCGTTGCATTTCTAATTACCGTTCCACCTTATTATTGGCGGCAAACAAAAATACAAATGCGATTTTACAAACGTGATATTACAGTTGAAATATAAAGTGTAAAAAATAATAATTATTATTATTTTGTATATCAGTATTGTTATATTACTTTTATGTTTGATTATTTATTGTAAAAAATCTAATCTACAGAAAAATTAAGAAATACCTAAAATAATAACAATAATAATAATTATTATTATTATTGTTTTTATTTAATAATTATTTGTAGAAATAAAATTTCCACAAGAGACACTTTATCAGTGTTGTACTTGAGGAGAAAAGTTAATAAAAATAAACATGTTATATTTTTAGAGATTTTACATGAAAATAGGTGAATAGACACTGTACGACACGAACATAGGCTAAGCAAGACAATTCAATTCAATATACACCGTGTTTTTTTTGATTTACGATAACTTCGGCATACAATACAATACAATACAAAACACTTTATTGTCCACCAAACAAAAACATTACACAGAATTTTCACAATTTAGAAGACCCAGGTAAACAACAGGCGGTCTTATCGCTGATTAGCGATCTCTTCCAGACAACCTTAGAAGGGATAAGGTGCAAGTTAAAACAATTTACACGGTAGGTGGTGCAGACCAATTTCGAACAATTACAAGGAACTATGCTAGCTATAAAATACAATATACCTATAAATACACGCTTACCAAACTAATAAATAGATAATCAAATATATATTAATACAAACTAATACATTATAATGACTTACATGAATAAATAGATAGTAATAAATAAATACATACATAAATGTCAATACATCCACATCAGGGAAAAAAACACATATTGCATATTGGCATATTGTTAGGTACACGTATAGAAACTACGTGGTACATTAGATTTTAAAATATTGCAAAAAAAAAAAATTGTTTAGAACAAAGTAATTAAATGTTGTGTCTTCAATCATTCTAAAAGGGTCTTTAGAGTTAACTCATAGTTAGTGTCAAATACGTCAAGTCAGCGTGACATACACACACACAAGTAAAGATAACACTTGACAGGTGCACGACCTAACAATTGAAAACTCTTTACTCATAATAGGTAATTAAAAGAAAATTGTTAGGTAGCAATTAAGAGCATTTTACATTAGTTTAACGTGATTAACTGATTAATTTTAATAATTGAATATCTTTATAACCGTACGAGTTATCATATGTCTGTCTTCGGGAAATTAGCTTAATTTGACTTGAAGAACGTGCCCTTAAAGTTATCGTAAATCAAAAAAAACACGGTGTATAAAGGGTTTCAGACCAAATTAATTTAGTTTAAGTACTGAAACATTTCAATCCAGGCCGGCCGGAGAGGCCTCGGATTAGCGTAAAAGCAACTACTATGAATAATTAATTATTAGGCAGATGAACTGTCTTTGAAGTTGGTGCCGGATTTTATTCTACGACTGTTGCCTGTGACACAATCGTGATAGGAATTCAAAAGAAGTAGAGATAAGATAAGGTTAGATTTAGATAAGTGCTAAGTTGTTTAATAAATGGTAATTATGGAAAAATAAATAAAATAAAAATGATTTTTTTGACGACACGGTGGCCTAGTTGGGAGTGATCCTGTCTCCGAAGCCAGTGGTCCTGGGTTGAAATCCCGGTGAGGCCAAATATTTGTGTGATGAGCGCGAATATTTGTTCCTGAGTCTTGGGTGTTTTCTATGTATTTAAGTATGTATTTCTCTATATTAGTACGTTTATCGTTGTCTAGTACCCTTAGTACAAGCCTAGAGCTCAGTTTGGGACTAGGTCAATTTGAGTGAGATAGTCCCCTGATACTTATTTATTTTATTTATTTATTTATTGAAAGGAACAAGTACAGACGAATCAAGTTTCTGATGGCCCCGCACTAGGCTATGCCTGTCACGTGGCAACCAGATTCGATTTACAAAATAATTGAAAATAGTTGGCAAGATATTACAAACAGGAGAGTTGTGAATTCTACAAAACAATTTGGTTACTTTGTTTATATTATTATAATACCGACTAGGAAGACAGAAATTATATTATGTAGTGACGGTGGACTGAAAAGTAGTGTTTCTGTGTGAGTATGTGGGAGTGTGTAAGTGTGTGTACGTGTGTGTGTGTGTGTGTGTGTGTGTGCATATGCGGTGTGAGTGCGTAATATCAACCAAATAATAAATTTTGGCATCTGACAAGTTTAGCAATGGATTTTAGAATATTTTCAGTGTCGTAATAGATGAGACCCTGGAGCCAAATGGTTATTTTAGAATTTGCCTCACAAGGTTCTCCTTGTGAGGCTTCAGCGATATTGCAGAACTTTTAAATGTGGTTGTATATAAAATGGTGTGTAAAAACAAACCGGTCGATTACGAGTCGGACTCACGCGCCGAGGGTTCCGTTTTGAATTCGATTTTGAATCGAATCAGTGCGAGCCCATCTCACACTTGACTGAATTTTAGTATTTGTTGTTTTAGTTTATGGTTTGTACTATAACCATACTAAATTTGTCGCTTGTATGTTTCTTGTATGGGCCCCCTTTATTTTTAACTTTATTTATATTTGTTGTTTTGTTAGTAACTCCACCGTAATAACATATATTCTTGGATAAGCTCTTTGAAACTAGGACGGATGAACAGACAGACAGAGTAGGCTTAGTAATAGGGTCCCGTGTGACACCATTCGGGAACGGAACCCTAAAAATGGTAATTATAGAAATGTAATACTACTTTAGCAGTACATGCTTGCTTGCTTATGTGTTTGCCATCATATAACTCACTTCCACTTTTCTCTCCTGATCCCTCCTCAATCCTCGTTTCTTCCAGTTTTTCTAGAAAAAAAAATTGTCCTGATAAGAAATCGAGGATAAATTTTATAAATGTTATGATTAAATATGACCAAACGAATATTTGATAAAATTACCGCCTCATATAAATCGTCAAAATTTTGCAATTATATGAAATGCCCAAATACTCTTTTCTATTTTGTAAAACAATATTGCTGTTGACATGTTATTGCATTGTCAACCTTATGATAACTGTTATTTACTTGACATTAAGACGATTGTGAAGCGATTCATATATCGCGTAGCTGTCAAATATAATCCATACAAATTTAGCTCCGCGCAAAAACGTTTCTTACCCCTAATCTAATCCGATTTCCACGATTCTTTAATATGCTGTAGATATTATGAAAAACTAGATCTGTACGTTTCCGCTTTTGTTTTTTTTTTTCTTCCTAATAAATATTTTCTTGGAAAGGAAAACGTACATTATCTCTCTCCTGGATTATATACAGTTACTGAAAAAATAGCGGTAAACTCAAATTTAATAAAAAATGTGTCACAGCTACTACCGCATACAGGTTGATCATTTTAACAAGGCATTATAAAAATTGTCGGGAAATATTTCCCGCTCCAAAGACCCGGTACCTGAGCTTCTTTTCGCAACGCCTGGTAATAACTCATAGCGGTTACGTTAGTAACTACATGGTCGTAAAACAGGAAACTCCTAGGGCAAGTTCGGTTGGTAATAAATGTGTATTACAGGGTGCATTCATTACTGGTTCGGTATTATTTAGGTACGCTGCTAGGAGCAAGCTTTTTTTTATTTATAAGGTGCCGAAGTCTAACTAGAAATCCTTATAGTTTCACCATGTTTGTCAGTCTATACGTTACACTCACCGTTTCTCAAAAAATATAAAAGTGACAAAACTGAAGCTTTTATCTTCTTATATTTATGAGATCAATGACAAAATAAGTAATAAAAATATTGAAAAACCGTTATGTGTATGCTATCATTAATTTTTAGATGTTGCCAAAACTATAAATACTAAAAACCTGGAAAATATCTTAAATGAATGCACATAATAACAAATAACAAACGTGATTGGATCTTGAGATACAGGTGAGTAAAGTGTTGATACCTATTAAATCTTTTCTACAACAGCACCAAATAATTTACTTACAATAAACATCTTTTATGTTTTAATAGCAAATTTATTTATAGATTTTGCGATAGATTTTTTGTATTTTGTCACGGCATCGGAACCCTACACTGCCCAAGGTCCGACGTACTCTTGCCCCATTTTTATAATGTTTTTTTAATTATTTTCAGGTCTTTAATTATCATATATATTCTTAATTAACTAAATTCGTATTATTTTCAGCATATGTTGTAGGCAAGGTAGGTAGTAGGTTCGTTTTATATAAATCTTAAAATACACATTTTAAACCTGCATGCACATTTTATTTATTTATTTATTAATTATTACAGTTTTAATAATAGGTAGAGCAGCAATGTACATGAATATTTCTATGTAATATAGTTATGGAAGGGCCATAGACGCTTCGTATCGACGCTAACTCCATAAAACAGTTGCCAGTTATGAAAACTGAAACTTTTTAGTTTCGCCGTGAGTTTCCGGAGAATGGCCAGTGTTGGTCGGACAAAAGCCAGACAATATTTATCTTTATGCTTTTCAACGTTCCTTCGCGTAGAACTTGTTTATCGTTTTACACTTGGGGACTATTAAATTTTGGAACAAGAATCATTGTATGTCGTAATGTATGACATAAACTATCTGTGACAAACTACATCCACCTGTATAGCTGATAACATGATTAAAAGATACATATCTTAAACAAACAAACATCCAAATGGTTTCACTCACATGCATTATGAAAGTAGGATAGGTACTTTTTATGTGACTATCGATAGCAATGCTGATAAAAGTTTAGTAACTAAAACGCCTGTAAGAAATAAAATTGCTTACAAGATATATCCGACAGCGGCTAATGGTAGTTTACACTTGCAAGTTTCTTGAAAGTTAGTGTCGGACAGCTGTCGGTCATTTTTCGCAGAAGTTTTCTAGCAAGGGAAATGTGGTCTTAAAGGTTTTTTTAGCATTTGGAACCTTAAAAATAACTACGAGTACCTATTTACGCTTTCGCACAACAAAATCGCTACATAGTGTAAAACAAAGTAGCTTCCCGCTTTCTGTCCCTATGTGTGTTTAGAATTTAGATCATTAAAACTACGCAACGGATTTCAATGCGGTTTTTTTTAATAGATAGAGTGATTCAAGAGGAAGGTTTATACGTATAAAACTTTAACCTGGAGCGAAGTGAGGGCGGGTCACTAGTAATTTATAAAAAGTAGTATACGAGTGTATAACTGATATATAAGGAGAGGTCTTAAATCACGAATGTGGTTTTATGAATCAGGCCGACGGGGAGTACCAGTGCTAACTGTAACATAATCTATAGCTAAGTTTCGTATCGACAAAATTTTAATTTCAATAAAATACTAGAATTGAACCGCAGATTAAAAAAAAATATGTTGTAATAAATAGGTTCTGAACTCATTGTACATAGATGATGAAGAGTGTAGATAAACAATGGCCCTGTCTTTAAACGACTTCAAAAAAGAAGTTATATGTTCCACTGTAAGTATGTATCTTTTTTTTAACTCACCCGCCTCTACCTTATTATTAATAAGATAATTAATAGGGAAAAGACGCTGTAGAGTTAAACCCCTGCACAATCTACAATGCACACAACTTCCGTAGATATTTTTTTAAAATATCATCTTCGATAGTTTTATTATTAAACAATCCAACTAACTTAAGGTAATATTCTTAAGATGTTCTGAGTACTGCGCGAGTTTATTTTTATCCTCGGCTGCGTATGTGGAACACCTCTGGACTCAAAAACAATTGAATTCACGACCGTCTTACGAGCAAACATTTCCACTTTCAAATTCCCCACACTCGCTACGTATCCTTTAGCCGGCTTTCATTACCACATTCGAGCTGCGTAAACTGAGCTCCAACCACCATGCACCAGACCCCTTTGTTACCCAGTTTTCTTTTCATCCCTAAGGGGGAGGCGGGTCTGGGTATGTTGGTGGGTATATCATAGACAAGGTAAGTGGGTGGTAGTGGAAATTAATGCAGACGCGGCAGCCTATTTTCTCAACGTATAACGTTACCACTTGCTTCAGACAGTTGTTTGTTGGGCCAGGAAACTACTCACGATTGTGTTTTATTTGGTGTAGTGTAAAACAACTTGCTTTTTAACATGTTTGTCCGAAATAAACGGTGATAGGTTATTTTAAGAAATCTGTTGCAATTTTTCATTTCATGTTGTAGATTAATATACAATCGTTCATCAAATTGAATATAGCTTTACGTCACGTGCTGTTACTTTCTACCTTGGTAAACTAGATTGGTTTAAATTAAATTAAGTACATACATACATAACATCACGCCTTAATTCCCAGAGTGGGGTAGGCAGAGCTACAGAAATACCAACAAATCTAAAAAGACTTGTTGATAATTCTGTAACTACATTTTCCAGAAGTAGGCTAAGATGTTTACCAGTGTTTTAGTGACAGGTTGCAAGCCCATCGCCTAACAGCACTACAAGCCCTTATTCCCTTAGTCGCTTCTTACGACATCCACGGGAAGACATGGAGTGGCACTATTCTAACCCGGCAACCACACGGGCTCGGGGACTGGGGTTAAATTAAGTAGTAAATGGTTAATTAGGAGTTTCTAAAAGTATCAAGCCAAAACCAAAAGTTAAGCTTACTTTTGCTTATTATTCGTAATACAAGTCGTATTAAAGGGCAGTACTTGCAAAGTGTAGTTAGTAGGAAGTGTTTAAACTATTTAAATCCTTCAAGATCATTCTCGATATAGGTATGGGTAACAAATATCATCATCTTCATCATCGCCATCAATATCATCCGACTGTATCATTCCACTGCTGGAAATAAGCCTCTCCATAAGCATGATATTCAGCTCTACTTATCCAAAAACTATTATCTATTCAGTGGTATGCAGACGGACAGACAGTCAGAGTAAATTTCATATTTTATAATATTAGTTAGATATTTAAAAAGGTTAACAAACATTATGGTAGTGGTAGTGGTGGTAGGACCCTGTGCAGGGTCCGTCCGGATCGCTACCACCATCTTATCCATTAACCACCCGCCAAGCAACAGTGTTCGCATTGTTGTGTTCCGGTGTGGGGATAAGACAACCGGTGAAATTACTAGCATAGAGGCATTCCATCTTAGTCCTCAGGGTTGGCAACGCATTTGAGGTCTTGGGATTATAGTCTTGAGAATTCAAATGTCTATGGGTCTCAGATTCCACTTACCATCAGGTGGCCTGAGTGCTCGTGTGCTTTCTCCTTAACATAAAAAAAAAAACATGTTACCCCATTTCAGCGGTAAATGATCACAAAACCAGACTCAACAACCTTGTTATAAATAACGTTTTATTTGTAAACAGGTTAAACGGAAATCTGCTATGATTATATTTACAGTCATAAAGGTCTTCTTTTTCATCTCCTATAAATCAGATGAAGACAGTTCACCATCTATGAAATTTAATGTCGTTTGAAGCAACATGACAACATTAAAGTACACAGTAATATGCTAGCGGAGATGGTAATAAGGGCAAATATATTTTGTGTAATGAACACCAGTACTTATTCCTGGGTCTTGGATATTTTTCAAGCGTTTAAAGAGTTATATTACTGTATCTGTTTGTTTATCGTTGTCTTGTACCTAAGCAAGACTAGAGCTTAGTTTAGAATTAGATTAATTTATGTAATACTAGCTTTTGCCCGCGACTTCATACGCGTATAAATCAGTTCCCGAGGGAATAGCGATATGAAAGGTAGCCTATGTGTTAATCCAAGGCATAAGCTGTTTTCATTCAAAATTTCACCTAAATCCGCCCAGTATTGTTTGCGTGAAACAGTAACAAACATCCATCCATACATACAAACTTTCGCGTTTATAATATTAGTAGGATTTTATGCATGCAAACAAACACTCAACTAAAATATTTATTTAATATTGTCCCTCTGATTTCTATTTTATGAAGTATTTATTTTCTGAAATAATTATTTTCAGTAATAATGAGTAGGTCATATTTATCGCAAGTCATAACGTCTTAAGAAACTGTTACTTTTAAGATTTTTTTAAATCAAACCTAACGTCCATAACCTAGCATTGCCTACACGTTACATATTTAAGAAATTCTAAAAAGTTTACGGTTCCAGCGATATAATATAATGAATATCGATAATTATGTCAACTATAATTGGATGTCCATGTATTTATTTAAATTTAAGTATATATATATATATATATATGTAGCTGTAATGTTGTAAATATTAGTTACTTGTGCACATCTTTGTTGTCTTGCCTATCCTCGTACAGTTTCCTCGTTCATGGTTGGGTTAGCTGGAAGAGATCCCTTAAAGGGATAAGTTCGCCATTGTACATGTTACTCTTAAGTTTATGTACCAAATTTCTTGTTATTGTTATTTTTTCTTTGTGCAATAAAGAGTTTACATACATACTATGACAATATCACAAAAAAAGGGAAACAACGGGCTCCCATTTTTATGATGTTTAGATCTACATGATGTTGTATTACATCAACTGTGTTATTTATTCTCCGCTATATGAATACTACAGTTGTTTAAGCATGAACCTTTCAACTATGTTAAGTTTTCGAATCGCCTTTACTATTCGAAAACGTGTTCTGGAGGGTTATTACCTAGCTATGCAGTTCATTTCACGGTGAGCTAAAGGACAGAGCTATGGTAGTTTTATAGCTCTGTCCTTTTTTCTGAGTGTAAACAGTGGTGCTAGACAAATTGCATTCGACAATCGTTAGCGATTATGTTTCGATTGATAAATGTATGGAATTGACGTAAGCCACCGAGATAGTAACGTGACACTTACGTCAATTCCATCGAAACATTTTCGCTAGCGAGTGTCGAATACATGTCATAATAACCCCCTGAACTTATCCGTATTACAAACCCCTATAACAGACTCACGTTTTCTACTTTACATTATACCTTAAGGCAACGAGTAGGGTAACGTTTTTACAAATGATACCATTCCAAAAAAAACTCGCATGTCTTAATTTTGGTTCAATTAGTCCGTCAACCTAATTTAATGGTATTTTAAACAAAATAAAATACAAATTAAACTAACATATTAAAATCTAAAATTCAGGTACACGCACTAATTAAAGAGATATTAAATATATCCGTGATGGTGATATCGATTTTGAACCATTTCAAAAAAGATAAACTTGCACAAAGTTAGTAAGAGACTTAAATAAGTACTGGATGACGATAGGAAAGTCAACATAAATGTCAACTTTCTATCAAATTGTAGTACTAAATAAGAAGACAAGGCGCTTTTACTAATCGCCACACAAATTCTCGATGACGTAACGATAACGTTACTTACTCTTTAGAAGGTAAAACGTGGACGGGGTACAGACATGTTCAGATCATTTTTCCGAATAGTAAAGGCTATTCGAAAACGTTTATTTTCGAGCTACAGAACCGCAAGTTTAGAAGCCCAGTTAACGCAAACGAAAGATGATACTTCGAGTAAAATAAATTTCAAAGGGTGTTTTCGTTCGAGAAAGTGAGAACCCGCCTGACATGGCTCCCTTCGCTAGAACAATCTACAAAATTAAAGTTAAATCATAGTTCGTTTCCGTTTACCTTCTCAAAATGTGTCAAGAATTATTAGATCTTGCCGTATTGCTCTTAAAACATGTCAAGTTCCAGTCAGTAAAAAGGCTGGTACGTAATAGGTACATTAGTAATTTAGTTGAGTAGCGATATTTTTTTCTAAATGTAGCGTCGCTAATGTGTCTGAACAATTAAATTTTAAATGATTTAGCACCAATTTCACAAAACGATGTTAAATTTAATCAATGTTAATCGACTGTCAGTTCATACATTTTGACAACTGTTTCAAATTTACATATTTTTTAAGAATGTGAATTTTATTGTAATCACTATTTGTTGTTTTTTGCTCTTAGTGTTAGTCCCTAAATAGACTATTTAAATGCTGGCGCGTGCCTGTTATTGGCGCCTAAACTTTAATTTGTACCCTTTACATATATATATATATGTTTATGTGCTGTTGGCATGTCAAATAAATAAATAAATAACTGTTAAGGCTCTAATCGTCTGTTATATGGTTAACATAGTTTTGTAAAAATGTCTCGTAGGTACGAGTGGCTATCCATTTTACTTTTTTTTACATACTTTTTACGTTAGTAAGCAAGTTATTGCATTGTTTGATGTGTGTCAGTTTAGGTCAAATATTGCAAGTCAATTTCGAATCAGTTCCCGTTAATTGAATGAGCTGAATTTTGGACCACTGATGACAATGCAATATTATATTATGTAAGAATTGGGGGGTTAGTATGACGGCATGCATAAAATTAGATCTAATTTAGCTTTACATAGCACTGGGCCGTATCCTATGTCAATAAAAATCTATAATAAATTACCTAAAGCAATAAAAAATTAAAATGATATAAAAATATTCTGCAGAAATCTAAAACGTCTTTTCATAAAGAAGTCCTATTACGCCGTCGATGAATAGACTGATGAAATGAAAATGAAATAGACGATGAAAAGATAACTTAGAAATCTAATAACTACCAAGTCAAATGAAGTGTGTCATCGACATGTCTACTGGATGATGTACCGGGTAATGTATTTTAAGTGTCTACCAATTTATCTACCTGTCTACCTCTCCTCTAAATTGCGATGCCTGATAAGGTACATATGTATTTAATTAGCGTTGTGCACTTGACATACCTATGTAATGCAATAAATAAATAAATAAATAAAGAACAGAGCTATATAACTGCCATAGCTCGCTGCAAAATGAACTACATAGCTATGTCATAATAACCCCCCAGGTCTGATGATGGAGTCGAAAGACAGCGAGAATCACCGCTACACTTAACGTAGACCCACCGTAAAGAGACACAGTAGTATGGTATTGACATTCGCAACCCGACATTTTTTTATTTTTTTTAAATATGAACGAGAAGGCACACGAGCGCTCAGGCCACCTGATGCTAAGTGGAATCTGAGACCATTTGACATTAGAATTCTCAAGACTATAATCCTAAGCCCTCAAATGCGTTGCCAACCCTGAGGACTAAGATGGAATGCCTCTATATTAGTAATTTCACCGGATGTCTTATCCCCACTCTGGAACACAACAATGCGAACACTGTTGCTTGGCGGGTGGTTAATGGATAAGATGGTGGTAGCGATCCGGACGGACCCTGCACAGGGTCCTACTACCACTAAAACACTACTACTGTAGTTCGAACAAGCCCAAAAGGACAGAGATACGGCAGTCAAATCCATCTCTTGCTGCGTTTTCTCTCTTAATACAGCTTCTGTAACTGCAAATACTGCACGTGAGATAGTAATGTGGGAACGGCTACCGATTCTAGCTCCACTAAAAGCTCATTACTATTTGTGCAATGGTTATAGCTCACGCGCGTGTGTACCGGGCTTTAGTGAAAGCAGTATAGTAGCAACCAAGGTGTTGAATACTACCTATTCAAGTTCTAAGTATGCACTCAAGTAGATGGCAGTCTAACTTATGTGCGGTGTGCGCTACTTGCAACTAGATTACTGGTGAAGGTAATATTAGATTCTTCAACAAGGGACTAAAGCTAGTCATTATGACACGAGATATTTATCCACCCGAGCAAATCGACGGTGGGTTAAGTTCAAGTTTCATTATGGTTTTTTAGTCTCGAGTTAAACACTGCTTTTCACTTCGATTGCAAGAATAACAAATCTTAAATTATAATAGTTTTAATGTGGACACTTTAAAATTACAACTTACAACAGAAAGAGACAGTTAAAAGGTTGTTTTCGGGGTTAGAACATAAGAAATAGTCCATAGACCAACATTTCCGAAACGAAGACTAAGGTGGTGGAGGTTGTATGCTCAGCCCCAGCCTGCCCTCCCACCGCACACCGATGACAAGGGCAACATCATCAAATGTCAACAAATATCCGTGTGGTTTTTCAACCCTTTGAGGAAATGATAAAGAAAAAGCACTTTAGTCCCTAGGGAGTAAAATGTCACTTTAGTCCCTAGGGATTCAATACATCACTTTAGTCCGCCTATACATAGCTATTATGAGTCGTTTTAGAGCGAGAAGTGTAAACACTATCTTCAACCCCCTGATGCAGAAAGAGGGTAGTTATAAGTTTAACGTGTGTGTGTGCATCTGTGGCATCGTATCTCCCAGACGGATAGTGCGATACAAACGCCTATTTCAAAAAAAATATATCATCTGGTTTATTCTTAACTAGGCGTTATCAAAATCGCTACTTACATGTCTGTATTCTACCGACTTGAAATTTGTGGAGTTAACATAGCGGTCGACGCTCGATGTTCGAAAATCGCTAGCTTACAATTCCCGGAGCGCGAGTATTGTTTTGTTTCTAATTAGGAATTGTTTAACGTAAAGCCTAACAAGATTCTATTTGGCCCAATTTCAATATAAATTTGTATTGAAAATGGGGCGATAGAATCTTGTCAGGCTTTAAGTTATTTCTCTCGGCATTTACAAAGTACCGTAAACCGAGGTGACTTTGATTTACGGGGTGGGTGGATGACTTTGATAACAACTACCACTAATAAAATTTTCTTTGAAAAAGGGAACTCTGATAGTTGCTTCGACTTAAGTTAAGGTGTCGCGTGTGTAAAAAGTGTACCTTTGATAAGCAACGACGTATTTGATTTTACGTGATTTCAGTAGGTACCTGTTGACATATTCTTAGTTTAAATTTTGGGAAACTAAATTTTCAATTTTTTTAAGTCGGAAAAAATAGGAAACCGATTATTTTGTTTT
Source organism: Acleris holmiana (assembly GCA_949316455.1). Lineage (NCBI taxonomy): Eukaryota > Metazoa > Arthropoda > Insecta > Lepidoptera > Tortricidae > Acleris > Acleris holmiana. The sequence continues at coordinate 6,212,322 of OX438771.1, read as the reverse complement.
TTAATTCTATGGTTTTTTTCTTATTGTGTCTAGAAAAATCATGTAAAACTTTGAATTTGATTAAAGATTTACGTTATGTTTGTCATACCGCCGAACGATAAAGCGAGCTAATAAACACTGTTAAAGAGCTAAAGCATTAGCATTAAAATCTGCATTAAAATTTCAAAGTTCCCGTCTCAAATCCTGCTTTAGATAACTTATGCATAGAAAACTTCCTTTCCGTACGAAAATCCAACATTATAGAGCACCGCTAAATATTTTCCTGCACATTTTTCACTAAAATTATTCGCCCCTGACTGCACAATCGATTACGGAAATTGATGAATTCATACCACGGCACCTCAGAGCTCTCGAGAAATAACATGAAACATAACTTTAAAGCACGAGTAAAATACTCAAAAGTACTTTAATGTAAAATGCTTTAAACTGAGGCCCTAGCGAAAATTTTTTACCACGCGGTTTATTGCAACGCATGAGAATGTCATCCCATACACTTTAAGTGATAGAAAATCGTTAGTAGAGTTTGCATCTTGGCGAAAGTTGTGCAAGAAAGTAAGTCCACCCTTAATAGAACAAAAAATGGAATGGTAATGAGGATAGGCGTTTGACTGACTCCTGAGTTTCTTGCGGCGTTTCTACTCAGCAGTGGTCTTATCTTGGGCAGCGCTAGTAGAATAGTGACGTGTACGCCCGTGCGGCCTAATTGGGTAAGGAACAAAAAGTTAGACCATAATTAAACGCAGTTAACCATAGAAACAGCGAAGGCGAAATAAGCTCCGTTGTGCGACGAAAAGTATCCTTACAATTGTATGACTAATTACCATCGCACAACGGCAAAGTTTTAAAGAAAATTTAATTGAGTGAGTTAGCGTGCCCAACTTTTACTGAATGAACAACTTTTATCTTAAATATTTTTTTATTAACGTCCGACGCAAAACGAGGGGTATTATAAATTTGACTTGTAAGTGTGTGTGTGTGTCTTTCTGTAGCACCGTAGCTCTTAAATGGATGAACCGATATGAATGCGGTTTTCTAGTGGTGGTTTTTAGACATGTTGTAAAATCGGTTCATCCGTTTTTGAGATATTGAGCTTTTAGGGGGTTAAAAGCCCCCAAAATAACGGCTACATCTACCTTCAGAGCTGATATCTCTAAACGGCCGAACCAATTTTCATTAAATCTTGCTAAGAACCATCCTTATTAATGTAGCTTTATTTAAAAACAACCCTGCATCCACGTTCGTTCATCCGTTTGGGAGGTACGATGCCATAAACAGACAATCAGATAGTTAAATGGTTCAAAAATTGTTTTATTAGAAATTTAAAAAACCCCCGACTAAATAGTCTGTAAAAAAAAAACCTCTACATTTTTTTTTTTAAAAGTAGTGGCCCTAAGGGCTGATTGTTTGATTATAAGATAGTTAACTGAACACTGACACTAACTAAACTGACACGGCGGGGGACCGCTAAGTAAATAAAATAACATAAAATACCCCAGCTACTTAGCGGTCCCCGACGTGTCAGTTTAGTTAGTGTCAGTGTTCAGTTAACTATCTACTTATCAAACAATCAGCCGTTAGGGCCAGTACTTATTATTTTTTACTTTTTAGAGGTTTTTTTACAGACTATTTAGTCGGGGGTGTTTTAAATTTCTAATTTATACAGTGAGTAGTAAAATCACACTATCTTAGTTTATACATATTCAGAGTGAGGTTCAATCGGGGTTGAAGTATCCAGGTGATATTTAGAAGGTTACATATTTACCTCAATATTTGGTTCGATAGCCAAGTATTAAGCGCGTAGGTTGAAGGAACGCGATCCGTGTAACAGGATTTCTGAGGTTGAACGTTGAATAACGTTAGTTTAATCTTCCGTATTAAAAATGCAAAATGTGGTTACAGAATTATCAACAAGTTTAGAGTTGTTGGTATTCTGTTGCTCTGCCTACCCCACTCTGGGAAAAAAGGCGTGACGTTATGTATGTAAGTAATCTTCCGTATTTACCTTAACCTGAGTGACATGTAACCAAACAAAAAATAAACGTTTATTTATATACATAGACGACACGTTAAACTATGAAAATATCGCGTTTCTTGTCACTGTTATAGTTTTTATTGTTTCTACTAGTCCTTTTTCTATTTCAATACTCTTCAAAGGAACCAAATTACCTTTACCATTCATTCTTTCTCCCAAGACCAAGACTAAGACTTCCTCCAATTGCCCTCCGCTGTCAAGCGTTGCCTCTTATCATAATTTACCGATGCTCTCTTCCAATTAACATTCGAAACGGGTCTTCATACAATACAGTATATATTCGATGAAATATTGATATTATGATTACGCATTTTTTCCTTAAATTGAGACCTGAATAAAGTTAACAAAATTGGTTCAATTGAAAATAATTATTTGGTTCCTACCCATTATTATTATAAACAATATTTTAACAAACTCGACTCCAACAACTCATCATTATTTTCACAAAAACTCTGTATCACGGACATAGTACAACTTTTTGACAGAAGCTATTTTAAAATTGAAAGGTAAAAAAAGGGAACCAAATTTTGTAATAAAATCCTCGGGTGTGAAAATAATAACGTGCCTTTTCGGAGACATCACAAATTCTACGCTTTTCTCTGCAACTGGCTTTTGTTAAATTTTGTTATTTTTTTTTAAGTTATTATTAAATTTTCTCGTGTGGTATTTTCAAAAAGGTTCTCCCTTACATTTTTTTTCAGACAAACCGCAAATATTGACACTTAAGTTTCCAGAAGATCGTTTTTGTTTTCTAGCTGTTGAAATTTATGGAGGTGACAAATACTGTTGTCACGATGTGTCATCAGCTTACGTTAATCCAATACATTTTGTCAATTTTCGAAAATCGCTTAGCGCTATGCATCTTGACTAGGCTCTCATATTGTCATATTAGTCAAAGACCCCTAAATACCCACTAATTTTATTTTAATTTTGAATATTGGTCTTTTAGACAAGTACGGACACTAGGTGAAGATGTTAGCAAGCATACCTACTTGGAACCTTCTTGATGTGACTGTCATTATCATGGCCATGCTTGTCGTTTAATGTTTAGTTTGAAGTGCATTTTTACAAGGTAATATGCATGGTACTCAGCCATCTCTTTGGCTTACACTGACACAGTTGACTGTCCAACCAAAACCTATATTCCAACCGCGGATAGATAAGGCTTACTTGTTAAAATTTGACATTTGCCCATACAAAATGTGTCAAATTTTAATCCGAAGTAAGGCTATCTGTCCGCGGTTTAAATATTGGGTTCGGCCGTAAATAGTCTTGTTAGGTGAGGCTTAGCGTAAGAATACAAGTTCACCCACCTTATACTTGTGTTTTAGGAGAAGTGTCAAGGGGGTAAATGCATGTTTTGAACAATATTTAAATTTCTGTATTATCTTTCTACCCTTGTTCCTGTTCCTGTTGTTGTTGTTTTTTTTTTTTTTATGTTAAGGTGAAGGCACACGAGCACTCAGGCCACCTGATGGTAAGTGGAATCTGAGACCCATAGACATTTGAATTCTCAAGACTATAATCCTAAGACCTCAAATGCGTTGCCAATCCTGAGGACTAAGATGGAATGCCTCTATGCTATGGTTTTCTCTAATAAAGTAAATAAATAAGTCGTGTTTATAATGCACAAGCCGATGTCCAGTGCTATGCGATCAAAGCCTCCTTGCCTCACGGAGTTAATAGCCAATTTGTATTGTAAAGCAATGATTTAGCGGAACCTGCCCAACGAGCTACTGAAGTGTAGAAGATGCTTACTCGATTTCATTATTTTTTAAAGGACCTGATCAAATGACATACATATTGCCGTCCGATTTTGTATTATATAGCTTACCAAATAATATTTTAAGGTTTACTAACGAGTGTTTGTTCTTACTATTAACATTGTCCAGATGCAGAAAAAAAAGTTACGTAAAACAATCGCAGAAACACTACAGAGATTCCGCTAAAGGAGTGAAAATATCTATGTTCCTTACACTGCCTAATTTTCAGGGTTCCGTAGTCTAACTAGGAACCCTTATAGTTTCGCCATATCCGTTCTTCTGTCCGTCCGTCCGTCCGCAGCCTAGCTCAGAGACTTAGTACTAGAAAGCCGTAATTTAGCATGTTTATACAAATTAGTCGCGCCAATAAAGTGGTTGAATAAAATTTTGAAAAAATATTTTTTTTAGTGTACCTCCCCTACACGTAACGTGCGGATGTATTATTTTTTCTTTTCTTTCCCATAGTGTGGGGTATCCAAGGATAGGTCTTTCAAAAAATATGACGGGTTTAACTTGCGAAAACAATTTTGCGATTAAGGAATCCAGTTTTTTGTTAGAGTCAAGTGTCGTCGTCGTCACCCTACATCCAAAACTACAAATACTAGAAATAAGAAAAAAACTTGATTGAAAGTGCATATAACGAATTTAAAAGGAAAATTATCACATTAAGTAGACATCATTGGTTCTTGAGATACAGGCGATTAAAGTGTTTATACCTACTAAAAATATCTAACCAAACTACCAAATGACTTTAAATAGAAAATTCGTTATTACTTGTTGATTTTATGTTCGTAGTGAGTACTTGGCTTCGGAACCCTACACTGAGCATGGTCCGACATGCTCTCACCCGGTTTTTTTCAGTATGATCTCTGACTTTTTAATCAACGAGTTGTCCATAAAAACCCACTAATTAAATTATCGCGTTATACCAATTAAAACAAAACCAGTAGTCACCGTAGTCACAGACATATTATACTAATTTAATAGTTCCTCGTTCCTCTTTCAAACTTGTGTGTGAAAACTGTACACTAAGGAATGACTTAATCGTCATTGAAAGGCTCAACTCTGAATGGCGGCCGATAGAACATAGGATATGGAAAAAAAGCAATGTCGAGCTACCATACTCGTAATTATAGCACATTATAGTCCTTTTTAACGTTATTACGTTTCGTGTATATTATGGCAATACTGACTACGTAACAGTACTATATGGTCTACAATTAAAATCCGCAACGTATATTGCAGTCCTCCCTTTATAAATGTCCACTGCAAGCCAACAGGGCGTGAAATAAACTTCACGCTGTGTTATGGATAGATGTATATGCGTGGTTCAATTTAATTAAGTTAACCAATTTCAAAGATTATAAAATCATATTATTATGTATGCCCAGTTGCACAAACGTAAATTAATGTGGCACTTTATCACGTGTTGTCTTTTTTTACTTTGGCGAATGAGAAAGTGACAGTTTTAATTGAATTAGTGCAAAAGAATTGGCATTAATAAAAAAATAGAGCTCAAAACAACAATAACCCAAGACGTTATCAACTTCAAAATTCTTTACTGAAAGATTTAAGTATTCGTTTGTACATTTACAGTATCGATGTAAAATAAACAATTATTTGTGTTATAAAAAAATTACATGCATACACAAATTAAAAATAAAATTACAAAACAAAAAAGTGGCGACGACATTTACAATAGATACTTATCTACGATATTATTCTTCTAACTAGTATAAATTAACACAAAGTATATAAAATAAGCCGATTGACAAGTATTTAGAGCACCAGGCATTAACATTCAGTTACGAAACGTAGGTATAACAAGTAAACAGGCAGTAAAAAGGTAGTTAAATGAAATCTCAGGTAGGTAATGAAAAATCAACATTATGATTTTCTATGAAAATTGAATTATAAATATTTATTATATATATTTGTGTGATGAGCACGAGTATTTGTTCCTGAGTCTTGAATGTTTTCTATGTATTTAAGTATTTATTTCTCTATATAAGTATGTTTATCGTTGTCTAGTACCCATAGTACAAGCCTAGAGCTTAGTTTGGGACTAGGTCAATTTGTGTGACATTGTCCCCTGATATTTATTTATTTATTATTTATTTATATTAACAGGAAATATCATAACGGGCCAGATCATGTAGCCCCGTGTGGTTGCCGGGTTAGAATAGTGCCACTCCATATCTTCTCGTGGATGTCGTAAGAGGCGTCTAAGGGAATAAGGGTTTGAAGTAATATTAAGCAATGGGCTTGCAACCTGTCACTAATACACTAGTAAACATCTTAGCCTACTTGTGCAAAATAGAATTATCAACAAGTCTTTTTAGATTTGTTGGTATTTCTGGTAGCTCTGCCTACCCACTCTGGGAATGAAGGCGTGATGGTTTTTAGTAGGTATAAACATTTTAGTCACCTTTAATTCAATAACTAATGACCCCGAGATATACCAAGTATACATTTTTGTTTTCATTTATTGGTTTTAATGCGCGTAATAAATCAATAAAAAAATGCGCGCACTAATACAAGCAAGAGTGAAACTATTTTCCTTGGTTCACTACACCGTAGAATTAATAGCTCTTAAAAAAAATGTGTAATAGTTCTGTTAAAAAGCGAGTGTAAAAAAGGTTTCTGAGTTTTCGCCGGCTAATCTTTGACAAATGCATCGTTTCGCAACCTATTTTTTTTTTCTGTTACTACAAATACTAAAAGATTTTTATAAAATTCACCGAACCTAACCTATAGGGCTCTTACACGATGGTCCTGAAATACATCCAGAATTATACATACACAGTTTCGGAAAAAAACGAGGGTTGTCAAATGATGTTTGTGACATGAGTCATTTGTGAAACGTTGGTTATGAAATGATAGGATCCCGTGTGACATACATACAGACTGACAGCCCGCGAAACTATATCTAAGTTGAGCTGTAAAACCTTAAACACTGACCAAGTGCTAGTAGTACCTACTTGTGGTCCGATCCGCACGTACTTTTTTATCTAGTCAAAATAAAAAATAATGTTCATACTTTCTACGTACTTTTATTTTGACTGCAGCAAATTTAATAAGAATTTCAGTGTTTTTATTTTCTACAAATAGTTATTTATTTTAATTTTCTTGCGTTGTTTCGTAATGGATTCACGTGTGTTTATTTTACTCTTGAAAGAAAATGAGGCTCTTCGTATACTGGTTTTTAAAAAGAAAGTCCATCATTTGCGGGCGTTTGAGAAAAATATTTTTCTCGACCACTGCTGGGAAATATTTATATTTTTGGTCTAGTTTGGTCAGAGTCAGAAAACATAACTTTTATGACAGGCCAGTTTGATGCAAAACAAAAATATTCTGGACCCATTTTATATAAATTACGTAAATCTTTACAGTCATGCATGTGCATATTTCTATATACTTTTCGGCCCTCTATAACAATTTGTCTCGACCATAAATCGCGAACTTTCTACCCTCGGCAACAATGTAACTAAAACGCAAATGCTCGAAATTGACTAATTTGAGAGGAACTAAAAATAAGACACATACGTCATACGTAACGTAAATGTTAAATGTTATTCCAACATAAAGCCGCTGGGACTTCTGTGAGGCAGGTAGCAAACCTTTAAGGCATTATATTGGCTTCTCTCGAGAATTCAAATTTAGAAGCGCTCCCATTGATTCTAAAATGGAAGTTGCTAATTGTGTTTTACTTTTTATTTGCACGCCCGTTTAGCTTTGCACTTATTGTAATTTCTCGTCGTCGCGTCCTTTTTGCACACAATCAGTTCAACAGAGATGCACTGAGTGGCTGACCAGGAAAATAGGAATGCATTGGTTTGTTTCGTTCATGTAGATTTTGTTCGCCCTGACCAGGAAAATAACAAAGTTTTGCTAAGGTTTTTATGCACAGTGTTCGTTGAATATTGGAGTTTATTCCAATGTTTATTTTCATTTCTGCTTTGCATCGACGATGCAATGTTGCGTAAAGTTCTATATAATACAAAACAGCCAGTTAGAACTGTTATACTAAAATACTACTTGATTTTATGAAAAAAACAAGATATTGTAAAATATGTAATCATATAAGGTATAATTAGTAGATATAATTTTAGCATTGTACTACCTATACTCTAAGTTCCTTCGTTTTTTATACAATTAATACTGTTAACATTTTTATAAGTACCAGGTAGTTTAGTAAGTAGTTTTTTTATATTTACATGTAATATTCAATCAACAGATCCTTATTTTTTTTTTATTTTTTTATTTAATCTTTATTGCACAAAAGAATACACTTAGTATACAAAAGGCGAACATAATGCCGTAAGGCATTCTCTACCAGTTGACCTTTGGGCAAAGCAGAGATTGTAGTGACGGTGCAACATAAGGTGTAACTAATATACATACACTTACATATCAATAAGCTATAATAACATAAATACATATATAATATAAATGTATAATATATAATAATAAGAGGATAAACAAAAATTAATTCAGAAAAAGCAATCAATATCAAGATGATGACAATTCTACCTGCTAAGAAATTCGCGAACTTTCTTTTTAAAGGAATACTTGTTAGGAGCTTGCTTGATTTTAAGGGGAAGGTCGTTCCAAAGTCGTGCTGCTTGAAGGGCGAAAGAGGTGGACATAAAGCCAGTTCGGTGAATAGGGATAGAGAGCGTGAGATTGTCAGTGGCTCGTAGCTGACGATTGTGAGTAGAACCCAGAAAAAAAAGATGTTTTAAGTACTCGGGGGATTGTGGATCGTACAAAATATTATAAAGGAAACAAAGAAACCTAATTTTGCGACGTTGACGAATAGGAAGCCATAAAATATATATAAAATATATATATATATATATATATATATATATATATTATATTAAATTCAAAAATTAACAATAGCATATTATATTATTGGAAATTGCCATTATTCGGACTGTTAAGGTTTATCTTTCCATTTTTAATAGGTAGTCAGGTGAAAAGTATTGCGTTATCATAAGTACCGGGACTATGAGGAAAATCTGAAGGATTTATAATTATAATTATTTTATTAATTTCAGGGCCTGTTTCCAAATCAACGAATAAATTTATCTGCCATTTAAAGTTGGCTATCTACTTGTCTATTTTCAAGTGTAACAAAGAGAAAGGGCTAAATTTATCTGTCAAATATGCTTAACTTGGTCGAGATTCTTCACGGTTAAAACGATATCGCTTTTGAAGTGTTTCCGTATTGTCAACGTTTTGATAACTCTTATGTCATTGTCAATAATGGCGGCCGAGTCATAAACGATTCTGTAACAGGTCAAAGGCGATATCGTTATAACGCAGTTAGTAGAATAGATGCGCGTGTCGATTGTGAAACAAGCGGTTAGTATTTCCCTTTCTTCTCTACTTATTAGAGTGAGATACAATTATGGGTATTTTTTTTGTATTATTCTCGTTGAATCGGCTTTTGTGCAAAAAAAATAGAAATAAATAAAGGGGAAGCAAGCGTTGTGTCTCCGTCCCAATTATTTATGGTTTAGGATTTTCACGATCCTTTGTTTCCCAAACGTTCCTAGCTCTAGAACCCGGATATTACCATACACTTGCATATGCATACCCAGTGTTTGTCAGCGCACACCTCGTGAAACGGTCGGATAATAGCTCGTTTACATGACAGGGCAGTCGGTATTATTGTCATCCCCAAATCAAACCATTATTTGAAGACCTCTGGATTTGTTGCGGCAGATTTAAATTTGATATCAAAATATGCTGGCTGAGGTGAGTGAACCGATATATTTGAACTTACATTGAACAGTTGCTGTGACTCCTACATAGCTATTATAATATAGCACTGTAGATCTATATAATATACGGTCAAATCTGCTATAACTTCTGAACAACCGATGCATATAAAACCACTTAAGCAAATGTAAAAGGATTAATTAATTAAGAGAAACACCGTTGTGACAAAAAGATAGCCAAAATACGATGTGGTTGTCTGCACCTATGCCGCCCTCTTACACAAAAATATATCTCTAATTAGTCTAATTCCACATAGAATATTATACATATGTTACAGTCGCCATAATTGTAAATAACATAAGAGTTACCAAAACGTTGACAATACGGAAACTCATCAAAGACGATATCGTTATTACCGTGTAGAATCCCAGCCCTGATTTTAAATGACCGTCTTACTCGTAGATAAGGACAAAAAACAGTTACTGTTTCATTAAAAAAGATTAAATAAGAACAAAAAAATGGCAAAAAAGAGTCACTACCGTCGTGCCATAGAGTTGAAAAACAAACACGTGATCAATTCGAAGGTTTGACTCCAATCAGTTTTATAGATTTACTGAAAATTGACAAAAGCCAGTGGAGCGTAAGTCCTCAAGAAAAAATGCTCTTTTATCGAACAACTGTCTTCGCGTGTGATTTTCATGGATTTATTTCTTTTATAAGGCCATGGGAGTGTCTATAAACAACTCGGCATTGGCGACAAACACCCTAAAAGGAGTGAAAGCCATTAATTAAAACTAGAAATAGATTACGATGTATTAAATGAAAAAACCGGGCAAGAACATGTCGGACCACGCCAAGTGTAGGGGTAATAATCAACAAGTAATAACTAATTTTCTAATTGAAGTCATTTGGTGCCGTCTTAGATGACTTTAGTTGGTATAAACACTTTAATCGTCTGTATCTCAAGAATCAATGATGTCTACTTAGTTATGATAGCGAAACTTTAAGGGTTCCTAGTTTGACTACGGAACCCTAAAACGAAAACTATATTCGTTTTATAGACTTTTTACTCGCCGTCAACTAAATTACAAAGCGAACATAAGATACTTGGCTAGTTTTATAATCCACGAGAAAACTCAACAAATTGTAAATGACGTCTAACTTCTCGCATCAAAGTCCTTTGACAATCCACAACTTCATTACTGCGTTGGCGCAGCGCTCTAACACGGTTACAACAGAAAGTTCAGGAGTGTTGGAGAGTTGGCGGAAAATGCATGAAATATTGCTCGTTATATGATTCCGGGGAAGTGTTTATCGGCGACCGTGTTAGCCCATAAACGCAAGCCATATAAATAAAGGGGGTTAAAGATTTAATGGTAAGGCTAGGTAAATAAGTAAGTCACTTTTAGCCCTGCTAACTATATTATAGTATTTCGATAGAGAACAAGTCACATTGTTCACTGCCAACGCGAGAGAACTAAAAGTAAGACCAATAAAATTCATCAATAGTGAAAAAAAATACTTATTATATGATAATGACTTCTTTGCATTTACAAGAAAAATAAAGTATCAATCAAATCCCACTATATCCCACTAATATTATAAATGCGAAAGTTTGTATGTGTTTGATAGTTTTTTACTCCTTCACGCTGGAACGGCTGGACGGGTTTAGATGAAATTTGGACTGTGGATGTGCTCACATAATGGATTAACACAGACTTATTTTCATCCCGGAATAACGAGAATCGAAATAGCCCGTAACATGGGATGGCCGAATAACTAATTACACCCAGACGAAGTCGCGGGTGCGTATCGTAATGCATAAAGTTCAAAATACATAATGGGTTCCACATAATGGCATATCATAATTATAATGGTTACATTTTTGAAACCGAAAATCTTTCAGGGTTGCTATAAAACAAACAGGGTTGCTTTATAGCAATAATAATAATGGGTTCTATACAAAGATCTTTTGAAAAGTTTGCAGAAATAAAACCATTGTGTTAGATCATTATGTATTTTGAATTTTCTATATTATGTGATACGATCCCGGCTAACAGCGTCGCCACTTGATATTAAACGTTGAAATATTACGGATATGTACTAATTATACATTGTTTCGAGCAATTGATTATTTGAAACCCCGTTATTATCGTCTTACATTTCACTGGAATATTACTATTAATCATAATTACATCATCTCTTATTACGATGCGGAAATTACTAAAGCTTTAAGATCTCAATCTTCTTACAGATATTTAATCATACCTATTCTCGTACTGCTCTGCGAATTTCAGCTTTATCGTATACGAAATAGGAAAGTTTTCAAATTCTTAATGACATTAGCTTAAAGGCGACTCGAGCTTTAGTTCTCGATGAATAATGTCTGTTATCTTCCCGGTAGATAATTAATATTTTTGACAAGTATCTCAGGTCACAATGCCAAGTCCTTGGTTAATTAATCATTGTATGATGTAAAATGGAGATAATTTTATAAGTAAAGTATCTTTATCTTTTTTTGAGCCAGAGTTACTTTTAAGACTTTTGCACCTTAGATTTTTGTCGTTGAAGTTGGTACCTTTTCCTTTATCTAACGAGGTTGTATAAAAATGTCGGAAAGCGGTTCAATAGTCTCCATCCTTTTGTATACTTCATTTTGCTGTCTATTATTTTAAAATAACAATGTTACTTTATGTGTGGGATAACACAACTGGGCTAAAATTCTACACGGTAATAACGATATCGCCTTGAACGTATTTCCGTATTGTCAACGTTTTGAAAACGTGCTTAGCAGAAATGGCGGTCAAATTATAAACGATACTGTAACGCAGCATTTCTTGCGTGAAACAGAACCTAAAGACTGGGGAAATATTTTTGGTGATATTGGCATTACCGTTGTTTGTTTTGATTTATACTATAAATGACACACCTTTGTTTTATTATGTTGGTATTGCCGCGTTACCTTTGAATTAGGGCAATACTAGATAACAGAAATTATTCAACAAAATTAGGAAATAGTAGATAGCAAGTTAATAAATAAACAAAACAATTTAAAGATTTCTTTTAATAATAAATACACAAACCAACATTAAACAAACACATTTGAGCGAAAAGTAAATTTAATATAAGTAATTTATTAATTAGGTAATTATCTATACCTACTAATTTTGTCTAGCATTTTGGTTCTATGCATTTTGCTGCATTCTGTTTTGTCTGGCAATGATCAGGATCATGGCTCATTACGAAATCAGATTTAAACCAGATAACATTGAGAGAGTCAGCCTCAATAATAATAACCAAGCACCTGCTGTGGAGATATAGCACATATTTTCAGTCATATTTCGGAGAAAGAAACTTGTAAGTAGGAATAAATAACATCCTTTCTGATGGAGGCATTTGTTGCAATTAATGTGCCATTCTCTGACCTAATGGTGAATTTTCAGTGTTTGTTCTCACACGTGGAGAGGAGGGAATGTCACAGCGTCGAGATTACCAGGGCTTTTTCTGGAAGTTCTCCGGTAAGATGCATATTTTTATAACCAAAATGTCTGTCCACATGTCTCAAATATTTTCCAACCTTAGTGCTAATCAGAGCAATTTCTCTCTGTCTTTACAGCTGGACTGGGTTCTTCTTGTTGTTCTTTTTGTTTTTGTCTTCTTGTACTTGTTCTTTTAGTTGTTGTTTAATTTCTGTATTCTTTGTAGGTTCCGAACTTTAGATATTTTCAGTAGAAGTTAGCTTCCGATTCGCCAATATAGTTGGACAATTTATTTTGAAATACATTTTGTTTATTCCGATTCTGGGTCCAACCATATTTAGGTACTGGAAGCTATGAAGTAGTTTCTTAAGTGATTAGTGTTTGGCAGGTACTCTCTTTAAATCTGTAAGTAATAAATCTTTGATTAAGACCATTCAGTAAAGTCATACAAGTAGGGAAGTAGGATTTAACTGGTTAAACCCACCTTTGGGGTAGGCGTGCCATAGGCACGAAGATTCTGTTAGACCTTGACAAGCTGCTGTGAGCTGACCGAGGATCCTGTGGCTTGCGACGCAGTGTCTTGGTACCGCTCCGCCAGTCTGTCAACCGCGGACCACATTAAGTTGATCGTCCAGGAAGGAAGGTTTTCTTCAGATCAAGGTCTGTAGACAATATTTATATATTAGGGAATTAGGATATCAATAATAATTATTTGAACTCGTAGATTGGAATTGATGGCAACTCTATAACTAGGGACTAACAACTTACCACCTAAGAATTGTGAATTCATAACATAAGAACCTTTACTTCGTGTAACACGACCAGCCTTCCGCTGAGCTAAATCTATTCTTGTAGAGTAGGAATTATGTGCAAAGTTATGTTCACAATTTCATAACATCATGTATAGAGCTGCAAAGGAATAAAGACTGTGATAATTACTAACCTGTTTCATTAAGCTCCTGATTGTATGGTCCCAGTAAACTCCATTGGTACTCCAGTATCTTACTCTGCAAACTTTCTGTCACTTACTTATTTCATTTATTTTGTTTTGTCACCTGTTGTACCCCTCCGGGCAGGACACCATGTGACAATACGAAAACACGTCAAATACAACATCGTTTTAAAGCAGTAGAATAGAGGACCAGGTGAAATGACTAGCACAAAATCATTAGATCTTATTCTTTAGGGTTGATTACGCATTTGCGATCTTAAGATTGCAGTCTCAAGATTGTAGTCTTGAGAATGCATGTGGGCACAGATCTCAGTTACCATCAGGTGGCATGTGTACTCGCCTTCTTAAGGCTAGAAAAAAAAACAATCGTTTGTGAACAAGGTATAATAGCTCTGCTAAGCTAATTTTGCATGGTATCCTTATAAACTTGTCAATAGAACAACTGTTATTACTAATTATCATCACTCATTCATAACACGAAAGTTCACATATTTTACAAAAAATACTGTTTATTCAGCAGTATTCAATTACATTTGTATTTTTAATGTTCCGTACCTCAACAGCAATATATGGAAACCTTATACGGTCACTTTCTTGTCCGTCCGTCCGTCTGTCTGTCAAGACTGTTTATCTTGGAAATGACCAAGGTATCGTGTTAAAATTTTAAACTATATACACAAGTCTGCAGTCCTTTGAAGCTGTGAAAAAGACAAACTCCTACGTTAACGTAATAAAACCGGGCAAGAGCATATCGGATCATGCTCAGTGTAGGGTCCCAAAGTCGTTAAGCACTACAAACTTCAACAAGTAATAACATTTTTTTTATTTAAAGTCAATTGGTGCCGACTTAGGTTATTTTAGTAGGTATAAACACTTTAATTACCTGTATCTCAAGAACCAATGATGTCTTCGTCACGATATGTAGTTTATTTTCCTTTAAAATTCGTTACATGTTCTTTATTTTTGTATTTGTAGTTTTAGCTGTAGGGGGGGGGGGACACTTGACTCTAACAAAAATTTGCGCTTTCAAGCTTAATATTTCATAAATGGATCACTTAGTAGAAAAATCGTTTATATACAAGAAAGTTTTGAAAGCCCTATCCAATGACACTGCACACTATGGGCTAGACTAGAAAAAAAATACATCCCCGCGTTAGGTATGTGTAGGGGGAAAAATGAAAAAAAAAAAAAAAAGATTTTATGTTACCGCCTTGTTGGCTTAACTAATATGTATATTCATGCTAAATTACAGCTCTCTAGTACCCCATTTGTCCCTGAATTCAATATTACATTCTCATAAGTTTGTACGGAACCGTCGGGGCGCGAGTGCGACTCGTACTCGATCGGCTTTTTTTAAAGGTAGTCCTAATAATTATTAATGTAACTTGTATTGCGACATATGCTTGGCATGGCGACTTGAACGTAGCAATGTGCAAGATACAGACACTTCCCGAATGCTTTTTTTAATTAACTGAAGACACTATCAAAAACATTTGATACCATTGAGAAAGTTCTATTCTTCTACAAAAATTTAGAATATCTACTCCTAGAAGTTGCACAATTTTAAATGTTTACTGTAGGTACAATGCTACTTGCAAAAGCTAATGACTGACTTTAATTTTTTATGATTCCGATTAACATATACTCGTATTCCACACAACCACGACCAAATGTACCTACGATAACACCACTTTGATTTTTCTTCGGTAATGTGAAAATCTGAAAATTATATTAAAAGTTCGTGAGTGAAATCTGCCGATCCCTTGTCAAAACACGACGTACAATCGGCCACATCAATGCTTGATGCATTGGATCTGTTAGAACCGAGCCTCTATTTCACTGGGTATAACTATATTTTATTTCCGTTGACATGTTATCGTATTGTTTTTAATTCGGCCACCATTACTGTAAAGCAAATAAGATTTATCGTAACTTTGACAATACGATAATTATGACAAAGGCAATAATGACTTGTAGAACAGGGGCTCAGAATATACAAAATAATCTTGAATACTTAAAAGGAAGAGATAAAGTTATATTGCGTCATTTTTAAAAAATGCTTTTAGAAAGGTTTCTGCATTTCAAAAGTCAGAGTTTTTAGTGGGCACAATATATGGCAACAGCTTCCGCACTTAACCTGCGCCGTGACTCTACACCTCTGCAATGCTTACACAAATGGCAGTATCTCAAACAAAACTCCTGTAGAAAATGTAAACTTATTACCAACGAGATAGCATTGAATCTGCTTTGGCCATTGAATTTGAGATACTCCTTATTAGTTTAGGAGGGCAGAGCTTAGATCAGGAAGAAAATCCCAACCAAAGCTGTAACGCGGTTGGAGTTAAAAACTCAGTTAAAGATTTTTAAAATCTTCTACTTTTAAATGTGCTTATATTTATTTATGCTAAACGACGAACTAAGCGATAGAAAAGCTACTTAAATAAATACTGCCTGTCTGTCGATAAAACACCCACGGACAAACACAGGTGTAAAACTCATAACATCTCTATATCGGTATCTCTCATTTTATCGTAACACCTTTCATCAAATGAATCATTTCATCTAATTTCATTTCATCAAACGCTATTTTCTTCTGAAACCATAATGTTTTCAAGGAATCTTAAATATCTAACCTAACCTAACCTGGGTAATTAATGTTTAAGATACCCGGAAAACATTACGGTTTCAGCAGAAAATAGCGTTCGATGAAATGATACATTCGATGAAGTGATGAGTTACCCTCTTTATTGCATCTCCATTAAAAAAGCGCGTAATGCTGCATTTTACAAGAGACACATACAAGACAGCAAAGCAGTAAATCCACCAATAGTATAGCGTCGATCTGCGAGGCTGGGAAAATGAAGCAATCCTATTGGTGGCGTTTTCCTGGCATACCGCATAGCTGTTTTGCACAGCTTTTTTGGAAACGCAACTTGAGGGAATCAATCAACCCGTGTTTCATTGTGGAATTTGTCAGCTGACTTCAAAAAACATTATTTCATCTCATTTAAAGTCGGCAAAAATAGTTTCTAAGAAAAAGCACAATCATGTTCAAACATTTCCAACATCGGTATGATGAAGTCCTAATCTAGGACTTCATCATACCGATGTTGGAAGTGTTTGAACTGCTTTAGCGGCAATAGTTTTCAACCATGGATGAATAGTTACACATCCTTGTGAGTGTTACCGTACCTAAACTTACACTTCATTGATTTTCTTTCATGGACAAAGAAGAGCGAAACTTCACAGTTTGGGTCTGAACAGCCTTGAATAGAAATGTTCTGGTTACAGTTATTGAATTTGTTTAGATCACAAGGTTATTTGAGTTGTAAAATGAGTTTATTCAAATTAAATTCACTAGTTGGTAATGACCCTGCCTTCGAAGCCTGCCTTTTTTGTGGTGGTAGGACCCTGTGCAGGGTCCGTCCGGATAGCACCACCATCATATCCATTAACCTGCCGCCAAGCAACAATGTTCGCATTGTTGTGTTCCGGTGTGGGGATAAGACAACCGGTGAAATTACTAGAATAGAGGCATTGCATCTTAGTCCTCAGGGTTGGCAACGCATTTGAGGTCTTAGGATTATAGTTTTGAGAATTAAAATGTCTATGGGTCTCGGATTCCACTTACTATCAGGTGGCCTGAGTGCTTGTGTGCCTTCTCCTTAACATAAAAAAAAAGAAGCTAGCGGTCCCGGGTTTAAATCCCGGTAAGGGCTGTGTGTTGAGCACGAGTATTTGTGCCTGAGTTTTGGATGTTTTTTTATGTATGTAAGTATATATTTTCTCTTTATAAGTAAGTTTGTCGTTGTCTAGTACCCATAGTACAAGCCTAGACCTTAGTTTGGGACAAGGTCAATTTATGTGGTATTTGTCCTGTGATATTTTATTTATTTATTGGTTCGAGTAATCCAAGTCATGTTACTCGTACATGCAGACTAACGTCACAATATATAATTATGATTATTTTTTGCAGTACTTTAGTCTTCAACGTCCCGAAATTGGATTTTAAATAAAATAACTAAACGTAGCTCATTTGAAAATAAAGACCAATCCTGTAATTAGGTACAGGACTGCCCAAGGAAGGAGGCAGAATCTAAGCTTTTTTCGTTCAGGCGGGAATTAAGCCTGATTTTAACGAATGAGGTGACCGACGGTAGCATCTAGCCTCCTACCATCGAAAGTATTACTATGTTAGTAAAAAATCTTAAATAGCAGATCCACAACCTAATAATGTATCTGAAAATGATCCAGTTAAACGCCATTGTTAAGAGTATAATAAAAGGTTAAACCAGGGGTTCCGAAACAAATTTTTCTAAAGCCTCCTTTTGTGTCATCGAATAAATATCTATGCAACGAGTGGGGCTAGACGAGTTGCATTCGACAAATGTTAGCGATTATGTAATGATACGGAAGCTTGATTTTAATCATTTAATTACGCGCCCCCCTTTGTATACTCTCACGCCTCCCTTGAAAAACACGCCCCCAATTTAAAAAAAAAAACATTGGGTTACACAAACGTTTTAAAATAAATGTATTCGGGTTATTAAAAGTTGAGTAAACCAATGAATGAGTAAACCATTAAAACTTGTCAATAAAAAACAAGAATACATACCTAAATACAAACATTAAATCACATCTGTTTCCCAGAGGGGAAGGCAGAGACCACTTCTTTCCGCCTGCTAAGATCCTAACAAATCTCTTTTGCTTCTTTCACATTCATACATAACCAATAATAATTTACAATCACTTTTCCTTATGTGTTTAGACATTTCTAAATGATCGCAAAGTGACAAAGTTTGTATGGTATCATAATTATTAAAGTCCATAATGTTGTATGAATAAATTTGCTGCCGAACTTTTGGCGGTTGAGATAGAAATAAACATGGCAGGACAAAGAACTTTTCAAGCCTTACGTTGCCCTCATGATATTCCCTTCTGAATAAGTTTTCAAACTACAGAATAATTTACTAACTTTATTTTGTTTAGCATCTGTTTGAATTAGCTCTTTGAAAATAGAAGGTACAATTTCAGCTCGGTAAAACCACCTTGCCTTTGACGTGTTATGGTATAGTTTTCAACTCAGCCGCCGTTACCGTGAAGTAAATAAGAGCTATGAAAGCGTTAACAATTCGTAAATACTTCAAATACAATAAGGCTTTTTCGTGTAGAATAAGTCCCGGTGTGGTGAATAATAATCTTATGAACCGCAATAGCACAGCTGATTTTAACATAGTGATTATTATCAGAAAGTGTTTAGCCACTATAACAACACGTTAAAGAAAATAAAATGAAGTTCAAAACAGGGACCGCTTAAAAGCCGTTCTATTTGCTTTTAAAACCCGCTATCCCATTCAAGAGGTTTCGAATGGGTTATATAAGTCTTTTACTTAGAAAAGTCGTTCGATATGCTTTTTAAAGCGCTATTTATAAGGGTTATCTGTGCTTTAGCTGTTAAGGTTTCCCCTATTATGTTGAATGGTTAGTTTAACAAATAACTTGTCATATATTTCGTTCCAAGAGGTTATTCTTTTAGTGGGGTATTCTATTGAGAGGTTAGTCTTTCAAAGGCTTTTATCGGTGAATGGGTGGGCGAGTATCTGGTTGAGAGTTTAATTGGGTTTCCATACTAGAAATGCGTTTTTTTTCAGCATTTTCGAAACCCTGACATACGATTTCACGCAAGCATAGAGACGTGTGCTTTGTTCATTTTGCTCAGTATCATTGTCGGTTTATATAAAAAGTACCTCCCTAAACGTTTTTGGTCTATGACCCTGAGGCTTGGCCAACATTACTGTCAAATGAATAAAAGCTATCGTAACCTTGACAGACAATATAGTCGTATAACCGGGTTAAATACTCCTGGAGGCAAACTCCAGTTTATAGCCCTGCCAAAACAAATGGTAGTATCTCAAACAAAACTCCTGTAGCAAAAGCAGCCTTATTACTAACAAAATAGAATTGAATCTGCTTTGGCTATTGAATTTGAGATACTGCTATTTGGCTTAGGAGGGTAGTTTACTGATATTGGGTTGTTTCAAACCATGTCACGCCGGGAACCCAAATAAGCTAATTCAGTAGCAAGGCACTTAACTGAAGTTAACCATACAGTGTCCGGCCTAATGGCCTTATGTTGTTTAGGGCAAGTTCCTAAGCCTTAAGTTTCCCTAATGCAAAAAGATCGATCGACCTTTTTGTTGAGGCTAGTTTATTCGGGTTCGTAATTACAGTTGGAGTACATTGTTAAGAGTTTAAGACTCACTGGGCATTTTAGAGGTTCTGACAGAAACTTTAAGGATACAAAGCGGGAATAAATTTAAATGTAAAATAACTTTTAACTGTAATCACAACTTTAAACTAGTGACAAATATGATTGGTATTATCTTATCTATAAGGTGGGCCCTTTCCGAACCCTTTAGTAACTTTTGTGCAATTTACACTCTTTTACACACTCAGCTGTTCGAATGTGCAGATTTCCTCACGATGATTTTTTATTACCGTAAGCTTTGGGTAATGTATGCACTTAAGTTAGAAAAAGCCATGGTGACCGCGAGGGCTCGAACTCGATACCTTACGATCGCGAATCGACCCTCTACGCCGACTAGGCTACCGACGCTCTGAGGCCCTAGCCAAGATGCGTTCGCTAACAAGCGGTCACGTAGGTCACGTGATCGACCAGTGACAAGCGGTCACGTGGGTCACGTGATTAAAAACCAACCGAATAGAAACGTTAGTCAGCGAACGCATCTTGGCTAGGGCCTCTGGGGTGTGATAAGTCTAACTTTTTCAACGGTTTGTCAAATACAATACCAGAGCGAATGTCAACTATACTGCATATCTGCTAAGGTCTATTTTGCGCTGTTAACCATGATGGAAATATCCGTCAATGGCGTTGAAAAGGTTAATTTGTGTATCTGTCTGTCTGCGACGTCGTAGCTCCTTAACGGATGAACCGATTGGGACGTGTTTTTTTTTTAAGCTGTGTTAATTTAAATTATTCTTAGCCAGTTTTCATGTAAATTGGTTGAGCCGTTTATAAGATATCAGCAATAAAGAGGTTGTCGTTATATCTGCGGTTATATAAAAAAAAAAAAACATTTTAACCAATTTATTATTCAATAAAATTTAAAATTTATTTGTCGTATGAAAATTACAACTTACGTGTTTCCTGTAAGACCCAAAGTAGACAGAGACTGTAGCGTAGCATCACAGTTTTTTACGTGGTTTTTAAAATAAACTCAGTGCAGCTCAACCATAATTGGCGCAGTCGGGGTGGGTCTAAACCGCTTACGTACAACAAAAAGATAGATTCACTGTGCCCGTTCCGGGTATTATTTCGGTGGTGCGAGCTTGTAACAATAAAAAAGCTATGAAATTCGATTGAATTCGTGAGGTTTGGTGTATTGTTCAGGATATTTATAGAAACAACCTCTACGTGGTTTATATGGAACCCGTGTAAGGTCCCAACCACCATCTTAGGCTCTCACCACGTCTGCCGACGCGGAATATCGGACGAAAACGATCGGCCGTTCTCTAGGACCCTCTAATTCAACTGGGTATCTATAACCATAATAATATTGCCTATGACGCGTTATAGTATTATTTTTAACTGAGCAGCCATTACTATCAAGTAAGTAAGAGTTAAATAAGAGTAACGTTGCTTCTATGATAACATGTTACTTATCGAATTTTACTTCATCGATTGTGTCATTTTATCGAATTAAATTTCTTCGAACGCTTCTGCTGAAACAATGGTGATTTGAGGATATCTCAAATATTTTAATTCCGAATCCACGAATGGTGTAGCTTTAAGACAACTGGTTTCCACATTCTATTTCAGTCGAGTACCAACCTTTCCTTACTTTTCCTTGTAACATATCTAAAATAATTTTCAGTACTTTGTACTATTTTGTAATCAGAGTGAATTTATGCAACACTGATGAAGTTAAATTAATATTTCTAATTTCTTCTTAGCTTAAGTATTCCGCTGTATTCTAACCGCATTGTGGGAGAAAACTTGTATTTCTTTAATACTCGAAAGTAAAACAAAAGTCAAGAAAAGTAAGATAAAAATCAAATAATTCCCTTGTTAGTTCCATTAAGTCCGCTCTATCAATTGGAAACAAACAGACGATTCGACGCAAAAAAAGCTTGTTGATTTGGCAATTAAGCTTTAATCCCTAACTGCCAAACATGGGAAGTGCTCTAAAGCTTCAGCGCCAGAGAGAAAACGAGACAGTTTATTGTTTTATTCGAGTTACTCTATAATTTAAATAGTACGCTTACTTATAGACAAACTCTAATACTTTAAGTGTCAGTTAAAACTGCAAACTATTTCACTATAACTTTGTAAGGCTGTCTTTCTGCTTAGATCTGCCTCTCCGTGCAGAGTAAAGTTATGCATAAGGTGCTTTATTGATATTATAAAGATACTCTAGTAACCACCATAACATGAACGAGCGTCGATCTAATTCTATTTTGATTAATGGCGTTCATTCCTGTTAAAGTATATTTTGCCGGTGTCAAGTTATTTTAAGACACTCCTATGGACTTACTAGAGAAATAAGTCCATGGATATCACACGCGAGGACAATTATTCGGTAATCGAGTATATTCTCTCTCGGACTAAACAGAAGCACATGGGGTTAGCTCCACGCGCTTCTGTCAAGTCGAGCGTCGATCAAGATAATCTATCACTATTTATTTATTACCAGAGACACTTGATTTTGACAAATCAGATGACACAACATATTTTGACTTTAACTTCGCATGTGTGTCCTCTCGCTCGGCTCTGGCGCCGCGGGTAGAGCAATGACTCGCATGAGCGGCGCCTGGCCGGCGCGATAAAGGGCTCTAATGCCGCGGGAACCACCCCGAGCGTATACGACCGACCAGTGGCGTGGTTCTATAGCCAACTGTGTTTGTCAATGGCCCTGCCTGACTTGACCCCCAAACTCACAATCAGTAGGTAGGTAGTGTTAACTATTAACTGTTAAGTCCAGAGGGTTTCCCTGGGTGGCTGTCATTTTAATAATTTCATTATAATATTTCACTCTAGTTCCCGTTTGACGAATTTGATACTAGTTCCCTTGGCAGCATGTTAGGCCCACAGGCGTAGATACTCGTGGGGATATAGCACAAAATGTGTTTCATGCATATTATGTTTAGTGTATGATGTAATTCAGCAGAGAACTGAAGTAGCCGAAATAGCCCGCCGAACTATCAAGCTCAAGAACACAACGGCTCCAAGGGTCGTCAGTTCTGCACCAAACATGACCGGCCCACTGCCACAGTGTTTGGTGCAGAACTGACGACCCTTGGAGCCGTTGTGTTCTTAGGTGGAGACCACGTCTCGGCAAACGTCGTGTGAGACACCCTGGAGCAAGATAAAACGATGATATGGGCAGATTGGCCGGTGTAGGTTGGATGAGAGAAATTGAAGATCGGGAGCCAGTGGCATGCTTTAGGAAAGGCCTTTGTCCAGCAGTGGACTAATATGAACTGATAATGATGATGATGATGATCAGATGTTTAATGTCGTAATAACTTTGATATTGGGGAAAAAATATTTTGTGACGCAATGGACTCGTGATTTTGATCTCGTGTTAATCCTTTTTATGCTTATAATAATATCTGTTTCTTATTTATCCGATGATCTACGGGGTAAACCACCTTTGACTTGTATAGTTTTTATTTCGGACGCCATTACTGTAGAGCAAAGAAACGCTATCTAAACGTTACTAATACGTACTACACTGTTACAGTTAAAAGCAATAAGGTGTGACGTGTGATACTAACATCCATGTAGACAGGTAATAAAGGTAGGTATTATCCACAATGGCGCATTTGGACACAGTTTTTAACATTATCGTTAGAGCAGCCATTATTGAGATAATATTTAAGACCAGAAAAAGGGCTAACGAGGCGACTAAATGATACCTGAAGCATTTTAATTCCCTGGCAATAATTCCTCAAAGACTGCAGTTCCGTTAACAATTACCAAGTCCCCTTACACTTTGGCTTGCTGCAGTCATTCGGGCCAATAAAAACTTATTTTTTCCAGCACTTTATCTTACAAAGTTCAGTTTCCTTGTAAAGTTTCTTTTCCATTTTACCAGCTAATTGTTCTATCCATTGCAATATGAAATTCTTGGCTCTTGTAAATTATTCTTAGCTGAACTCAGAGGAAAAAGTTAATGAGTGTTGAAAGCCCGCTCCGGTTGATTCTTATTATTTTATACTCACGTTGAATTTAACTTGCATTTTTTTTTCTCTTTTAAATACGTATCTAAATGTAGATAAACCACCTTTTTACGGCTCCTTAAACAGCGAGGAACCCTCATGTCCATCTGTCGGTCTGTCCGTTTTTCAGTCTGCTCACGGTTTAACTTAGAGAGTCTTGATACTACAAAACTTTACTTTGGCATAGTTATACATTTAGTTTTTTACGTTTAGTCGAGAGTGAATAGGCACTATTTAGGTAAGTATGTTACATATTCGGCTTCGTCATCACTTTCCATCACGTGAGATCGAGTTGGTCTATCATATAATTTAAAAAAAGCGCTTACAGTATTGTATTATTTTGTGTACATACCTCCCATACAGGTAAAGCAAAGGCATTATACATTTTTAGATTTGGGGACCGTTTGGGAAATATTATACATCCACCCCCTTACTCATAAACGTGGAATAACCGTGGGGTAGCTTGTGCCATGCTATGTCTTTAACTATAATTGTGCATTTGCATCTGACAGAAAATGACAAAGCATAGCTTAAGCTACCCCACGGTTATTCCACGTTTATAAGTAAAGGGGCCAAAGTGTAATTTTCGCTAGAGTTACGTGTACTGAACCATATCTTAAATAAATAAATAAATATCAAGGGACAATCTCACACAAATTGATCTAGTCCCAAACTAAGCTCTAGGCTTGTACTGTTGGTACTAGACAACGATAAACATACTTAAATAGAGAACGTAGTTCTCTACTTTAATACTTAAATACATAGAAAACATCCAAGACTCAGGAACAAATATTCGCGCTCATCACACAAATATCTGCCATTACCGGGATTTGAACCCAGGACCGTTGCTGGCTTCGGGGTCACTCCCAACTAGACCAACGTGTCGTCTAATGAAAGCACATAATATAACGAATTAAAAAGGAGAAGTATCACTAAGGAAACTTGATTGTTTCTTGAGATACAGGTGACTAAAGTGTTGTAAAGTGTAAACCTACTAAAAAAACATCTAAGACAACACCAAATAAATTTAAATAGAAAATCAGCTCAGAGTATGTGTTTTTTGAACCCAAAACTGAGCATGGTCCGACATGCTCTTGCGCGGTTTTAGTGCTTAGGTTGCATTATTGCATTGTCCTGTATGTAATAATTTAAGATGTGTTGTTGGTCTAAGTAAAATAAATTCTTTTTTTGACATTAATAAGCATTTGAACAATGTGATTTTGTATTTTTTGATTAAGATTACCATTTATATTATAATATTACATTTTTGAATAAATAAACTAAGCTACATACCTTCATACATACTATTTATTTAGTAGTTTAATTAATAAGAATTATACTAGTATATATTTGTATATTTATCCTATTTATTACAATACATGTACATGTTTATACGTATTTGAATGTTTTTTTTTATCTTTATCTACTGTCTCTTTAATTGTTGTACGTTTAGCCATCCACTGTTTTATTTCTCTCTCAATCGCTCACAGGTTAAGTGGAAGAGATCCCTTAAAAGGATAAGTTCGCCTTTGTAGATAGCTTTTATGTCTTTTTTTTGTCATTTATATAAGGCATAAAGTCAAGTCTTTTAAGTACCTATAAATAAGATGACGCTTGATGTATAATTTTACTAATTTGATTATTATACTTTTGATATGGTTTTAGTATAAAATACTATGTCAGAAATATAAGAATAAAATTAATAAAATTAAGATAATCGTAGATATTCAAACACAATCTTCTTTTTTGAACTCTGTTTTGATATCTACTTCAAAGGTATTGTGGCCACTATCTCAACAAACTCATTAAAGTACCATACCTCCTCTAATCATCTTCAAATTCAAAACATAATAATAACTAACCCTCTTCGCCTGTCATATAAACGACATTGAAACCAAAACCTATTAGGCGGCCGATCATCAAACTATCGACAGAGCCAATACTGTGTCGCTCCCATCGCTGTCAGCCATAATAAACCCCCAGGCCCTGTCTTGGCAAGCGAGTGTCGATATCACCCACAACGCTGTTAATAGCACCGCAGCGCTGAGCAAAGATCGTGATAAAATGGGGAATGAATATTCGATATCACGAGACAGGAGGAAAATTTCCGTTTCGAACTTTTTGAATGTGCAACTGAAAACAAAAACACATCGATTTCTATTGTTTTACACTGTTAAAAGTTTTTTGGCGGCAGCAATGTTGCCAGTGTTTTCTTCTTGTACGTTTTTGCTGTTGGAAAACAAAACTGAACCAAAGTGTTTTAAGTCTCTATTATTGTTACAACCAATTATAAAGTAAAAATATCAGGCCACCTGATGCTAAATAGAATTTGTGAACCATAGACATTTTCACTCTCAAGACTAGAGACTTACAAACACTATAATCTACTATCTGGGCGTTTTCCAAATAAACTGTACATCGTAAAAAACAAAAATTAAGAAAATTTAACTTTTCCATTTCGTCACGAAAATTAACGTATGTAAATGTATGGCTAATTTTCGTGACGAAATGGAAAAAAGTT
Source organism: Acleris holmiana (assembly GCA_949316455.1). NCBI lineage: Eukaryota > Metazoa > Arthropoda > Insecta > Lepidoptera > Tortricidae > Acleris > Acleris holmiana. The sequence goes on along the minus strand of OX438771.1, from coordinate 6,185,603 downwards.
AAGTTTTCTTAACTTTTGTCCTTAACGATGTACACTTTTTTTGGAAAACGCCCATCTACACTACGATCTTAAGACTGCAACTCAGTAACCAACTAGGTATTAATAAACTGATCTTGGTTTAAATGCCCGTCTCAAGATACGTCAAAAATGTCAGTTAGCATAGCAAAAATGTCAGCATAGTTTGACGTTTACTTTGACGTCTCTTGAGATGGGCATTTAAACCGAGATGAGTTTATTAATATGGGCATTAGACCGCAAATGTGTTGCCAACCCTGAAAACTAAGATGGAATGCCTCTGAGCTATTCTAGTAATTCTAACCGGTTGTGTTATCCCTACACTAGAACACATATGCGATCAGTGCTGATTGGCGGTAGGTTCAAGGATAAGATGCAGGAAGCTAGAGTACTTTTTATCGTCGGCAACAATGTACTATTCTTCGTTTTTATTTTTATTGGTATTTTTGACTGATGTAAAATAACCAACGACTCCAATAGGATTTAGAATCGTTTAAATCATATTCCATTTATTTTTAGACTAGTTAGCTCACAAAATTTTACGTCAAACATCAACCAACACTTTCAAATATATTTTATGAAATTTTCTTTCCCCTACAAGGGAAGAAAATTTCTAGTCACAAAAAAAAAGTTACTTATCACTCAGTTACAGGTGTAAATATTGATATAACTTATTTTTCACTGTTAAAAACCTGCAAGACGATGGTTCCTAACTTTCAAATCATCTTCTCACCTCACATCTCACTCAAAAGTTTTAAACGTTACCAGATATGTTCTTTGCATGTACCATTGAATAATAATAATAATAATAATCACAGGACAATGTCACACAAATTGACCTAGTCCCAAACTAAGCTCTAGGCTTGTACTATGGGTACTAGACAACGATAAACTTACTTATATAGAGAAATATATACTTAAATACATAGAAAACATCCAAGACTCAGGAACAAATACTCGTGCTCATCACACAAATATCTGGACCTCTAGCTTCGAAGGCAGGGTCACTCCCAACTAGGCTAGCGTGTCTGAATAACTATCTTTTTCAAAAAGAAAATAACAAAAGACAACCTTATTTCTCCGGTTTTAACCCCACCATTGCACCTCAAAGGCACTTATTATAATTAATATCCCACTTGTATAACTACAAAAGAATTTTTGAACATTAGAACTCGCTGTGTGAATACGAAAGTAACGTAAAAACCCTGAAAATAAAAGCTGAAAATTATATTGTACCAGTTGAACTGTGGATCACAAGTGAGGCTAAAGCGCGGGCACTGCGTTACGCTAGGGTGTCCAGGAATCTGAAGAAAGTTTCATAACGAATTACTAGTTACCTAAATCGATAAATGTTATGGTGTAAAATGCAGTTGGTAGTAATTCTCACTGATACCTTTGTACTATGTCCACTTCGGGAGATAAACTTATTATCTCTGTGAGGCGCTAAGTCGTGAAGATAGAACCAATAAACGAAGAAACAAAAAGACAGAAAGGATTCAATATTGAAATTTTATGAGGAACCGAATATTATACTACGGTGGCGATCGCTACCGGTAGGCTCTATGTTAGATGAGACCGTTAGATGGATGACAGGACAGGATTCAGCTGATATGATGTGGATGATTTAATATATATGCCACTATCCACGTTCAATTAGCTCTACACTTTGTAGACCTCAGCTGGCAGAAAATATACAAGTTCGATGGTGCCACCCCAAAATTTCAAATTCGTTCGGGTATGAAGTTAGACCTAAAGCTGTTTAGATTTTAGTTTTCAGGACAAAATTATGATATCACGCGTCGTTTTTCATTTATTATTTGTAGCTAGGTTCACGTAAGAATGTGCACGCCCAATGATAACATAGTTTTATTTAATTACGTATTTGTTTTGAATTCCTAGTATTTCTTTGCTTTATTTTATCTAAAGCAATAAAGTTTAACCTTGTTTCTAGTAAACTTGGCACAGTTAGAGGTTATGACAGAAATAAATACTATTTAATATCTACAAAATCATTTATGACTTGATTTTATTTTTGACCAAGAATTCTTCTTATACATTCTTCCTCTAATTTCCTTCAGTTATTTCCAGATGGAGTCTGTTCTCCACTTCTCCCGGCTATTGCCACAATGGCGTCGGACCATCTAGTTTTAGGTCTACCAGGTCTTAGGCTGCCTGTTCTCGGCCTCCACTCTTACAACGATTACCAGTACAGTACAATATTGTGTGAAAAGTAGGAGAAGCAAGTGTCCAATACCAGATGGATAGATAATGGAGATGACGATCCCTTACTTTTACTGGGTAACCCAATTATTACACCAGACAAAACATGTTATAGAGCAAAGATTTTCAAAGTGCGGGGCGCGCCCCCCAAGGGAGGCGTGACAGCATATCAACGGGGACGTGTAGTTAAATTAATAAAATCAGTTTTCCGTAAAAAAAAAAATGTCAATGCAACACCAAATTTTACTCTATTTTATTTGGCACTCTTTGACTACTATTGCTGGTGACGAGCGCCTTATATATCGCACTGCTAGATCAAAACAGTATCAACTCAAAAAAATTTGTAGATTTGTTTCAAGTCTTAACACATTGGTATTAAAGTTGATTTAAAAATACTGTTTTATTTTGAGTTGATGCTGTTTTGATCTAGCAGTGCGATATACTGGTACGTCGATATGGGGGGCAGCTTAGATATTTATTGATCCAAAGGCGGTGTTGTAAAAATTAGTTTGCCAACCCCCGTTCTATAGCATTCTTTTGTTTTTTCATAACACTCATTAGAATATGTAATTCTATGACACCATTACAATTTTGTTAAAATGTCAAATTGCTTATAACTAAAAAAGATTTTTGTACATGTTTGTTCCGTATTCGCGGTTTAAAACATCAACCGACCAATTAATGAGTTATAACTAGTCCAGAAACTTTAACTAAATATTATTGGCTTGCTTTGCACTGCAGGTGCTAGGACTGTAAATCATTAAAACTCAAACTTCATCCGCCTGTGACTGTGCTAATTAAAAAACCACAGAAACAGAACACGTCCAACTACAGTTTATATTTTTTAATTAGTTAATTAAAAGTTTGGTCGCCATATTTGGGACCTATATCATAACGTACAGGTGTATTTTCACGAACAAAAAGAGTACGGTGTTTTTAAAATTAATTTCAACTTGCCGCGAGCGACACATCGCGCTGTTCGTGTTTCACTCGAAGTAACGTGTTTTACGTATAATTTTAGCTCTAGTTTTAATTTAAGACAAAAATACTTTCACACTTTAGAGTCTATGCCTCTTTTCCTTGCAGTAAATTAAGTACGGGATACTTGTTTGGTTGTAGATAAATCTTTGAACTCGTTTTCTCACAGAAGAAAATTTGACTTCATTTTAAAAGAGATATTGGTAATTCGAGAAACAACATGTTGTTTTCTGCTGGAGTTTCTTGCGGGGCTTCTTCTCCGCAATGGTGGTTGTACTGACCCCAAGTCAGCCAGCATATGTATAAATATATAGATATATATAGGGTATAATTTTTTTTGTTTACATAATCATAAATTATATATCGTCACTTATTATAAATAGGAGGCTTAGGATTTGTCTGATCATATAAAGGTATAAATATGTTTACGAGAGATAATACTGGGTTTTTAAACAATAGAATAGGTCAGATGTGTACTTAAATATTAGTACAATATGTCGTCGTATTCAAATATATAAGTTATAAAGCTTAAAACATATAAATGGCGGAATGGTGATATGAAAAACCACTTTGGTACTTTGTCGCTTTAACGTTATGTTTGAGCTACTATATTAATTTGTTAGAAGCGTTGGGGCGACGGGGTACAGTTGCGTTGCGGCTATATTTAGCGAAATAAAGTAGGGTAGTTATAAAGCCTAAACCAATTAACTGGCGAGGCGGCGATAAGAATAGACATGTTGGTGCTTTGTCGCTTTAACGTTATGTTTGAACTGTCATACTAATTTGTTACGGGGATCAGAGCGATAGGGTACGATGATGTTGTTGGCTTGTAAGAAAATAAAAGAAGGTAGTTAGAAAGAGCGGGATTATGCGGGTATAGAATGTTATTATGGATATGCCTTGACAAAATCGGTTTATACATTTATCGTTTACTTTTATAAAGCTTGAAATAATTTATAACAATATTAAAGATTGAAAAAAAAGGAAAGATGAATGATTAGCGTATAAAAATATCCGTGGTATCTTCTTGTTAGCTCAGGTCCATACAAACAGTTAAACAGTAATCAGTACGCAGAACATAATCAAGAATACCTAAAATAGATAATTAATGAACACAGGTTGCAAAATAAAAGTACCTCTTCCTTCATTTCTTACCTATTTAATCTCGATTCCATTAGAACATATATTATATTTGTTTGGTTGATTGCCGGGTCGCTATATAACAATAAGTACCTAATCTCAGAAAAGGTTGTTTATGTTATTTAGCAAATATAAGAAGAGGCAGGGTTTAACAACCTTTTATGTAATTGGACACGGAATTAAGGAAGGACAAATTATCTGGCTCGGTTACATAGGTACTAAATATTCAGATTATAATTGCGCTTGTCCATACTAAACTTACGTAATCTGTTGGAAGCAAGAGCGACCAGTATAAAGAGAACTAACGAGACGTTGTTGGGACGTTTTTACGTTTTAACTCGTTATTGGGACTATGGGGAATCGTTACTGGGACCCTTTTCCGTTATTGATACGGGTCTAGGTTTTCTGGTCGCTGAATGTTAGGGTCGGTGGGGGGAATGGTTCGAGTATAAAACGGCTGGAGGGGGAGAAAAAGGGGAATTAGCACGACGCAGGACGGAGAGGACGGAAGAGCTTCGCTAATATTTAATTTAAAGTTCTGAGTGCTTGGATGGGGAATCAGGACCTATTGGGTGAGTATGCCTCTGCTGAACCAAGACCCCTTTAGTGCTGCTATTTTTATAGCAGTCCGGAATCTGAGTCTGGATTTCGGGTAGCAGAGTATCCTTTTATAATGTAGGCTGATAGGGCTTCTTTAGGAACTCGGGCAGGCAGTTAGGGCATGCAGCTATACTGTTTGTAGTCTCTCGGAATGTAGGGCTAGGGAGTTAGGGAGGGGTTCCTTTTGATGTGTTTTATTTTTTGTGTTGTGTTAAAAGGGAAATGAGCACGAATCAATTACATCTAACAATACAATTAGCTATTTACTATCATTCCTTAATGATTATGTACAGGCATTTGACCTCCCAACAAACATGAAAGCATTGTAACTATTTGCAGTGTAATCATGATTAAATTTTGAATTAATAACTCCAGGATGAAGTATCAAAGAAGTAAACCGTATTATGTTACTATAAAGTAATAATTAAAATTCGTGCACATATCCTATGAATTTACTTGAATTTTGATGTTATTTTGTGTAATAAATATACTGTGATTTGTGTTTTATTGACCTATATTTTATTGTTGTTTTGTGCAAAAGGGGAATATGTACATTTCATTACAATTAACAAAATATTTAATTCTATCCAATTATTATTTAATGTTACAAAAAAAAGCAAGATAAAGTATAGAAATTAGACCTTCCAATCATCAAATAAGAATTGCAGTAAGCTTTAATTAATTTTGATCTAACTTGTTATATTTATTGATACAAGCTGGAATATCTAAAATATTAACCTCATAATCTCAATGTTGTAAAAATACTTATGTTGTACATATACCCTTTTAATAGCTCCATGGTAAGGTAAGTGGTTTTTGAAATTTAAACTGTGATATATTAATCTCATATTAGCAATTTCTGCCTTAGGTATATTATTTTAGTGCGACAAAATAGTTTAATAGAAACAATATGTATGTTGTATTGTATTGTATTGTAATATGTTCAGACTTAAATTCAGTTATTGAAGTATCAGCCGAGAGGCAAAAATGGTCAGTAATTAATTGGTACAAAGAGACTGGAGGTAAGCTCAGCTGAAACTTCTCCACTAGGATCAATCTAGGTAAGGCAGAAAATGTTTGAGAACTTCCTTGTGTCTTGTAGTAAAGGTCACTTAACCTTTACTACAAGAATTATTTATGAAAGGGGATTAGGAAGTATAATTAATAAATCTGGGATACCTGAAAAGAGTAAAAATATAGGAATACCAACATCTATGGTAATATTCTGGTATTTTATTCAGGAACCAATACATTGTTGTAGAACTTCATTCAGCAGCTGTTCATATATTTTCAATATGCATTCAGGGTTAGGTACCATGTAGAAGGATTTAATTCCACAGATGCTCCTACATTTTCAATAAACAAGCAGAGTCCTGAAACAAATTGGTTAAATTATTTTCAAGTCATTTTAGGAGAAGGTTTCTAGTTATATATGCCTACCATAACAATTGTTTTAATAACGGGACCGTTTACATATTTAACTAGTAGATGTTATCATAGATAGTACATTATTTACTCATAAAAGCTATAGGTAATACCTAGCTCTAGTTTTCCCAAAGAAATAACATTAAGTACCATCTCAGATACCTTTAATTGAAACAATGATATTTATGGGCTTTAGAGTACTAAAACAAAACCAACAGGAAAGGGTTGTAGTTAACTTTCACGGAAAAGAGTTAAGCCTGAGATTCTGCATTCGGTTTGTAAGATTATTAATAACAAGGGGTTCCAATTTACAGTTAAATATTAAGTAGTTATTATAGCAAATAGGGGTTTTTATATACTTACATTTGACATTAGTAATAGTTGTATATCAGGAGACCACAAAGTCGAACGAAGGGTATAATTATTATTATGTATTCAGTGATACTGTGATTCGGTGCTTGTTTGATTCAAAACGTATAAATGGATTACTGAAATAAATTTGGGAGGTTATGATTCTTAAAATTAACCACGAAGTAATAGGTATTAACCTACTTTCAGAAGAAGGTTTTATCAAAACATAAGTGCCTAGATATTATATTCATATGAAAGAAGCTATTTTTCGACAGTCGATTAAAAATATCTAGTCCATTAATAACACTATGTATAAAGATTTTAGTTTGGTAGGTTGTTGAAATGTCCAAAGTGAACAAATAGGCATAGGGTATTTACTTATTGTAGGGCGAAGTAGAAATGCTTAACGAGTGTATTTACTAACCTGTACTGCTGTTTCACTTATAACCTTTTATGTGAAATCCAGGCGTGAATCAGAGTAGGGAACTTGCTTTGCTTGATTTGTGTCCGGGTGAATAGCGCTGGGTGTACCATCCAATTACAAGAAATTCGTTAACGAAGTATAAGATTATTAAGTAGATTTTATTATATGTATAGATTACATAAGTTAAGACTTGTTTTATCCCAGAGGGAAAGGCAAAGGACATAACATAAGTTAAGAGTCTACAGGTTATTTGAGGGTTTTAAGGTGAACAGGATGGAGATAAGGCAAAGGGGTATTTTTTAATTCAGCCAAGCGGAACTCTTTATTTCCCGAGTTCTAAAATTAGAATAGATTTAGGTAGTAATAACTTGATCAAAGCTAAGCAGGTAGGAAGTAAATAGCAGGATAATTACCGAAATTTCATTAAAAATCTATTTGTTCAGTAGTTTACGCGAAGTCTAAACAAAAAAACCCAAAATAGACTAGTGCTTTATTTGATCATAGAATCCCTTAGTAGTCTGTGATTAGTTGCGCGTCTCACAGAATAAGAACAAGAACTTATTCTGTGGCGCGTCTATTGTACCTTCACAGACTATTGTAATGTACAGGTTTAAGGACTAGGCTTTTAGCCAATTTATATAAGTAGGAAAAAATTATATAGTTATTTAGTTATTTGGCACTGCATACGTTCAGAAGTTTAGGGAACTATACATAATGTCAGTTCGATACTTGACCAAAGACTTAGAGTATTGGATACGATTAATTTGGCATCTCTTGCGTAAAGATATTTAGAGAAATACATTTGAGTCAGTTCAAATCTAGACCAAAGATTAATGTTTATATCATAATTATAAGAGTTTAGTAGGTCTAATAATTAAAGAAATAAAGCTTTGAGTTCGAATTTAGGATAAGGTTAGCGAGGCTAGATTTTATAGTTGCGATTTTAGAATTTACATTATCGTTGGCAAATATTCATTGTGAATCCAACTTTAGGAGGCTGCGAATGTTAGATGTTGGATATTTATCTATGATTATGATGATTTTGTATGTAAGATTAAGTAAATGAAAATTATGATAAGTTTGTTATACCTAATTTAGGTTTTATAGAATAGTAATTATGAAGTTTACTTTAAATCGGTTCGGATCGTTATCAAAGATTTTGAGGTTAAATCATGTTTATATTTATAAGTAACTACAGGAAATAATGATACTGAGTTCAGAATTTGAATAGTGATATTGAGATTAATTTATATCTCTTAATAGCTTACAATCCAAGGGATTAATTATGAATCAGGTTCGAGGCTTGGTTTTATGTTATGTAATAACTACTTGTAGAGTTTGGAAGGAATTAGGAAATAAATTGTGTGAATACCTAGGATGCAATTACGAAGCGAACGTAATCGCTGACTAAAGTCGTTGTGCATCCGGCTTTAGGAAACCGTGAATGTCGTACGTTAAAATAAATCGCATGGTTCGTGAAGTAAAAATCGATAGACAGGCTAGAATTAGGCATGTATGTATCAGTATGTAGAATTATATGTACGAGTATGTAGAAGGGAACTCTGGAGTTATTACTCTGTCGTATGAAATCGCGTATGTATGTTTGGTTGTTGTACCGTTCAAAATTTGGAGGTTTTATATGAAACCAATACTAGTTAAATCGCCTTGTGAAAAATGTGTCAGGAATTATATAAATAATTCATGATCAATATGTATGTAGTATGTTGGATACAATTTGGAGGGAACCAACACCTTAAATATTGCTCCCGTTACACTATAGGTAGATAAGACACGAATCGATAAAATATACTTATATGAAATTTTGAAAGGAGGCATTTAGACTTTAGGGAGAATGAGAGGTAGTTCGTTCATATTTGTTGGCATTCCCAATATCGATAAATATGATTTAGGAATCAAGGTTAATTTATGATATAAATTAATAAGTACGACAGATGTTGATGAATGCTTTAATTACTACTGCTTAACGATAGTTATGTCAATGGATTGGCTAAAATATATATAATAATAATAAGTAGTAGGATGATGAATTTGTACATGCGGTTTTGGAGCTACGATTAGATCGTGTATACTAGATCTGCAGCTGGCGTAATTCCGACATTATGATCAAGCTTAGTTTGACTAAGCTTGTTTCTGTTTATTTTAAACAAAGAGCCATGTGATTTTTGTTCGTTCGTCTGTCTATAAACGTTGGTATATGTAAACGGGAGTTATAAACAAATTATTATTTTATAAAAGGGGTTTTATGGATTATGATACGCCGACTTTATGAACAAGTTTAGTTTTACTAAGCCAGTTCCTATTAATCTTAGGCAAAGAGCCATGACATGTGATTTTGTTCGTTCGTCTGTCTGTAAAAGTTGGTATGTGTAAATGGAAGTTATAACAATTATTATTTCATAAAAACGGTTTATAGGGATTATGTTACAGTATATTTGGATTCGATCCATTGCTAAGGTAGCAAGGAGAGGATGAAATTTGGTATCAGAATGATTATATAATTTGAGTCCAGGTGAGATAGTGAGTGAAGTTCAATCATCTTATTACAGGTTAACATTTCAGTTGGAAGTTTTTATTTTTGTTTATAACGTTAAATTCCGAACTATGGTATTTATAGATTAAAACCATAGATAAAGAAATTCTTACGTTTTTGGATTTGTTATATCGAAATATTGAGTCATTGAAAATATTTACAATACTTAATTGGTTGTCACGAATTCAATGAAACAAAATTTCGAGTTTTACCTTTAAAATGACTCCGGGCTGGTGGTATAAATTGAAGAATGCCGTGAATGCAGTGTTAATAAGTCGCATAGTTTGATATCGAGTTATTGTTCAATTATCATTTTAGTCAACATTTGGTTGTCAATTACAAACTAATGTAATGTAATATAAGAATTGGACAAATGATTCGCCCGTTACACGGGTGATAATTTAGCGGCAATTTATCGGCTCTTGGCTATGGAATGGGCGGCTGCTGCTTGCAGGGTCGACAATTCATAGTTGATCCGTATTGGGCTAGGTTGTCTCTTGGTGAACGTGGGTATTACAAAAGTCTCTTCTAAAGGGCGCTAGATCAGGTAGGAATCTTTGCCTAGTGGACCTGGATTCTTTTGGAGGCGCCCTCCCAAGTATAGGCTGTGGAGATGAGGCCCTTACTTCAAAGCTGTGGAAACGAGGCTGAGGTGGCATCCATTATGTACCAGCAAAAACTAGGTCCTTTGATTATGCTCTCGAATTTAGATGGCTTTAGGGGAGACTCACTAGATTTAATAGTAGCGACATTATATCACCATCCCGGTTCAGTTCAACGCGGCCCTTGGGGTAGGATCTCTCTTGGGGAGACCTGACTAACCTACACAGACACTACTAACCTTGTAAGTGGGACAGCAACTCTTGCTTTGGGTGGAGCGGTGCCCCGTCAGGTTGTCGAGCCGCACAGGGGCAGGCGGATGATGCCTAAGTGTAATGGCTAGGAGGGGCCTGCCCTTCTCTTTGTATTTATTTACAAAAGGGACCCATAGGGAATTAGTTATCTCCTTCTGTTCCATTAATCAAGAAAACTTACATCTACATTAAAAGAACTAGCAGTTTCACAATCTATCTCACTTCAGATACGAAATTATGAAAGATTAATTGAATTTAAAGCTTAGGACTATAGTTATTAAGATTATTAAACTGTAGGAAGTTCATACAAAATTGAGCTTTACTGTATGTGAAAGATTTATTATAATACTAGGACATTCGAACAACATTTCCTATTCAAACTTGAATAAATTAATTAGATGGGTTAAGTTAGTAACTTTGCTGACACATTAATATGTTTATCTTAGGTCGAACATAGGGCATGGTTTATTATGGTTGGATTCACACGGTAGGGTACTAAGAAAGATTGTAAGATGAATTGTTGAATCAAATATTATCTAAGTAAAGTTAGGTATTAGATTATAATGGAATATATCAAATTAGGTAGGTAATATACAGTAGTAGCCTCTGAATTAGTAAATTAGAGTTAATGTTTCCTAAACCCTTTCCAACACACTTTGAGTATTCCTTAAACGAACTGGTTACACACGGGTTCAACTTGGGGTCCTACCTTTATATAACTAGATGATCACGCTGGCCAATTATTTTATAAGTAGATATTTATTTATTTATATTTATTTATATATTTATTTATGTTATGCGACTCACTCTTGACTGTTGTGGGGTCGGTATCGTTACAGGGCTACATTTATTATGTCAGATATTCATAACTTGTCGATTAAAAAACACGTGGTAAGTCAATCTGAGATTAGGATCTAAATATCACAGTGTTATGAAATTCAGTTATTTGGAACCTACTCATTGACTTGACATTTTGAGACGGACATTTTGCCGTTGAGATGATCTGGATTCAAATAATTCTATGATTCATTAAAAGAAAGAAAGAAAGAAAGAAAAACATTTATTCGCAACAATAACATAAAATTAAGGAAAAGAGAACAAAAAAGTGATATTTGTCGCGAAACGGTCCCAACTCAGCATGTGCTGGCTGTGAAGCCAACGCTGATCTTCCGTTGGGACCGCTCGGTGAAAACACGGAAGGTGACTTAGACATACGAATACTTTAAGAAACAAATAAAACAAATTAAAATCAAAGTGGAATAAAATAATTAAACATTAAAAAACGAAACGAGTGTGTCAGTGGACCACAAGAACAGGCAGCGCTCAGGTGGCAACCCCAGGAACTAAACACATTAATTATTCTCTGCGCCATACCCGTGTAACAATCTGTGGCCAATGCGTTACATGCTTATGCTAGCTGTCTGTGGTTGCGTGCCCGAGCGCAGAGCATCTTTAGATATTAGACCTTGAAACAACCTCAATCGGCAAACAGGCATGACACTGTATGAGGGCCAGCGGGTTCATAGGCCTGGGAGCAAGTCACCTCGAATTTAATATGAAATAAGGCGCCCTGGGTAAACTTACTGCGAACAGGAATGGTTTCTTGTTAAAAGTAAAACAAACAGTTAAACAGTTCTCTCTGATATAATGTTGAATCACACGCACACATCACATAAGTGTAATGTAGTTACAGTAGCTTGCCGATGTGAATACATTATTAACGGTAGCACTACTTATTATAAAGACAGATCCGGCACTTATCTAGGGTGAAGTATGCATGAGGTCAAGTGTGTGAAGGTGAAGTTAAGTGGCAAGCGAAGACAGCCATGGGTGCTAAGCGAAGAGGCGCGCCAATGCACCAAGCCTCTCTAGGTCGCAACACGTGGCAAGCAGACCACGCCCACGCTGTTGAGTCGAGCGCCCATCACGGTCGAATCCATAAAGTTGTAACGTACAAAGAAAAAATAAAAAACCCTGCAACAAGAATTGCAGTATAAACAAAAGAACATTGATTAAAGTTATCCTATCAGACCTAGCCATAAGGTAAAGGTAAGCACTTACCACAAAGTGGGTTTTATGAATCTTTAACGTGAGGCTAGTTGAGACCGGCATACGCACGGTGCCTCCATGCAACGTGGCACTGGCTGAAAAAAAACGTAGCTTATTAGGATAAAGTTCAAAGTTGTGCTTGCCGACAGCAATGCGGCCTCTCATGATACTCACCTTAATCAGGCACGCATCTGGCCTGATGATCCTGTTTTACAAGGCAGGAGTCCACGCTTGGGAATCGGTAGGCTGCGATTAGCTATAGCAAAAGGTTTACGTGAACGACAAGACAAGTAAAACAAATACACCTTTAACAGCGTTAGACGTGAGATTACTTACGCTTTACATTGGTTCGTTATTATGTATGTTTGTAATACATTAAGTCGGCGAGACGCAGTTAAAACTTCTGCTACGATGCACTATTTTGCCATCGTTTAATTTGCCTGAAACAAAATGTAAATTCACATAAAAACAAATCCCACTTGGGCACGATGGAAAGATGCATCGAATAAGCACCGAAACTCACCGCTAATCGTCCATTTGTAAAGATTATTTAATTAAATATGAGGAAGGCAATGCTGCCTAATCTACAAGCAAAATCCGAATCAGAAACAATAGAGCGAGCCTAGATGATGTGGCTAAGTCTACAAGAACGAGACCCATTTCACTCTTAGACGCCGGCAGCGCTCGTTCACTGATTTAACGATTTAGACCTCAAAACAAATCTAAAACAATCCAAAAGATAATCCTACAGATACTTCATGAATCCTGAAACAATATAATTTTACATGCCAGAAAAGTATCGAATGATCCGAGCCATAGCCCTTATGTCAAAGTGCAGGAGCAGTGAAACGTAACGCACGATCACGCTTGACTGAAATATTAAAATGCTTCGTCTCGTTCATTCTTCATTCGGTACCTTAGAGAGTGAAAAGGATAACTAATGTGTATTCGATCCTCGATTTGGGTGCAGATCCCTGCCAGCGGTAGTGTTGCTATCAGAAAAAGCTTTAGCAAAAAAACAGGTGTTACAACCTAGGTATACTTCTAACTAATCTAAACTGTAAGAATATCACAAACACGGTACCGGCCGGATAAAATACAATTAATGTAACCTAGTTAACTTAATCTTACAAAATAATTATGCTAAATAAATCGGTGGTTTACAAGTAAATAAACGAATTAAAACGGAAAAAGGAATATATGACATAACAACAACAACAACAACAACAACAGCCATGGCTATGCAAATGGGACATAAAATACAGGTTGGTACAGCTATACTTAATTACTACACGGTGCTTGTCGATTGTGAAACATGCGGTAAGTCTCATAATGCTTACAATTTTAAATTGCCTCAGTCTTAAAATACCTGAAATTTCATACCAACTTCGATCCAAAATATCTGATTCTGATACCTGCTTAAACTACCTAAATTCATATTATTTCTGAGACGACTGAAAGTCAGTTTAGCAAATCAATGGTTCGGTCCGTAAAACCTTGTACAAAGATAATTAGAAATTAGGCCTTTAGGACGCCCTGAAGAAATTTGTAGTTAAAAAAAATCTCGCACGTATTATTGAATCATTTGTGGTTTAATTTAATATTTTTTCGTAAATGTAGTTAATTATTTACCATAGTTAAAAAAGCTGATGTTCATGTCAAGGTTGGAATATTTAACGGTATTCCAATAATTCGACGATGCTTTACTGTTTACGCGTGATTCGAAAAAAACAAGCTTTTTTACAATTATAATTATACCAGCTGTTGCCTGCGACTCCGTCCGCGTCGAAGTCGTTAATCGCGGGTAAAAACCCTATGTCCTTCGTCGGGATTTAATTTATCTACCTCCACACCAAATCTCATCGAAATCGATTCAACGGTTTAGCCGTGAAAGCGCAACAGCCAGGCAGAGTTACCTTAGCATTTATAATATTAGTAAAGGTGGATAGATTAATAAAAAAAAAATAGTGAGAGTAGAATTGGTAGGATAATTAGGACGACGCTGCATAAGTAAACAGAATCAAAGTAACTGCACCTACGCCGCGCACTTTAACTTCTATTGAGGAGTTTCTATGGCCCCTTCTGTCTTCATCATGAGAGCAGTTTAATGGTAGAAATTATTAGTGTTGTCATCAAAATCGCATAAGCATGCATTTCAAGCCAATCCGATGACTATATGTAAATAAAAACGACTTTATACATTACACATAGTAATTTACATAGTTTGTCAGTGAACGACGACTTGAATTTAAACTACTGCTTTAGACTTTACTGCAGACTTTAATTTTACTTACGAGTAAAGTGCCCGCTATAGCTTTATGTATTCATTTGTAACAAAACTAAATATATATATTTTTTTAAAAAGTATTAGTTAGTAAGGAAAAGGTGCAGCATGATGACTATGTAATAAAACCGGGCAAGAGCATGTCGGACCATGCTCAGTCTAGGGTTCCGAAGCCGTTACGTACTACAAACATAAAAATCAACAAGTAGTAACTAATTTTCAATTTAAAGTCAATTGGTGACGTCTTAGATGATTTTAGTAGGTATAAACACTTTAATCCCCTGTATCTCAAAAACTAATGATGTCTACTTAGTCGTGATAGTTTTCCTTTAAAATTCGTTTATGCTCTTTCATTAAAGTTTTTTGTCAGATTTGTAGTTTTGGCTGTAGGGGGGGGGGGGGGACACTTTCTAGTACTAAGAGTCTCGGCGCTAGGCTGCAGACGGACGGACATGGCGAAACTATAAGGGTTCCTAATTTGAATACGGGACCCTAAAAAGTGCAATCGGCCAGTAAAGTTATTTTGGTGAGGTTTAAAAAGAGAAC
This sequence comes from Acleris holmiana, assembly GCA_949316455.1. Lineage (NCBI taxonomy): Eukaryota > Metazoa > Arthropoda > Insecta > Lepidoptera > Tortricidae > Acleris > Acleris holmiana. The sequence continues at coordinate 6,170,166 of OX438771.1, read as the reverse complement.
ACGATGTCATAGGCTAATACCACTTAAAGGTCGAAAGAGAAGGTGCTGCTCTGGTGCCGGGGCGGGCGTTGTAATGTGCGATGACCTGAACTTGGTCGGCTACAACTTATAATGTGACTGTAGGAGCTACTTAATTAGCAAAAGTAATTTCAATATTATGTGCAAGTAGATATTCTAAACAATACGGAATTTTTCAAAAATAAACTCGCGAAAAACTGGTTCTTCATAAAAAATTTGACAACTACACTGGCTGCGCTGAACAGGATGGTGCCTGTGACAGCTCATTTAAACACGTATTACGCTTGTTTCTTTCACGTTACATAAATACGACATTGGTACAAACCTAATAAGCGACGCCGTTCATGAATTTAAATAAATAATCGCATATTTTTAAAACACTTCGCTTGTGAGTAGTGATTGAAATTACGAAATACGGCTGGCTGTCACAGGCATCATCCTACAGCAGCGCAGCGAGTGTAAGTATCCCTACTAATTTGTACTGTTTGTACGCACCATTTTTTTCTCTACGGGGAGTTGTACTTAAGATTTTACCGCAAGAGCTTAAATCTCGGCACAAACTCGATATTACGTAGGTAGGTTATTTTTATAGCTAAAAAACTTGCAACGTTACCAATTTAAGAGCCTGGGACACATATGGCACATTTTTATCAATCTTAACGCGTTCAGCGCCGTTGACACACACATTTGTGTGACTGAAAAAGTCTTAGAAAGTTCATAGCGATGCAGTTGTCAAAATAGACTAGACCAGAATTTGAAAAAGAGAACTTTCTATCTTTAACAGTTTTCTGTAAAATAAAAAAAAACTCGGCAAGGAACACTTTGGAAGAGTAAAAGGGGTGAAGGGGGAGGGGAACGGTTGGCAACCGGCGTTTATTGTTTCAGCGAGGTCGGATTATTAGGAAGAAAAAGTTATATGATTTGCTTCCAGACTCATAACGGAAGCTTTTTCAAGTTTTTGTCTAGACTAAAAGGCCGCAATACAGTTTCGATGCAGCCGCTGGTCGTACACCCTCGCCCATGTGAACACGACGCTGCAATGCTGCGGATTTAACTGCATCGCTACAAAAAGTCGCCGTGTGCGACTTGGCCTTTACTCCTGTAATATATTGGGATACTGACTAATACTGTTAGAAGCAAGTAAGGAAACACGTAGTCTGGGTTCGACGATTTATTACAGACTGACGTAAGTGACAGTAACACAATCTACCTACATCACACTTCTCTACACTTAAATTACAGTTATTCTTCTTAACAAATAAACCCTCTTATGTCCTAATGTTAGTGGCAAGACATTAGGTGTGAGGACTACCTTTAACTGTTTCTCTTTATGCAGTACTTATCTTTGATTCTACTTATTAATAACATATCTAGGTACCACACAACCAACTTATTTATACAGAGTCTTTTTCATTCTGCATTGTCGGATTGGACGCGACCGGGTCGGCCCGGGCGCGGGGGACGGCTGATGAGCCGGTTCTCCGGTATCGCTCTGTTCCCTTCCCGGTGTAGAGAAACATTCTAACTCGTCCGCCTCGCCTTCCCCCATGTCTCGCCTCGGCGACGCCTCTAGAGCGCACGGCGAGTCCGTCGACCGCTCCGGTCTGCTCGTATTCACCCGCGGCGACTGAGGCTCGACACTGCCCTCTGTACTCCCCGCGCTGCCTGTTGGACAAACTATAGAACTCCTTGTCCTCCGTCTTAATTGATCGATATGGCGGTGAACTTCGTTACCTCTCCCGTCTGTTACATTATAGTCGGTATTCCCTAAGGTCTCCGTCACTTTTCCGGGTTGCCATTTTTCTCCTTTCAAATATTGACGGAACCACACGTCTTCGCCTACTTCTATTTTCCTAACGCTCCCCCCTGCCGCGCGAGTTTGACGTCGCTGACTCTTTATAACCTTGGCTTCTACATCCGGTCTTAGTATATCTAAATGTGTCCGTAACCGTCTGCCCATAAGGAGCACCGCTGGGCTTTCTCCTGTAGAACAGTGTGCAGTGTTTCGATAGTAAAGTAAAAACGTATTTATTGATTTCGAAATATCTACCTGTTCAACAACGGCTTTTTTAATAACCTGTTTAATTATTTTGATCGAATTTTCAGCAGCGCCGTTTGAGGCCGGGTGATATGGGGCTGAAAAAACGTGGTCCACTCCATCCGAAGCTAAAAACCCCTAAAAACTCCTTACTAGAAAAAGGCGGCCCGTTATCACTAACCACCTGCTTAGGTATCCCCCACCTAGCCCACAGTTCGCTCAACTTAACTATGGTATTGCCAGCGGCTGTACTGGGTACTTGATAGACTTCTATCCATTTGGACATAGCATCCACAATTATCAAATACGTTTTCCCATAAATCGGGCCCAAAAAATCCAAATGCACCCGAGTCCAAGGTCGAGCCGGCCACGGCCAGCTGCGTGGCGCGTGCTGCGCAGGCGCGGCCGCCAGCGCCGCGCACGCTGCGCACTCACGACAGGCTGCCTCCACCGCCTCGTCTATGCCCGCCCACCATACATAGCTTCGAGCCAAAGCCTTTGTTTTAACAATACCCATATGTGGTTCGTGTAAGGTTTTTAACACTTTATCCCGACACGCCTCCGGCACCACCACTCGGTGCCCCCACATAACGCAGCCTAATTCTTCGTATAACTCGAGTTTTCTATTTAAATAAGGCTTTACCCCAACAATGTCGCAGTGCTCGGGCCAACCGTCCCAAATAAAAGTTAACACTAGCTAATACTGGATCTCTAAAGGTGTATATTTTATCTGATTGCAGTAGTATGTAGTTTACTGTTTCTACGGCAGTCAACAGCTCCACCTGCGGAGCAGATTTTTTTGGGCATTTTATTAGCAAAAAGGTTTACTGTCTGTACGGCGGGGCTGTTTTTTTTTTGTGGCTTTATAAAAAAAAAACAACCTTAACCTAACCGACTGGTCATTTTATATTGATGTGTACGACAGGTACCATTGTTGTTTTTTTTTCTTAAATAGAATACAATAAGAGTTTTGGTGTGTATTTCAGTTTATGCCTCCATTCCCACGCATTATTTGCGTTAATTTATGTCGAACACGGCAATCTTTTGTGCAGTAATGTTGACATGGGTCGTGAGAATAAAAATAATAGATGAAGTATATTTAAAACGATAAATATCTTTATATGTTACGAAATGTCTTGGTTTCTTTATTTATTACCAATTAAAATCAAGAGGCTCTAAAGTTAAGCTAGTTTAAACGTGTAGCATTCCTAATTTGGATTAGAAAAAACTCCGAGGGTTAACAAACATTCGATAAACAAGCAAGTTATAACGTGTCATATTTCGAACTAACAGGTGTTCATTCAATCGAGACGCATTTTTAATTTGAATTGACAAAAAACTTCGATGGTCCCCATATATATCGCGCGCTAAGTAAACCAGTTTTGACGTGTCGTATCATGCAACATTCAACAAGCGTCTGTTTAGATTTTTTTGTTTATACACGACGTTAGTGCGTATGTGTGCTTTCTAATAAAAGCAGAGCTTAACTCGATGGGACTGTCATTCGTACAGATTGGTCTGTCGGAAAACTGCGTTAAGTGCTCGTGTTGAAAGTCTCGTAGTGCCGTGTGCTGCGTGTATTGTTGCCGGGTTTAAGTTTGAAAATCTATGTCTACGAGATAAAATGGAGGTAAGCTATATATTTATTTATATATATACATATATACATATTTCTATTTGTATTAAGCGTCTCTTATATATTTTCTTCTTTTGTTTTAGGTTTCAAATGAGGACTCAGTCGAGTACACTATGAAAAGTTATTATTATGCAAATCTGAGTGAGGATGAAACCCAAGAACCAAAACCACTTAAAATCCGAACCCCGAAACGAAACAACAATATTGATGTGTTTTTTGATAAGCCTAAGAAGAAACCGGCTATCGAATATTACTCGACAGTTGCACAGTCGTCAAATGGAGGTACCAATTATATATCTTCTCGCGTAGATGATGTTTCAAAGACCACTCATCTCGTTAAAATTGACATCTATGATACCAAAAAGTTGCGAGGGATTCCAAACGATCAACACTGGAAATTTGCGGATGCTAAGATCAAATATTACGTCCAAAGTGAAGACGATGATTATTATTGTAACACAAAAGAATTAATTTACAAGATCACCAAACAAATTGCAGGCAGAGATCAGTGTAAAAAATATTTCATCGACGCAAAGAAATAAAAAAAGCATAAATCACTTCCCACGCTCCGCCCACATCGCAAACCCCCACCAACGAACAAATGATTTTTGGACCATATATAAGCTACGCAAAACAAACCATACCGTATCACAACCATCTTAGAACCACATCCGAAGTCAGACAAAATGGATCTACAAAACTCGCTCTACGATGAAGAATTATGTAAACTCTGTGACAATATCGAGATGTTGCATCATAAATTAAATGGATATTCACCAGCTTCACAAACTCCTTATTTTACGTATATCGGAAACCCTCTTCTGATAAAGTGGAAAGATGAAGAAGAAGACATAGAAATGTAAAGTATGGAGACTGCTTCTCTCAGTGATGATGCATATGAACCTATACATCATGAATCGTGTTTTTCGCCGGTGTCACAAAATGATGAATGGTTAATGGAGTGGGAAAACAAACAAGAAGCCGATTGAATACGGAACTGTAATAAAGTTTTGATTAAAAAAATATTTTTAAGTTTTTGAAATCTGGAGCCGCACTTTCCTATCTTATGATTTTGATGTTTTACTTACATAATATTGTTCTAATGTAAGAAGTTCTCGTGTGATTATTTCTTCTACTATATTCGAAATTGTTCAGTAAATTATTTCAATGATTCTTGTGCATTTTTTATTTGATGTTTATCTGGTGTAAGTAGGTAGGTATGATGAGTATTAAGGAGATAAAGTAAAGACATTGTTCATTAACAATAATTATATATTTCATAAAAATACATCTGAACATGTTTTTTATAATCAAGTCATTATATATGGTATTTTCTAAAAATAAACTTACAAAATCAAACATTGTTTTACCTTTAAACTTAAAATAAACATAAACTGAACAGTATTCACCACAAACTGATGAAAAATGGTTTTGAATTGACATATGGTTATAAAACCATTTCTTTGCATTCCTTTTTAAAAACAACTTGTGATAACCAGAAGGTTTCCTACCAAATGAATCAAAGTATTCACCGTTACCATCAATATCAATATGAATTGCTATCGAATGAGATCCTGGTTTGTAATCAGGATCTAAATTGCTTATTATAAAAACCGGAAGATCTACGAAAAAAGGGATTCTGTTAGCTGGAAACACATTTGATTTAATCGTGGGACAATTTTTTTTCATGCATAATTGTAATTCCTCGGTGTCCATTACAAAGTAAATATTGCTTTTTCTGATGAATGCATTACTAAGGTTTATGAACTAGTGGTGCAACGCCCCGAAATACACCTGTTTATATACGATGTGCATGAGTATACATGTTCTAACTGTTATAATCTACACTTACATCTCGATGTTTATTTATTTCGATGATATTATCGAACTCTGCATAAACGACGCAGTTAACAGTTGTGGTAAGGGCGCTTTCAAATCGAACTTCCAACCTTAGACTACCATGTCTAACAAGATTCCAGTGAGAAGTAGAACTCATTTGTCAAACTTTTGCACGCCTTATAATGTGATTTATAAATTCAACAACTACCTATCTTAACTTACGTATGAAAAGTATTTCGGTTTATATTAAAGTATTTTTTATATAATAATGTTCAGAGTGCTAAATACTACTAATGTTCTAAATTTCAGCGTGATAAGTTAAACCGTTACAGAGAAAAAAAAGGGTTTAGATCATAGATGTAGTATAGTTATAGATTTGACATCGAGCGACCAGAAATAAGAGTAAAATATAGTAACGTCAAAATGTACATTTAATTTTATTATAGTACTAGCGACCCGCCCTCGCTTCGCTCCGGATTAAAGTATTATACATAATAAACCTTCCTCTTCAATCACTCTATCTATTAAAAAAACCGCATCATAATCCGTTGCGTAGTTTTAAAGATTTAAGCATACATAGGGATATAGGGACAGAAAAAGCGACTTTGTTTTATACTATGTAGTGATGTAGTGAAGTGCACAATTTGACCATTTGGCACACATGTCATGTTGCTTACAGTTTGAAGTGTGCTTATAATGCGACTATGAAAAAATGCCCAGAAACAAAATCTTTTCAATCTTTTCTTTTTCCTCTTACAGGAATCGCAATTAGCCTATCTTTCTCTGTCAGAGCGGGTCAGGCCCTTGGTTTGACAGACCATTGGACCATGTCCGTCTGTCAGCGGTAAACTTGGAGACCCATAGTTCTAAAACGCTATAATTTGGTATGGTTACAGCTACCTATGGTAACCGCGAATTACACTTCCTTATAATTCTTTATATTTATTTTGTGAATGGTATGCTTTATTAAGTGTTTGTTTTATGTACCTATGTAATATTAAAATACTGTCTCTATAATGTGGCTATACGCCGACAAAGTAAGTTTTTTAAACATATCTTATTTCGGGTAGGTACAGTCAAGGTTATAAATATGTATACACTTTAGTACCTTGTCTATTTAACGTCATGTTTAAACTGCCATATGAAATTGTCACAGCGATTAAAGTGACAAGGTACTAAAGTGTATACATATTTATGACCTTGACTGTACCTACGTGCCATACAGGTGAGGTGAGGAAACAGGTCTTTCGAAAATGTAGTAAGTAGGTATGTTATAAATATTAAGCTTTAATATAGTATTTTTTTTTTAGCTACCTATGGTAATCGCGAATTATACTTCCTTATAATTCTTTATATTTATTTTGTGAATGGTATGTTTTAAAACCAAAAAAGTAAAGAAACGGTATAGTAATGCAGTAATAAATACATTACCGCTAGGCTCGTGAGAACTCCTCGCGCGACCACAATAAGAGCATGAAGATGTTTTTGCCTTCTTTTCGTTGTAATGGGTCTCATGAAACCACACGCGGCACACTATTAGTCACGCTCGGCGGCAGTGCGACTTTATTGCAGACGTTAATGGTTTGGAACATGTCATGTATCATAACACCCATAATAATAAACGGGTTCCTACCGCTGTTCGAATTATTTCACGAGTTCCTGATATTTCGACGATGTATTTGCAAGCAATATGGTTAGCCTCACAATCATGGCATACCTGCCTGAAGGCTGCAGGTAGGTTGATAGTTAAGGATACCTAGTCAAAATATTAGGAAACAATTAAATAATTTAAACGGCCGTAAGAACATGTTTATTACTATTTCAATAGAAACCGCTATAGTAAAAAAAAGTGTTAGTACCTATTTTAGGTATCGTGCAAATCTAATTCTGCCCGAGTCCCTGAACGAGGTATTTGTTTAATTGTATTAATGAATCGTCAAAATACCTTCATCGGTTTCCTTGCGCACAGGGGGTGATTAGATAGCAGGCAGGTGAATCGAGTTCAGTGTCGTATAAAGCTGCCTTATTAAGAAGGCACGCGCTAAAATGTGTTTTGTATGCTCCGACGGGACTTCTTAAACTTGCCGGATAAAACTTCGCCTTTGAGATCGAAGCAGCGCTGTGTTGAGAGAATCGCCCCCTGGTTCGTTAATTGATACTGTAACATTTAGGTAAAATGGTCTTAATGTTAGTTTTCAATAATTTTAATTTTATGCGGTATTTAACGTTTAGTTATAATTAAATAATGTAATTAATTATATAACGGTTTTTAGTTTTTTAGAACATTTATTTAAAAATGTATAGTAACTATTATTTATGCAAATGCAATATTACAATTTTAATAAAAAGAAGTATTTGAGAAGGTATCTATAATATCAGTAGCAAAACTTGAAAATATGCAACCATTTATGGCAGAAAAACATTACGTCAAAACATTATGTTCTTATTTAAAAACAGACAGACAGACATACGAATTTAAATAAAATAATTACTTATTACGTGTTTAATACTTACTTTGTAGCTTGCTACATAGGTTTAGTAGATTGCTGCGAGATTTTAATAAACACGGTCAAACGGCGCTAGATTGTAAACATTTACTTAAGTACATCATTCTGCGTTAAAATGAAGTTAGTTGCTATTCATTAAGTGAGGGGGATACGAGTCCATTGTCTCTTTAGGTGAACGTTGTCAAATTTAGTGATCGCGGAAATATTGTCTCGACTGCACGCCGTTAATTTAGCCCCGTATTAATAAACTCGTCTCAGTTTAAATGCCCATCTCAAGATACGTCAAAGTAAACGTCATACCATAGAAAACTGACATTTCTGACGTATCTTGAGACGGCGTTTAAATCGAGATCTGTTTATTAATACGGGCCTAAGAGAACAATCATCAAATAATCATTAAAACAAAGGGTGTCTTGTGCATCGGTTTAGTTCCGTCATTGAATGCCCACGACTTATTATAAATGCGAGAGCGGTACCGCATCCAGGAGCAAGACCCCATGAAGGAGACAGGGGAATTATGCAAACAAATTGTATTAAGAGGCGGGTTATCGAACTATACCTACTACGGTGGAAAGTTCAATCTTTCTTCTTTGCAATTTATCTTGGTAATTAGTAGAGTTTCGTACCAAATACTAAAAAAACGGACAAAAGTTTATCGGACCAGTTTAGTCTAGTCCTCCGTCTTACTATATAGGTACAATATAATATCTGCAGCTACCACAAGTAAGTAGGTATTTGCAAACTTTAAATTAAAAGTTATTTGGTGCAGTATAAAATGATTTTTACTAGATACAAGTACATTTTAGACTCTTGTAACTCAGGAACCAATAAAGTCTACTACTTAAGTCGTGATAGCTTTTCTTTTAGATTCGTTATATATACTTTCTCCTCCCGTAGTTTAGCTTGTAGGGGGTACACCTGACTCTAAAAAAAAATACTATATTAAAGCTTGATATTTATAACATACCTACATACTACATTTTCAAAAGACCTGTTTCCTCACCTCACCTGTATGGCACGTAGGTACCTACCCGAAATAAGATATGTTTAAAAAACTTACTTTGTCGGTAATATTACATAGGTACATAAAACAAACACCGTTCTTTTTAAAACATACCATTCACAAAATAAATATAAAGAATTATAAGGAAGTATAATTCGCGATTACCATAGGTAGCTGTAACCATACCAAATTATAGCGTTTTAGAACTATGGGTCTCCAAGTTTACCGCTGACAGACGGACATGGTCCAATGGTCTGTCAAACCAAGGGCCTGACCCGCTCTGACAGAGAAAGATAGGCTCATTGCGATTCCTGTAAGAGGAAAAAGAAAAGATTGAAAAGATTTTGTTTCTGGGCATTTTTTCATAGTCGCATTATAGGCACACTTCAAACTGTAAGCAACATGAGATGTGTGCCAAATGGTCAAATTGTGCACTTCACTACATCACTACATAGTATAAAACAAAGTCGCTTTTTCTGTCCCTATATCCCTATGTATGCTTAAATCAGCCTAGGCTTAGTAATATTGGGTACCTTTTGGGGTACGGAACCCTTAAAGTGCGGAAATTATAGTTACGGTCTCAGATAATTTGAAGAGTGGTAGGTATCTACCTATAAAGTGGTAACTGGTGATATGTCCCGAGTAGTGACGCCTTAAAAAAAATGCGCGTGTCGATGACCAAACGATAGAAGTGAAAACTTACAAAACAAAGACTGACATGCTGCGTGCATGTAGGATTCTGACGCCGTTAATACAAACACAAAACTACCTCGAAAAATAACAAGTATTAACGAATTTTCTATTTAAAGTTATTGCTGGTGTCTTAGATGATTTTTTGTAAGTAGGATCGGGTCTCTGAATTTACATTACCCAATTAGTACATGCTATTTATAAATATGGCTATCTTAGTGGCATATTAGTTGTAGCATAATATCAACTCAATGGATGACGCCATTGAAAAAGAAATCAACAATTAAAATTGTTCCTAACTATCACGCACGATATTCCAAAAATAATCCATACTCCATACCTAATATTGATAATACTGACATCGTCGAAAACACCTGACGATGACAAGAGCTAGTAAGCAGTAAGAGCTATAAGTAGGTACACGATTTAGCGTCCCCGACCCTAGCGTGCTTGAAGTCGGATAAAATCGATGTTCAGAAAGAGCGTAAAGAAGTTTTCGCTATAAATGAGACGTAGGTATGAAATCTTCGGTTCTGAATTCTGACTCGCACATGACCGTTCTCTCTTTATTATTTACGAATCTGAATAAAATGTAACGACCATTCGACAATGTGATGTAGGTAAATAACTGTAACATTTTAGATAAGGGCGTGACTATTATATTTGCTCGTATTTACCCGCGGTCCCCGACACACGTGGAAGGCCCGTAGTGGACATGGAATCCGTGCGTGACGTGCATGTGTTGAGTGGCACCGGCACGGCTCGTGCGCACGCATCGACTCGAAGGTACCGACGTCGCACTGCAATACACTGTAAATATTAAATTCTAACTAAGCTCTAAACTTC